>OZ024832.1:85736724-86307214 GCA_964016985.1 Anodontia alba
AGTGCGGAATAAAATTTTGGACCAATATCTATTATCATGCCAAATATAAAGTGAATTCATACAAGGATTTAGAAATTAAAAGATCTTAAAAAACTTTGACGCAAAACTTCGAAATAAAATTTCCAAGTCTTTGACCTTGACCTCTAGGCCATGAGCAGATGTGTGGATAGTTTCCAAAAACATTGGACGAACATCTATAATAATACCAAATATAAACAAAATCCATAACAGGATTTAGAAAATATAAGGACTTAAAAACTTTGACGTAAAACTGTTAACATTTTTGTTAATGCTGTCTCCGCAAACGTCGACACGGGGGCAGTGCAATGGCTCTTTCTGTGCTTTCGTACGGGCAAGCTAATATAATTCCAAGAAACTTTAAACAAAAACGTTTAAGGAGGCTTGATACACTTTATTTCAGAATTGTTTTCCTCACTTCTGAAAAGGTGTATACACTCATTGTCAAAACCTATATTTGCGGAGAAAAAGTCATTTTTTTTGCTGCTGAATTAGTCAAGTTTTCTTCTATATCTCCATAAACCACCTTCAAGGACCTTAGTTCTTTTGCTAGGATCAATTATTTATGATATTCCAAAACAACCGTTTTACTGGAAACAAAATACATAGAGCTGTAACATGAGGAAACAAACCTTCTGACATGAGCTCCCAATGAACACATAAATCAGCCTGCACATTCTCACAGTCTGATCTGAGTCTTCATTCTTCACCTGAAGAAAGTTCACATTCTTGGTTATCCAAAATGTCTCCGGTAAACATTCTGAATAGTCTGCAAATGCACAGGCTGATCTGCATCTTTGCTTGGAACACCTATCCGAAGGTATGTGTTCTGATTCTCTGACATTGTGGATCATATTCTTCTCAATACTGTTTAACCGGAGTCCTGAATATTAAGCAATAAGACAATATTTGGCACTGCATCTATTAGTTTGAGATAGAGATTTAAATACAAAAACCCTAAGCCTACATTACATTCACAATTGTCATTCCATATTTACCCAACATACTGGAACAACCCTTAAAACGCCAAGAAAACCTACATCTGAAAACGTCATCTGTTTATGTTGTTTGCTGAATATTCTTGCAAACTTTTCAAACCTATTTTTGCATACAGGCAAACAGTGTGGACCCAGATCAGACTGCTCCTAAAGAGCAGTCTGATCTGGGTCCACACTGTTTGCAAAAATTACTTTTAAAAACACAAGCAGATTACAAGGTAGACGACAATTGTTGTGACTGGCAGTTTAAGGGTTAACTCCTAACTGTACTTTTCCTTAAATTTCAACAAGTCCATTTCTGTTGATGTCGATGAGTGACAAACAGTGTAGACCCAGATCAGATACTGCATCATGCAACATCTGATCTGGAGTCACACTGTTTGTTCAGGTCTGTTCATCTCAATACTAAGGGTAAATAGGTAACAGAGCTGGTGTATGGGTTACACTAAAGAAAAAAAAATCATTCAATTTGGCGGAAAACTGCTGGAAAAATACTGAGTAAAATCTACAAATCAGCTTTAAAAAATATATCATTTGATGAATGAATCCACTTGGTAGATTGTTTTTTTTTTTTTGTACAAGAAAAATTATTTTTGTTACTTCCTATTTGTTTATCTGCACATTCCACCTTCTGAAAAGAGGTCTTTTTAAACAAGAGGGCAACAATGGCTCTGTATTTCTCACCTGATGACCAGATTAGTTGGCCTTTTGGTTCAACAGAAGTGCAAACAGATTTTCAAAGTAGCAGCCATGGTGGCCAGCTTAGATTTCTGAACCAACCAATTTAAGCTCTATTTATCTACAAGTCACTCCGACCCTACCAAGGGGCATGTCAATTAGCCTTTCGTTTCAGGAGGAGAAGCGAAAAATAGATTTTTAAGTTGGTGGCCATGGTACCCATCTTTGATTTTTCTGAAAGACTTTATCAAATTTTGATCTACGATTCACCGTAATACTTCCTACCAAGTTTCAAGTCATTTGGCATTTTGGTTCAGGAGAAGAAGTAAAAATAGATTTTCAAGACAGCAGCCATGATCGCCATCTTGGATTTCCGATCTGAACGATCTCACCCTGATGCTTTCTACCAAGATCTCAGTCAACTGGCCTTTTGTCAGGAGAAGAAGCGAAAAATAGCTTTTCAAGATAGCAGTCGCGGTGGTCATCCTGGATTTCCGATTGGAATAATTTTCCCTATTTTTGATCTACATTACAAGTCACGCCGATGCTTCCTATCAAGTTTCAACTCAGTTGGCCTTTCAGTTTAGGAGAAGATGCTAAAGTAGATTTTAAAGATAACGACCATCTTAGATGTTTGATCGGAACAAATTTTACCTGTTTTTATGTACAAGCCACCCTAATGCGTCCTATCAAGTTTTGTGTCAATTGGCCTTTCGGTTCAGAAGAAGCAAACAATAGATTTTCAAGATGGCGGCCATGGTGGCCAGCTTGGATATCTGATCGAAACAATTTTAGCAACTTTTGGTCTACAAATCACCTTGATGCTTCCTACCAAGTTTCAGGTCAAATGGTCTTTAGGTACAGAAGAAGAAACATAAAATAGATTTTCAAGATGGCGGCCATGGCGGCCCTCTTTGATTTCCAATCGGAACGATTTTAGCTTTTTATGATCTAAAAGTCACCCTGATGCTTACTACTATATATATATATATATATATGGACATAACCTCAGTCTTGCCTGACCTTTTGCTACTGGCAAACATGTAGAATACCTTTAGGGACCCTCAGGCAAAAACTGTCTGTAGCCAAAATAGGGGACTGCGCTTACCCATTTAAAGACCCACAAACCAGAAAACTATAAGGTCCCATTTTTCATATGCCGGCTCATTCACATAATAGAAGCGATATTCAATTTCTTTATATTTTCTCCATAAAAAACATAGTTTATTGGAATTCAGTGGATCTACCTCCTCAAAAAATCAGAAAAACACAGTAATGGAGGATATTATCGACACTGGGTGAAAACTCTTAATTTTGACAGTTTTTTTTTTGGCAATAATTCCAAACTCACAAAGCTTACATTTCAGCACAATACTATTGGCCAAAGGTAATTAGAAAACAAGATTTATACAGTGAACCCGTTACAACGACAGAATTTGTTCCCAAATACGTTGCCGTTAAAAAAAGCTCACTGTTGTAAATAATCCTTAATGTGCAGATTGATATGTATACAAGAAGGTTTTGTTTTGTTCTTATTTCTTCACAGAACAAGTTTTGGATATTTGTTATAATCGCATCAGTGAGGCAATTCTAACATATCTGAAATATGTGTTTCTTTAAAATATTAAAGACAATGTTCTTACACAATTTGTGACAAATTGTTATCTCTTAAGGGATGGTTTTATGACACTCAAGTTGTCATTATATCTAATTTTGTTGTTGTATCTTGTGTCAATATAAAGGAGGGTTGTCCGTTTTTCAATAAATCTAGCAAGCTGGAATCCTAGAACTATTTTCTTGACACAAATCAGCTATTTTACCAATATTTTCGTTGTATTATATGACCCAGTTGGATCTATAAGAAATGAATTTTATTTCTGTACATTTTATCAGGCTTTGTTAATTTAGTAGTGATTTGCCAGTGTGTATACATATAAATCTGAGTCTTCGCTGTACGCACATGCAATCTCGTATGACATTAAGAAAACACGCCTATTCAAATATATAGAAAATAATTCACCTACTGGAACTGAAAATTTTCAGATAAAAAACTGATATTTTTCATATTTCTGCTCAAAAAACATAGATTGTGGCTACTCGTTAGAACCGCCTCGGCGAGGCGGTTCTAACGAGTACCCACAATCTATGTTTTTGAGCAGAAATAAGAAAAATAATGTATTCCCCTGAAAACCCAAGTCTTACTATATAAAAGTGGAGTTTAAGGGGGTCAAAGCTATATAGGCATGTTTTTGTGATGAGTGCTGTTATTTTGTTAATACAGAAAATGCAATGTATTTCTATGCACTTTTAGAAAAGCGAACGAACAAACACACGAACTAAGAGTCATAAAAATGAAACTCTCTGTTTTTATCCAATTAGAAAGTTAAAGTTTAAGCCTCAAAAATGAAACTCATTCCTATAATTAGACCATTTTGTATGAAATTTACTGCCAGTATATATCTTAATCATTTCATATGTTATTTTACGGTTCATCAGTGCTAAAATGTTTGGCTGTCAGATGGCAAAATAAATTTTATAAAAATTGGAATATTAAAATAATCCTTTTTTTTTTTTTTTATCTTTAACCTGGTTAAGTATATAGACAATAATAATAGCCTCCGGGAGTTGATAACTGCCTTCGCCATACATCTAGTGTCAAAAAAAAAAAAAAAAAAAAAAAAAATGTAAAATTTAACTGTTAAAACAATGTTTCATCTCCTTTTATTACCGAACAGGTGTTCTAGCTCCGATAAATATTTTGTTAAAATAATATGGTAAAAGTCCTAAAGTTTCATACAAAATAACAAATTTCTGACAAAACGGCATATGCAAACATTGCAGAGCCAGATTAGACTGCTGCTGAAAGAGGAATCTGATCAGGGTACTAGATTTTAGATTATTCGGTTTCCTCTTCCTCTTGGGGTCTGGGAAGGGCTGCGGTTTGTGATTGTGGCACTCCCTGGACTTTTCTCTTACCTTTTTTACTAACTGTTTGCCATTCGACTAAGCATTTCAAGAATCAACTGCATAAAATATTTAATCCAAAAAGTATGGAATAAAGTGCTTGAATTTTTAGGACATTTGCTGTATCAAATGTCTTGTTTAAGGAAGGTTTTGTAATTTAATGTATTCCTAATACCCTCCATTACATGACACAGTAATATCAATATTTTTGGTACAAAAACACATACTATCTAGAGCTCTGTATAATAAACAAAACAATAATATAATATGCCAACATCAAATATATAAGTTTTGATCAATTGCAATAACAAAATTATCCTGATCTATAGGTCAGCAGTTTCAGATCAACTGGCAATTTCCAGCTAAATTCTCGCCTGAATAAATATTAATTATCTCTGTTTCTCCAGGGGTGAGCTTCAATGCTAAAATTTCGTCTCCTTACCACGTTTACATCAAACCATCCATTATGTCTCTGAAAACAAAACAAAAAACAGACATGGTAATCATAAGAAAGTAATATCACTATATGTGCAAAAAACAAAGATTAAAATCATCATATTATGCGAAGACTTACAGGTCAATAAGTAGTGAGATACCCCTCCTCCGACACCCCAACACAAACACTCAAAAGAACCAAAAATAATAGACGGATGAATATACGGAGGGAAAACGTGAAAAAAAAAAACATTTAGTATTGAACTGGACAGACCTTCCTTAAGGAGTAGATCCATTTTAAGAAGGGGTTGTGTGCAGGAAAGCAAACTGGAAGCCATAAAAGTTGTCTACCTTTTCAAAAATGGCATTTTGCCTCCCTTCTCAGGAGGGATCTACTCCACAAGGAAAGAATTTGCTCCCAAAGGGAGCAAATTCTTCCCTTATAGAGCAGAACCCGTTTCAGGAGGGGTTGCAGGAAACTACACTGGAAGTCACTAAAATCATAAAAGTTGTCTACCTTTACAAAAATGGTGGAAAATCAAACCATTCTATCCAGTAATCCAGTAATTGAAACATTCTGTTTTAAGCACAGCTTCAACAAGTCCTATAATTAATATGAAAATAGACACTTTCTGTGTGCTAGCATTTAATCAATATTTGCACTTGTAACACCGACTGTGTAGGTACCGGGAACGCTGCAGAGAATTATATCATAATTACATGACAGCCATGCAAATATTCACCATTAAGATCGCACTAGGATGGTAACAATCTTAAGTTCCTGTCACACCAACAGAATTTGAATTATAGTATTGTGATTTGGTGTGTACATTTCAAGCATGAACAACAATTTTATTGGAAACAATACAGTTGACTCTCGTTATCTCGACCTCGCTTATCTCGAATAACCGCTTATCTCGAAGTGAAAATCTGGTCCCTGCCTATACATGAAAACCTAACAACAGATGGAAAATATTGTAGAAAAGAGGAGAAATTGCTCCTAAGGAGCAATTTCTCCTCTTTTCCACAATATTTTCAATATATCTCTAACTTCAAAAGTCCAATTACCTTTCAGTTTGTTAAATGTGGTTAATCAAATTATTTTTTCCTCAATTCTGCAAACCTGATATGTCAAACTACGGTTATCTCGAAGTATTTCAGAGAGTCCCTTGGAATTCGAAATAACGAGAGTCGACTGTATATGCATGAAACATGACTGCACCTATCAGTGATAAATTTCATCGAAATTTACAATAATTATTTGAACGTTAACATACTATATTTACCTAATTATCCTATTGTGCCTTTAGATATTTCAAGATTGCTGGAATTACGAGTACTTGTAGTAAAATATCCGCCTAGTAAATACATACCTTGAAGAAAAACAAGCAGATATTTTTTTTCCTGATTTCATTTATGAAAGCATATGTTGTGGGTATTCATTTGAATTGAGGCAATTCAAACGAATACCAACAACGTAGGCTTTTGTAAAGTAGATAAAAGTATACAATCAGCAATTTTACAAGCATACGAAATTACTTGACTGTGCGCTTATAGGAACATGTCCGGCAACTAGGTAGAATTTGGTATGTAACATTTTAAATCCTGTGCCCTACCATAAAGCTGTTTGCCAGACGTTTGGGGCTATGCCAGCTATTAAAGCTGATACGTCTGTTACAATGGCTTTTTCTGATAAGCTATTGAACACAATATTGTTTGCTCATGAAACATAGTAGTGTTGAGTGATAAGACTAACTGCCATAATAACTATCAGCAGTAGGACAGACAGGCGGGAGTAAATAGTGTAGACCTAGATCAGAAATCAGAAAATGTGGCTTCTGAACATGGTCTACACTCTTTGCCACTCATCCAGCAGTTTTTCAGACACATCAACAGACATCCTTCTTTATACCGACACTCGATATTACGACAAATTCGTTATAATGACAATTGACTGTCACGAAACTTTCGCTTAAGGGGTAACAATTAGTCATAAATTAAGCAAGAATATTGTGTTTAATACTGTAAAGGAAGACATGTTTTGGATATTTGTTAGAATTGCCTCGTTGTAACGAGGATTCACTGTAAAAGGGGTTTGTTGAAATTGTAGGACAATTATCATAGCCCCTGATAAGATGCTTTTTAATATCCAAAAATACTGATATCTTTCTTATTTCTCCACAAAAATATATGTTGTTGGTACTCATTAGAAGCGTCTTGCAGAGGCGCGTCTAATGAGTACCAACAACATATATTTTTGTCGAGAAACAAGAAAAATATTTAACTGATACCCACTTTTATCCAGACCTATGAATACAGTAGGACAAGTATGGGTAAGACTAAGTATGCGGGACAAGTATGGTAAGGAGTTAAGGTGTTCCAATATCTAGGTTCTATATGGTAGTACTGACCGTAATATTTGCATCTCCTGGCTGCAGATCTACATTAGGAATCTCTAGTCTATACTGTTTCCCATTCGCTGTAGCTTCGATTGTCAATGTGCTGTAAAGTAAAACAGAGTAGACAAGTTAACGGTAGCATGTAACATAGCATAAGATAAGGTGCTTTTTCAACCTATCACTGCTGACTCTCGTAATCTTTAAGTTCGCCCATTTGAGGGCCTTGATGCTGGCCTACGCCCACATCAACCTCCTCTCAATGCTACAGAGGTTCGAACACGATGAGGCCGTCCGAGTGGCAACCGATTCCATCTATGTAAAGAAAACGGCGCTCTGCAAGCTCGAGGGGGTCGGGGTCTACAAGCCTCATGAGGTGCACCCAAAAGGGCATTGCCGCATCTGTCTCACCTTACACGACAAGGCAACCCCGAGGCCACCACGAGATGAGATTGCCCCAGCCCAGTGGCGTGAAGGGCGATAGCCTTTACATGCCGATGGAACACGCAGCCTACCTCGCCAAGCCTGACTACATCTGTTCTGAAAAGGACCACACCCAGCACCGCGCCGCGCCACGACGATCCCCTGACCCGACATCAGCTGAGCTACCTAAACGGCGGCGGGGGCAGTGGCAAAACCACGCGAGCGATCGAGCTCTTCCGTACAAACCCCTCGTCTTCACCCCGACCCATCGCCAAAGAGATGCGGGCCAGGGGCGTCCAGGCCCAGACCTATCACAGCTTCTTCCGCTGGAGCGGCCAAACGGACTGGACGCTCGAAAGGATGGGACAGAAATTCGTTCCCCGTGTGATCATCTGGGACGACGTCTGCACAGTGCCCCGCCCTACTCTGGAAACCTTCCTCGACTGGCTCGAGGGTCGAGGCGTCCAGGTCATCATTCTGCTGTGGCGACCAGGGACAGCCGCCCCCAATCGCCGGAGAAATGCCACACGACTGGCTCCGTGGGCATGCCGCCTATTACGAAGAGGTCGAGGTAGACCACAGAGCCAAAGAACTCCTTCTCAAGGCCCTCAAGAAGCGAATCCGCCTTCAGCCCGACAGGATCCAGTGCCGAGAGGTACGAAAGGCGCTTCCTGGTTGCCTCGGTTGGGAACGCTTCGTTGAGGCCTGGAAGCCATGTGATCTCATCTTGACCTCGAGGCAGAAGGTTCGCGACCGGGCCCAGAGGCAGCTGTTCGAGCCCATGAGAAATGTTTCCCGGACGCCCCCGTACCTCTGCTATACCGCCCAAAAGACACTCATTGGCAAAACATCATGGTCACCATCCCTGGGCCCTTGCTGGATGGCAGGCCAGGCCAGCAAGAGCTCGTCCTGAACGACGTCGTCGAGGTGCCCTTGAAATATGCCTGCGAGGTCCTCGACGGCAAGTGGGGACAGGACTGGGCTCTTGGCTACGCCCTCACCGTTCATTCGGGCCAGGGTCTCACAGTTGCAGACCCCCAGAAAGTCTGGATCATAGACAACTTTCTCCAGTGGTCCAACCGGGCTTACCTTGCAGTGGAGTATCTCAGCCAGCTCGAGCGGGTAGTATGCCCCCAGGAGGAGGGCTCTGAGGGTGCACGCACATTCACCGAGCAGCAGCTCCGCAAGAACATCATAAAAAAGCTTGTGGCCTATAAGCGACAGGACCAAGCCAAGGGGCTCAGGTTTAGCCTGATGGTTGATCACATCCTAGCACTGAAGGAGGCCCAGAACAATTGCTGTGCCGCGTGCAACATCGAGCTTACCAGCCAAAGGACACCCAGCAGTTCAGACAACTCCGCGGGCCACATCCACGATAACGTCAGGCTGACCTGTCTCGAGTGCAACCGAAAAAGAGGAGCAGCAGCGCTCAGCGCTTGAGAACCCCATCCGGAGGAAGCTGAGTGTCGGGCGGCACTACGAGGAGTTTCTCCCTGACAAAACCACGTGGCGGGCCGTCCTGCAGGTAATACAACAGGCTCACCGGGCTTGGCCGCTGAGCGTCCGAGCCGGTGAACCGTTCAAGACCATACAGGGTCAGTCACGCGGCCCAAACAACCGCTCAGCCAGTGTCCTGTTCCAGCGCTCTATGATCCTCTGGTCCGGGTGGATGTCAACCCGACCGCGCCGAACCTGAACAGAGTGCTTTGCCAGCAGCTGGCTCACCGCACCCATGAACTCGCGGCCAGGGTCAACCTGAAGGAGCTTCGGCCACTTCAACGGCCCCCGTCTGTAGATCCGAGACAGAGCATCGGCGACCTCTGCCGCGGTCTTGCTAGTCAGAGGCTGAGCCTCTTTCTAGCGCGAGGCCACATCAACGACCGTGAGAGCGTAGCGGAAGGTTTTCCGCCCTACGCGGTCGTGTGGCAGGAAGAGCAGATCCACCTGGTGGATCTCGTTGGGCACCGCCATGTCAAACGGGGCGGGCAGATAGATCTGCCAGATGACTGCCTTTTGAGCCAGTCCTTGGCCTGCTGCTCAGTCACCTTTGCTGCAGACGCCAGCTTCGCGATGGCTGCGAGCCCCTTTCAGTAGCCTCGAGGGCTGTAGTGTAGGGCAGAGAGCTTACTGTCGGCCATTGCTACTAAGGTATTCCAGCAGCCTGACCAGCCTCCAACATGCGGACGCCACAGGCTCAAGAAGCTGTCCAGTTGTCGCCCGGAGATTGGTCAGGCCGGCCAGCATCCCCGCGGCGAAACGAACTGCTGTCTTCTCATCTTGCCGCCAGAGCCCAAGCGACTTTTGCGCAATATCGATCATGGTGTGGGCAAGAGGGCCGGGGATTTTGTGGCGGCGGGTGCAGTGGCCAACCTCAAGCATTGCGCTGTAAAGCTCTTCGGGAAGACCCCTGATATAGGGTCGCAGAAAACAGGCTTAAACTAAAACGCGCCTCACTTCTTGACGAGGCGGTAGGCCACAAAGCCGGTCGCTGCCATCCCCAGGATGACGAAGGCGATCTCGCGATCTTTCTGGCCGTCACTCGGGTGATAAAAGTCGGCGAGCTGGGGTTCGGGCCCCAGGGGGTCGAGGTTGTGCCCGGTAACCTGCGCATATTCCTGCATTGCATCGTTAACATCCTGGAACGTTTGAACAGCATGACCTTGCGGCGGAGCTCCTCGTTGATCCAGTCCAGGCGCTCGGTCCGTCTTCGAGACCACGCCGCCTGTGCAGCCTGCAGCTGCTCGATCGCTTTATCGTGTCGCTTGCGCTCTTCGTCGACGGCAGAGCATCTCAGCATCGTGAATAAGTAGTTCGATCCCGAGAATGCAAGGGCGTACACCAGGGCGCCCCTAACGAGCATTGCGATGCTTGCCATTACTTCATGATATCAGCAGGTATGATCCCCTGTTTAATTAGCAGGTCCCTGGTTCCCATGGCCAGAGCGACGTCTAGCACCACCATGCCGACGTCACGGGGCGTTGGGTCAAGCTTGGGGTGCTTCCCCCATCGCCATCTTGCTGAGCCGGCCGTATCCCATGGTCAAGCCAGAGACGACCGCGCTGTGGTAGAGCGCGTTCACGATCATCTTCCCGTCGGTTGCTGGAGTTGTCATGGTTGCTCATTGCATATAGAACGGATCTCAAGTCTTTAATTGCTTAGCATCGGGGGCTGGCTGCTTGGGCGCGGAGTCAACGGGGCCTGTCGCGGGACTCCTCGTTTGTCGGAGAAACACGAGCGCCCCGCCCGCAAGACAAGCTCCAATGACCCACGGGGCCCAGTTTGTTAGTCCTTCGCGGCGTTCCGGCTGGGAAACCGCTTGGTCCGCCTCCGGAGGAGGAGGAATATTGGCAGGCGCGGCGGGGGTGGGGGGCGGGGTGGGGGGCGGGGGAAGGGTGGGGTGTGTGAAATGGCTCCTTAGCCACTTGAAGCTGCTCGAGAAGTCGTTCTTCTTGCTTTGCCTTTCGGGCGGCAGCGCCGGCACGCCCGGCTGCCACTTTCTTTGGATCCTTAACTTTCTCCGTAGCTCTTTCCACTGGAGGACTGTGCTGGCTCCTCCGCCGTCTCTTGATTCTCCTGCTTCGTCTCCTCCATCGTATACTCCAAAAGGGCAGCAGTGTCCAAATTGGCAGTGCTTCAAGGTGGTCAGCGTGGCGGTTGTCGGTGCTAAGTACATGCCGTAGCGGTGGTAGAGCTCGCAGGTAGCACTGCTAAGCGCATGTCCGACAAACGGGTCACTCTCGACGTCTGCGATAAGCCCTGGCTGGTTTTCGATTGGGAGGAACATGGCAGTCACCCCCGCATAGAGCTGGAGCGCCGCAGACCCCAAGGTCTTCGTCATCGCCGCCCCCAGGCTGGCTTCGTAGCGGGCGTACAGCTACTCGATTTCGGTGTTATCCAGAGCATCGATTTGATCGGCGGTGAATGTTTTCCCGCGGACCACCAGTCCATACTGCCCAGCTTGGCCTCCCGCCGCGATCGCATCGAGTGGTTCACGGCGTTTTTGCACCCGTTCTCCATCCTGCGGCTCCTGCGGCGCGTCTGGCGTCGACGCTGTGGCGGCTGCCGGTGGAGCCACCTCGTCTAGACCAGCGCCCTGCGGGTCAGCAACCGACTTCAGCTCATCAATCAGTTTGTCACAGTCCATTTTGCCTATTACAAGCCGGCGGGCCCGTCTAATATGGAGTGCCACTCGGCGCAGACACTGTGCGATTTGCCAAACAACGAAAACCAGCAGTACCAAATGCGTGCCAAGCACGGCGACCAGCAGTCCTTCAGTAACAGGAAGCATTGCTACACAACTATATAAGCAGCAGGCTGATCTGTTTTCAACAGAAGCTTGGCGTGTTTTCTCTCGGCTAGCTGCTGCCGCACCAACGCCCGTTGTTCTCCAGTCGGTATCACGTCGTTCTCCCGCAGACAGTCCTCAAAGCTGTCGCGATCCTTGCAGTGGAAAAATGCGACCCAGCGCGTCTGCTCGCGCAAGTCCTTCAGGACTGGTGAGGACCCAGACGCTTATGTCGGCGTGGCGGCCCGAGAACGCCAACTCTGACAGCATGTCTTTCTTCTTTGTCAGAGCCTTCGTGGCCGAGCAGTCGTCGATTATAAAAAGTGTTGGCTCAACCTTAAACACCAGGTAGAAGGCCCGCAGGTAATCGTGAAGGCGCTCACCGGGGTCCAGAACGTAGACCTCAGGGTCCGTCCAGAGCCAGGGGCACTGCTTGTAGGTCTTGTTGTGCTCTATGGTGGGGCACAGGACCACGATGTGTCGAAAGAACCCCCGATAGGGGCCTTCTTCGAGCAGAGACAGGATGAAAACGGCTTTTCCGCATCCTGTCTGCCCGCAGACAATTGCCGAATGGGCGCCCTTGGGCAGAAGATGATTAATAAACAGCTGAGACGAACCGGCCATCTTCGCGGTTCAGCTGGGCATCCATGATGATGTAGAGATAGATGTTCAAAGCGCCGGCCGCCTCTGCCGTCTTAGTCAACTGGATGGTCACTCCTTCACTCACATTCTCTATGCGGCGGCCACTGCCATGAAGCCGGTCATCATCGGTTGTCCTGAGGTCAAGCCACAGAGCGAACCTGGAGGTCAAGAACTCCCCGAGAGAGACGTCGGCGGGACCAAGGCCTTTCGCCACCACTGCAACCTCGGGGTGGCGTTTCCTGCCGGGTGCAAATAACTTCCTCGCGTCCCACATCTGATAGGCACGCATCCCCTGACTAAAGAGCTGGTTGGGGATCCCCTCGATCGTGACCTCAACCTTCGTTATTTTCGGGTTATAGAAGGACTCCGTGTTGCGAACGAAGGGCTGTTGCGCGGCAACGTCCTCAAACAGCATCAAGACCCCCTTCATGCTGCGAGCGGGCACGTTGAGGTTAATATTCCAGAGAGTGTCGCTCTTGTCTCTGCTTATTTTTCGGTGCCTCAGAATCCGGTCATAGAGGATCGCGAGGCGGCCGTTGTACTGATTGGCGATCATGCGAGCCAGCTCTGGCTGTGTGACGATCTCATACTCCAAACATGTTCTCAATGTCGTATGAGGCGTCGGGATCGCCCGTGGCCCGGATCACGCGGCTGTAGTCGTTAAAGGTGAGTTCGTACTCCAGCCGGTCTCCAAGCGCGTTTTGATAGAACGGCATATGGCTCTCAAGCAGCTCGAAATCAAGCGGGATGTAGAAGCGGTTGCCGAAGGCATCGGCGATGGCCTTGTCGGCCGCGACTGTCTCATCTTTGTTTCCGGCGTCGATGCGAATCCGCGTTGCGTTTCGGTTACCAGACGTATCGATGCCTTGGTACTGGTCATTTTTCCTCTCCAAGGCCGTCTTCCAGAGATCGCCGTAACAGTGAAGATGTCACTGTCGTCAACGGACATCATCTCGTTGCCGGAGATCTTGATCACGGTCTTCTTCACGATGGCGCGGCCGAGGTTCTGGACCACGGTCCGGTTCGCATCTCCACTACCCAGTGTGATTTTGAAGGCTAAGCGGGCGGTCCCCGGGACGATCACGTCGTGCGCGCCGAGGTTCGGAAATCGAACCAGCAGCTGTTGATTCTGATCAATCTTGCTCGGGTTATTGGTTATCACGACGGACTGCCGCACGCCTTTGAACCCCAGGGGCTCGCGGAGGCACCTGTAAGGATTAAGCTTGCGCCCGAATTTACTCGAAGCCATGATGTATTTGAACCTACGCAACAACCTTCAAATTAGCATCCACTGTCAACGCCGCGATGGATGACGTCACTTTCGAGAACCCCACGGACGGACCTGGAATAGACGATGATTTCGACCTCCCCGACCCCCCTATGGAGCCACCGCCGGACGTCCAGCAGCAGCTAAACGCGTCCGGGGACAATTTGCAGTACTTGCAGGACGAGTTAAGACAGGTAGAGCTTGAGGCCCAGAAGAAGCGCCTGGTTGATACTTTCTACAACGAGGTAAGCCGCACCTATGGGCTGCGCCCCGAAGGCAAGATCGAATATAGCCAGTTCGGGATCGACCCCGACGGTAAGACACTTTACTGGACACCTGAAGACAAGAAGATCTCCGTTGCTGCGACGAAGGGAGGGTTCCAGTTTCTGGCTCTAGGCACGCTGGCCCAAAGATACGGAAACGATGGCACATATGCGCTGCGGAGATCGCTGGGGCTCACAGATTATAGATCGTGGGTATCGCGGGGGCTCGGCAGAGAGGCCGTGGAGACACTCCAGAATGCAGAGGACACCCTCCCGAAAAACATTGAGTCCGTCGAGCTGAAGGACCTCTCCGGCGTGGCTGATACCACAAGTCAAAGCGTAGAAGACGTCGAAACCGCATTGAAGACCATTAATGATCCGCAAATTGACGCCGCGTGGGTCACACAGGCCGCAAGAGATCTGGCTGGGGTGAGGGAGGCCATGACAAGATCGAGGGACGAAGCTAAGCGCCATCGTCGACCGGAAAACCCAAGTCGAGAAGCACTTGGACAGGGAACGCCAAAAACTGACCGAAACGGACGACACCGAAATTCAACTAGATATTCGAGACCGAATGGATAATCTTAAAGGCGAGCTCTCCGACATCGAGCATGAAAAGCAGGCGCGGCTCGAAGCCCTCTCCACGAATAGAGCGGCTCTCCGGTCACAGATCAACAGAATTCGTGAGACCATCAGGTGGCTCCTCCATGAAGACAAGACGCTGGCTGAGCGAATTCGAACTCTCTTCCGCGAACAGGGGATAAAGATCGCGAGCATCCTTACAGCAATAGGCATGGCGATAAGCACTCTCGTCCTCGCTGTCACTGGCGGAGGAGCGGGGGGGGGCCCCATCGCCGGTTCCAAAGCCATCCGACAAAGGCGGGGTCAAGGAGTGGATAAAAAAGCACCTACAGGCCCTTGAGCGTGCCCTGGCCAATTTGGCCGGCAAGGCCGCTGCGGCCCTGCCCGGCATCATAGGCTCAATCGTCTCTTGGCTCCTGAGCACGTTAGGGAAGGCCGCGACTTGGCTCGCTGACGACGTGTGGGCCTTAGTCATCGGCGTGGGGGCGCTTCTTCTCGTGGCCGCAAGGGACTGGCTAGCGGGACGCCAGCCAAAGCGCCAATAGGCCAACTCCGACCCCTGCGACTATGAGAGCCGTTTTCTCGTCTTCGTGGCTCGCCGCGGCCGCGCGTTCGGGCCTGGGCTGCTCCGCGGCATCAGCAGCCGCGGGTTTGCCTTTCAGCGGCCTCTTGTGATCGGTCCCGAGGAACTGCTTTTGAGCGTCGAACACCGTCCCGGCCTTGAGAATGTTCGAGCGCGTCTGAGTCTGCGCTCCCAGGATAGCCCAAACATACGTCCGTACACTGTTGTTGAGGCGCTCCACACCTGTTTGTGTGAAGCCTTCTGATTTATCGAGACATCGTCCACGTCCCTGATATGTCCCGGTTATGGCGTCCTTCGGGTGGAAAAAGGGGCCATCGGAGTAGTGCGCATGCCGGCAGGCGCCCGAAGTCTCCATATACGTGCTCCAAGATCCGAGGCCTTGGCACCCATGGTCTAGCATTTGTCTCCAGTCCGTTTCCGGGGACACGCAGAACTCAGAGCAAAGCCGTTTGTGGGCCCTGGCATCGAAGGTGTTCAGATACCAAGAATGAGATTTTTCTCCGGGAAAGGCGACTCGCAGCTCCTTAAGAATACGCCTAGTGGTGAAGTAAACATGGAAGCGATACAGACTCGCAAGGAGCGGATCTGTGGCTTGGAAGTAGTCCTCAACCGAGACGCCACATCCGGCGGTGGCGCACCAAACCGCGAAGTTCAGTTGGCACTGCCACCAATCGAAAGGAGTGGTTTTCCAGGAATTCCAAGCCTTGTTTGCCATAGCAATATTCCCGGTGAGTGCGGGGTTCTGGTACTGGGCGAAGATGTCTGGGAAAGAGGCCTAAAAGTCACCTCCCTCATCATCGACCATAATCTTCTGGCTGGCCAGAGACACCTGCTTCTCTTTGAAATGGCCTCCGCCCGATATGTTGCAGAGCTTTTGAACGAGTAGGCCCTCTTGTCGATCACTATGTACGTCACACTCACCGACATTCAAAATGGGGGCCGGTCTATCTTACATCTGTTCCCGGCACTGCGTGTGGGGGGCTGGAGGTCGCTCTGTGAGCTCACGTAATACCACTGCCGGCTCAATATCGGCGCCGAGTTAGGGAATAGCATCTCTGATGGGCGCACCGCGTTGGGCATACCCAAAGGGTACTATAACGTCTGTGAGCTGGACAAAGAGGTGTTCCGGTCTTTGGGTGCTGAACTCAGTTTGCACGCCCCCACCGGCCGCTTGCAGCTGTCTGCGAAGAATCGTCGGGTCTTAAGCAGCGGACTAGCGTTCTCTCGAGAGACATTCAGCCCGGCCAGAGCCACACTGCAGACGAGCCTCATCGTCTGATCACCCATCGGGAGATCTGCGTGCATCTTGCCGAGGTCAGTACGTCGGAGAACCTCCATAACGGTCGCCCCTCCACGCTGCTGAAATCCATCTCCGTCGAGAACGAAAGGCGCGGGGGTGGTAGGACAGAGACATTCCCCGTCTTGCATTACAAGCGGCTGGCATCGGGACTTCTTTGGTTTAAACATATTTTATTTCAAATCTATCAATTAACATGCATATAACATTTAATACAATGACACATTAATGGAATTGGAATGAAAGCAACATGCTTATTGAATCCCTTTCCCGCTATAGAAGCAAAGAATGTACAATATTGGCAGGTCATGTGGTAACTAAATATATGCCGATATACCCACGAGACTTTGTTTTGTACTAATGGTAGTAAGTATCAGTAAAGGGGCATTTACCATCTTTGCACAGAAGAAATAATAATATAGTTAGCTAGGCAATAATAAAATGTGAAGAAAAGAAGGAATGAAAAAAAGGTTGTTATGCGAACAGCGAAGAGTCTATGGATTTTCGAACATTACGCTACATGTAAAAGTGCATGTAACAAGCATAACAGAGAAAGCAGCAGGATCATCCATCGGGAGCATACATGTACAGAGGACTGGGAGGGGTAGGGGGTGGGGCGGAACGCCATGTGCATACTGTTCTATCGCATTTCTTCTCCCCGAGAGCTTAACTTATTATATTAAATGTTCTTTGATAGTGCTTAATATTTCAAAGCCCAATATTATTGCCCTATAGTTATATCATTAGCGCAATAAGTAGAGTGAATAGGGTATTACACATCGGGTTTCTTGTCAGCACCTAGCAGTCATGGTGTTGAGAAAAAAAAAGCATTGTACATTAGTGACGGTAGAAGAAGAAAATTAAGCACATACTAATTAGAATCTTTTGGAGTCTCTTATAAACTTTTGCACGTGTGAGAATATTCTGCTGTTTATTTCGTTTGATAGGGAAATGTCACCAAATAACAGCACGTCTATAGATACGTGGCATAATTGCGAGATGTTACTTAACATTTCGTTTCGTTGCAGGTGATATCTACGGCATTGCAGAAAGTAATGCTAGGATGTTTTGATATCGCCACATGAGCAAAGTGGTGAATCTGTAAGATTTCTAAGATAGATATCATAGTTAAGACAACTGCATTTGGTACGAAGGCGAGTATGTAATATTTGTGACTTGCGATCTCCGGAGTAATAATACTTCGGTATGCTGGTGTTATGTTGATTTATCTGGGCTTTGAAGGACAGAAGAGTAGCCGAGGTTCTCTGTTCTTCAGGAAGGGTGTTCCACTCTCTGATTGTTGATGGTAAAAAAGAGTTGTAGTATTGTGTAGTTCATGTGTTGATTGTTCTGATGTCATTTGCATTTCTAAGATTGTAACGAGAAGTTTCAGTAATGGTAGAGGGAATAAGAGTTGATAGGTAGGGTGGCGTCAAGCTATTGAACATCTTATAGAAGAGAACAAGTTTTTGTTTCTTCCTTCTAGTTTCTAATGTCTCCCAACCAATTTCACTATACAGATTTTTTATTGAAACTAATTTTGTCGTCCCGGTTGCTATTCTAGCTGCTTTGATTTGGATTTTTTCTAAGTCATCCTTTTCATATTGAGTACAATTATCCCAAATCTCATTGCCGTATTCAAGTATTGGTCTGATGAAAACCGTATATATTATTTCAAGTGATTTTCTGTCTAACTGGAACTTAAGTTTACGCATTATGTTGATCCGTTTCCATGCTTTTTCTTTAATATAAGTTATATGCGTGTACCATGAACCGTCGTTGCTAAAGTAAAGTCCAAGGTGTTTATGGTTTTCAACTTCCGAGATTTGTATATTTAACATATGTAGTGGTGGATGTGCTGGTTGTATTAGTTTTCGTGATATTAAAAGAGTTTCTGTTTTGATAGGATTAAAGCTAACAAGCCAGTCTTTGGCCCATTTTGTAATTTTATCAAGATCTGAGTTAAGAGTTTGTGCTGCAGTGTCAGGATTTTCCACTACAATAAAAAGGCTTGTGTCATCAGCGAAAAGTCTAATGTTTGACTGAATGTCTTTAACTATGTCATTTATGTATAAGAGGAATAAAAGCGGGCCGAGAATGGATCCCTGTGGCACTCCCGCATAAATGTAGTTCCAGTCTGATTGTGTGCCAGGAAGAATTACTCGTTGCCTTCTCTCGGACAGATAACTTTCAAACCAGGATAGAAGACTACCAGAGATACCTGCTGCTCTTAATATGCAAAGAAGGCCTTTATGCCAAACACGGTCGAATGCCTTGCTGACATCACAAAATACCACACGTATTTTTTTTCTGAATCCAATGCTTGACAAAAAGTATTATAAAGGAAGGTTCGTAGTTGAATCCCCAGGTATAAACCCAGATTGCAGGGGTGTAAGAACACCATTGTCATGTAAGTGGTTATGCAGATGTTTGAAAATTATACGTTCTGGAACTTTCTCCAGGCAACTTAAGAGAGAAATAGGTCGATAGTTTGTGACAGACGCTGGATCTGCACCTTTGAAGTTAGGACAGACAAGAGCGTCTTTCCATGTATCAGGAAAAATTCCAAGTCGTAGGGACTGGTTAATTAAAGAACATAAGTGATATGATAGCTCATGTGCAATTTCTCGTAGAATACGATTGTTTACGTCATCGGAGCCAACAGCTTTACCAAGAGGAAGGAACTTTAAGACGGATTCTACCTCAAGGGGCGTAATAACAAGATTGGATAGAAATCTGTTTACATAACACGCTATATTTGATATACTAGCATTCTGGTCGTTAAGTAGGGTCTGGTCCCTGAAGAAATTATTCAATACGTTCGCTTTGTCGGTTTCATCGGAATAAATATTGCCGTCTTTTTCCAGTGTTGGTACAGAAGAGTTTTGAGAAGTAGTAATAAAGGCTTTTAGAGTGGACCACCAGTCTTTAGAAGACGGCGATTCTGATTTAAGTTTATTTGAGAGATGTCGACATACTGGTGTTTGGACTGTCGAATAGTCTACGTCCTTATTCCTGATTTTCTTAAATTTGCTCCATAATCTCAGATTATTTTGCTGAGTTGCCTTTTTATATGCTCTTTTACGTTTTCGAATTAGTTTTCTGATAGCTGTAGTTATCCAGGGTGGGTCAGACGGTCTTATTCTCACTGATCTGTTTGGTACGCATTCCGCTGTAAGGGAATTTATATGATCTGTGAGATTTCTTGTGTAGATGTTTATGTCTGGGTCAGTGAGTGCGTCCCAGTCAGTATTTGCATTTTTTTTCCTCAAGGAATCGTAATCACCTTGTTCATATCTCCAAATCCGTCGGGAAAAGGATTTTCTTTTATGTTTAATAAACTTAAAGATGCCATGAACTGGGCAGTGATAACGAGTTTCTTGACTAAGGAATGGCTCCGTTACACCACTGTAGATAAGATTGTTTTTGTCACTAGTGAGGATAATGTCTATGAGAGACGACGAGTTTTCAGTGAAGTGGGTGGGTTCTTTGATAGTCTGATAAAGAGAAAATTGTTCACAAATGTCAGTTACTTTTTTGGAGGTCTGATCGCTCAACATATTAAAGTTAAAGTCACCTGTGACAATTATATTGTGGATTTGTGTATCTAGAGCCAGTGAAATGGAGGGGGGGGGGGGGGGGGGCGGTAGAATAAACCAAACAGGATATGTGTGTGGTTCAGGTGAATCTCGATCCAAATGCATTCTGTATTGAGTGGTTCAAGGTCATATCTTCTTATATAAAACAAGGTGTCTTTGACATATATCATAACGCCACCATGGCGGTCCCTGAGTCTGTCTTTCCGTTCAGGAGGCATGAATTCAGGTATTAATAAATCATTCGTATGTATATCTGGGTGGAGCCAAGTCTCTGAAAAAGCTAGAATATCGAAGTCTGTCAATTCAGCTGAAAGGATATCAATCTTGTTTGCAATACTCTGTACATTGTAGTGGATAAAAGATAGATGCTTACAAAAATTCATAGAGTTAAAGAATGAAGATGAGTCGCGTGAGGATCATAAACTACGTAAAGCCTTTTCTAAGTTTTATAGACGTCATTTCGATTTCGTTTCAAAATTCAATGTTGGACTAAAATCTCTTCTGCAAGAAGGCCTATCGGCACCAGAATTTTATGGTGACTTAGTGTATAAATTCAGAAAGATATATGCTTGCAATGACTTTACAACCCAATTTCGTAAAATCATTCTACGATATAAAAAGATTGGGTACAACATAAATGTTATACGACAGACTGCATGCATGGTTGTTAACCCAATCACTGTTAATAACTTTGCTTCCCTCTTTAACTGCACGCCGGCGGGTTAGGCCTCGGATTCTATGATGGTTCCAGCGTAAAGGCTTACTTGAACTTTATTTTGGGTAATGTTGGTTGGTACTTGATGCTCTATCTTTGGTCGGGCCCACTGGAGTCTACCTGTAGGTTTTCTTTTGCTCCAGCATTTCAGTTGTTTCGTGCTTCTAAATCATAAGTATACAGACTAAAAGCACGAAATTGTCTGGATTTCAATTTATTTAAAACCTCATTCGAATTTTTATAGACCAAAACCTTTTATTGGAGAAAAAGAAAAATGGTACAAATAAAGATAATAATAAGCATGAGGATGCTGATTCTCTCTTACACGATACAACAAGTCATAGTCAATGATTGTACAACATTTCAAAATTCTACATGCAGTAGTTCCTGTCAAATCTTTGACGAAAAATTTCATTGGAGAGAAAGAAATATGGACAAATAAAGAGAATGATAAGCATGAGGTGATACACTATATAGCATGCCATACTAAATGTTTGTACCAAATGTCAAACTCCTAGGTGCAGTAGTGCCTAAGATATGTTTGGCAAAAGAAAAGGACACACACACACACACACACACACACACAAACATTTTTACGCAAAAGACGAAAACTATATACCCCCTTATACTTCGTATGCCGGGGGTATAATAGGAAAAATGGGAGTGGCATTTTAATTTATTCAACAGGACAAAGGCTAAGAATGATCACACAGATTCTCATAGTGAAGGGTCACAGCTCCAGTTAGGAGAGGGTATCCACGTATTATTTTTCATATTTCTCAATGAAAAATATTATGAAGAGCTATGATGGGCTATGTTACATGCCATATTGTTCTCTTAGAGACTTTGACCTTCACCTTTCCAACTAATACTATATCAATGTCTGGTTAGTATGACATGTTGTTCTCTTAGAGTTTGACTCTCATCTTTCCAACTAATACCATATCAATGTCTGGTTAGTATGTTACATGACATGTTGTTCTCTTAGAGAATTTGACCCTCACCTTTCCAACTAATACTGTATCAAATGTCTGGTTTGTATGTTACATGACATGTTGTTCTCTTAGAGAATTTGACACTCACCTTTCCAACTAATACTATATCAATGTCTGGTTAGTATGTTACATGACATGTTGGTCTCTTAGAGAATTGGACCCTCACCTTTCCAACTAATACTATGATGGGCTATGTTACATGACATTTTGTTCTCTTTGAGAATTTGACCTCACCTTTCCAACTAATACTATATCAAAGTCGGGTTATGCTACATAACATGTTGTTCTCTTAGAAAATCTGACCCTCACCTTTCTTCATAATACTATATCAAAGTCGGGTTATGTTACATGACATGTTGTTCTCTTAGAGAATTTGACCTCACCTTTCCAACTAATACTATATCAAAGTTGGGTTATGTTACATGACATCTTGTTCTCTTAGAGAATTTGACCCTCACCTTTCTAATATTATATCAATATCTGGTTAGTATGGTATCACATTTCCATATGTTTCTAATGGCTGAGACCATGAAACTCTGCCGAGAATATTGCCAATAAAATTATGTGCCACTGAGCAATTAGTTAAGTAGTTCTGCTAAGACAGTAAACAGTCAACTAGAAATTAACAGGAAAAATCTTCTGTTATATAGAGCTAGAGCTTCACAAACAGTGGAGACCCTGATCAGACACTGCATTCTGTGGCATCTGATCTGGGTCTGTAGTATTTGCCAAATACCCTTTTGGGGGTCTCCAGACTAAATGCGATTAAAACTTACGTTCCAGTAACCGTAGCAATAGCTATATGCCCTTCCTCGTTTGCATCAAAGCCGTCAAGTGTTACGTGATAGATTCCTTGATCTCCCCCCGCATCCTCAGGTCTAACTGAAATATACATAAAAACGAAGTGTTAACCCTTTCACCTCCAAAAATGGGGCGAAAATGGATAATGAGATTTCACTAAAAAAAAGAAAAAACAAAAAAAACAAGGTTTGACTTTTCATGATGATTCATAAGAAATAGCAAGCCTTACTTTCCCAGAAAAAAATACATAAAATATTTTAGAACGTCGTCTGCTAGCAGCTACAATTTCTTATGACGCTTCAAAGATTACCATCAAATCTACATTTAAAGCACTTTCCTTCACTGAAAAATACATATATTGGACTTTCTGCATCACGAAAATATTTTTGACCCCCCTTAAACTCACTGATGTTTCAGGGGTAAACATAGATTGTGGGTTGTCGTTAGGCCCGCCTTGGGAATGTGGTTCTAACGAGGATCCACAATCTATGTTTTGAACAAAAATATGAAAATTTATCAGAGATGAGTATCTGAAATTTTTCAGGTTTTGAAGGTGAAATTTTCTATATATTTGAATAGGCGTAATTTTGTAATGATTTCTGATTTTTTTTTTTTGCAAAAACATGTGAGTATGCACTTCTGAAGAGTACCAACAAAATGTGTTTTCACAGAGAAATAAACAAGAGGCCCATTGGCCATGATTAGCTCACATGATAAAAACAGTTATTGCATTTCTGCAAATGCCATGCAACTTCTTCCAGTAATGCCACAGCAACTAGGACACCAATTTTTACCTACACCTACCATAAAAAGGGCAAAGGTAATCTTACCCGTGAATGTCCGCAGAGGTTCTGGGGACATGATCCGAAGTAAACTGCGGAAGTCCGCATGTATTTATGCGGACATCTGTATTTTTTTCTTGCGGACGTCCGCAATTTATATGCGATCCTCCATAATTTCCATGCTGAGATATGTAATCATATTTAAGCCTGCGGACGTTCTTATAAGGTTTTGTCCGCATGAAACCAGCAGTTATTTGCGGATGTCCACATTGCCTGCGGAAAATTTGTTCTTAAAATATTCTTACATTTGCTGAAGACATGGGCATTGAAGTAAACTGTGGATGTCCGCAGAAATTCTCGCGGAATCTGTGGACGTCTTCAATGATTTCATATACATTTTTAACAGTAAATGGTTGGGTATGTCAGGCAATGTACGCACAGTAACCGTACACACGCAAAATAGTACTATTTTAAAATGTAAACAATTAACCAACAGTAATAATATTCAAGCCTGCACTTTCAGTTGTTTCAAATCAATTACCAGAAAAGATTTATGATACTCAAATTTAACATTTGCGGACATCTAAGGTAGGGGTTATATCATCAGTTGAACAAACATAGTAGACATGTATACGAAGGTTCAGCCTCAAAGGTTTCATAGTTCTTGAGAAGAAAGTTTTTAAGAGTTTTACCATGGCAGCCATCTTGTTCAAAGGCGCGGAACCATTTGAACAAATTGTCAACATCCTTTCAACAGATGGCCACATGTGAAATCCGGTCCGCCTAAGAATGTTCAAGCGGTTTCAGAGAAGAAGACGTTTAAAGATTTCATGATTTTATACATGCACATAGCCTAGAGGCAAGGGCAGATAAACCCCAAACTTATGACGGCAGCTAAACAGTTTTACTTCTTTAATCATACATGGTACGTTTCAGCTATTAGTCTTTAATACATAATGGAAAAACAAAATCCAACATTTTCCCCATACAAATGTATGGGTCGCAAATTTGACCTTGCCGTAAAAAAAGGTCAAAGGTTACCTATGACCATCATTTGAACAAATTTGGTAGACCTTGAGTCCCCGATGTATATACCAAGATTCAACCTCAACCTCAAAGCTTTCTTAGTTCTGGAGAAAACGATTTTTAAGTGTTTTACCATATATGGGCATGGTGGCCTATCTTGTTCAATGGTGCGGAACCATTTTGACAAATTGGCAATACCCTTTTGACAGAAGGCGCACGTGAAGTCTGGTGAAAATTGCTCTAGCTGTTTCAGAGATGACATTTAAAAATTACACAATTTTATTTATGTATATTGCACAATGGCAAGGACACATAACCCCATGGGGACAAAATTTAGAAGTAACTAAAAAGTTTTAATATTTTAAGACTACATTGTGAGTTTCAGCCATTAGTCTTTAATACATTTTGAGAAAATGACCTTTCAAAAGTTTCCTAACACATTTTTGGGTGCAAATTTGACCTTGCCGTAAAAAATCAATCAATGAGCATCATTTGAACAAACATGGTAGATCTGGAGTTGATAATGCTATATACCAAGATTCAGCCTCTTAGCTTTCTTGGTTCTGGAGATTATTAAGCGTTTTTACCATATATGGGCATGGAAGTCTGATGATCTTGGACTCAATTTTGTTTTTTATGTAGTCCTTTTTTAAATACTTATTGGAATGACAAACAGTGTAGATCCTGATCAGACTTCTTCTTCAGGAGCAGTCTGATCTGGGTCTGCACTGTTGGCACATGTCATTTTGTAGAACACTTTGGAGTATGAAATTATAGGACATTTACCATTACGAGTACTTATTTACTTTGAGAGGTCTATTCTATCGCAACTTTTTAGACCAGTCTCTTTCTAATAGCAGGGTATCTGGTTAATTTTTAATTTTACCATATTTTATAGAAAGTCCTGTATTTAACATAAATACAGTTGACTCTCGTTATCTCGACCTCGCTTATCTCGAATAACCGCTTATCTCGAAGTGAAAATCTGGTCCCTGCCTATACATGAAAACCTAACAACAGATGGAAAATATTGTAGAAAAGAGGAGAAATTGCTCCTAAGGAGCAATTTCTCCTCTTTTCCACAATATTTTCAATATATCTCTAACTTTAAAAGTCCAATTACCTATCAGTTTGTTAAATGTGGTTAATCAAATTATTTTTTCCTCAATTCTGCAAACCTGATATGTCGAACTACGGATATCTCGAAGTATTTCAGAGAGTCCCTTGGAATTCGAGATAACGAGAGTCGACTGTATAGCTCATAAGACAAATTTACTTTAAGTCAGAGAAGTTTTAACTGAGTAACATTAGCTACCTACCGACTTACAATTAACCTTTACCACTCTCTGGGCATTTTCAGCAGACGACAAAATGATGTTATTTTTCTTATTTTTCCCGAAAACAGGATTTGACATTTCATGCAAATTGTCTCCTTAGGAGACAATTTGCATGAAATGTCAAATCCTGTTTTCTGGGAAAAATAAGAAAAATATTTCAAAATGTCGTCTGCTGAAAATTTTACCCAGAGTGCTAAGCGTTAGTGTAGATCATCAGTATTCTGCTCCCAAGGGAAGCGAGTTCTTTCGTTACAGTAAACCATTTTCAGAAGGGAAGCAAAAGATATTTGACAAAGTTGCATCCCTTGAAAACGTGTCCATACCCTAACATGCATAAATTCAGCGTACGACAAATTGATGTTTTCTTTTTTTTTTTTCTTATTTTTCTAAGAAAACAGGATCCGGCATTTCATCCAAATTTTCAAATCTCATTTTCTCAAAAAAAGAAACATAACTATTTCAAAATGTTGTCTGCTGAATATTTTATTCAGCCTACTAAGCATCAAGATCCAGATAAGATGGCTCATAACAAGCCATCTCATCAGGATCTACACTGTTTGATTTTTGATTCTCGATTTTTGATTGTTATCCCTTTCTCCAACGATGGACAGATTCAAAATCTAAGACGGAAAAGTCCATTGCAGAAACTCAGGGATGAAAGGGTTAAAACCAGCAGGATTCAGGGCCACTTTGTTCAAAGCATCGTTAGCTTAACAAACTCGTTAGTGGTCAAAATGTTAACTGTTCTAGTAAGTAAAATGTCTAATTCACAGATATTTTTGCTTAAAAGAAATGTGAGTAGCTTTCTACTCACATGTTTTCAGCAAAAGTATCCGCATTCATGCCATATATAATGATCAAAGTTTAAACGATACGTTACGAGTAACTAACGACATCGTTAGTTTTGAACAACTTGGCCCAGGTTAAAACAAGTAGTCTCAGTCTTACTATGATCAAACGGATAAAAGCCCTCCATATTTATACTTCAGACACCACAGAATCAAACTCCTCAGCTTCTTGGTTCTTCTCTTCCCTACTGAAAATTTAAATTTTCCATAATAATCCTATGTATTGGGACAGACAGCCCTTAGCAAACAATGTATTTGGAATTAGGTGAGTAAACAGTGAAACCCAGATCTAACTGCTCCCAAATGATCAGTTTGCCCAGGGTCACACTGTCAGACATTTAATATGTAGGGTAAAATTTTTAGCATATGATATAGCAACAACTGTAGGAAAGAAAGTCACAGAAAAGCAAGTCACCGAAAAATAGTCACAGTTTTGGGTTGGAAAAAAGTCATGGAAGAAAAGTCATAGAATTGATTCCCTTAGGGTTATGTGAGTTATTGATCATTACGAAAATACGCCTATTCTGAGATATAGAAAATTTCATCTTCAAAAACTGAAAATTTTCAGATAAAATAATCTGATATTTTTCTTATTTCCGCTCAAAACATAGATTGTGGGTACTGGTTAGAACCGCCTTGGCGAGGCGGTTCTAACGAGTACCCACAATCTATGATTTTAACAGAAATAAGAAAAAATAATGTAGACCCCTATAGAACCCAGTTTTAACTATATAAAAGTAGGGGTTAAGAGGTCAAAATTATATAGGCATGTTTTCGTGATGTTTAAAATCACGATTCAAAAGTGTTGGCAATGACCAATGACGACAGACAATGGAGATTCCCCTCCTTTTAGATCCCTTAGAGCCTTCAATATTATCATTCTGCAAAAAAAAGACGATAATAGTTTTCACTTTTTTCTTTTGAGATTTGGGTTTTACTGCCCTTTCAAGAATGTTGCACTTTTATCGAGCTGACAGTTTATCAAAGTTGGTCGAAAACCGGATAACTCGGGGAAAAACCACCTGACCATCCGTAAACAGAACTTGGCTTTCCCACTTGTGACCCAAGCGAGGCTCGAACCACAGCGTTGAGAAACCTAATGGATTGAGAGTCAACTCTCCTATCCACTAGGCTACGGGGGCCCGCGCGAATTTAAATTTTGAAATATAGTTCAGAAGCAAATAACAGAACCTCATAGACAGATAGGCAGTAGAATTTTAACGCTACCAGGCAACCAAGTTACAAAGAGGCAGTGCCACAGAAACTCATTAATTACAGCTTGTTTTAAATATTAGCTTGACGGGTAGGTGCTGAAATGTCTACTCCCAAAATGTCTACTCCGATTATGTCTATTCCCAAATGTCAAATCCAGAAAGGTCTATTGTGCAAAAATGTCTATTCCCAAAATGTCTACTTTGCCAAAATATCTACTCCCAAAATGTCTATACATTACATAATGCAGCAACAGATTAGGGTCTACACTGTTTGCTTAAAGTGCCCATCCCAGGTTCTCCTTTGATATGTATATCATCTCTGGAAGTAGGCATTTGTGGCAAACGTTCGCGTCTAGCCCGGGCAGTTTTAATACAGGTAAGCGTTTTAAAATTGCGTACAATTTCCTTGTTTCGAGATGTTTCAGTTTGAATTGAGAATAGACATTTTGGCACAGTAAACCTTTCAGAAAGACATTTTGAGAGTAGACATTGCAGCACTACCCCGCATCGACAGGATTCTAGGACAATTTGGCCAGCGGATGATTAAGCCCGGACGATTTGGCCTAGGATAATCTGACCAGCCAAAATTAACGGGTAGGATGCTTTTGGCCTGATTAGTCTGACGGCTAGTGCAAATGGACATTTTAATATTTTGTGAATTTGTTTCTAAAAAACAGTAGTGACTAATTAGAAGGAATTTTTGAAAGAAGAATTTAATAATCAGAATTTTTTAATATTATTATTTTTGGCACGAGATATTCTGACTGGCAAAAATCTTTAGTAGCAAATTAGTAAAACCTGATAATAAAAAAGACAAATTTAATCATTTTGTTTAAGCTTGTTGGAAAACATGATTAATGAGTATATATTTGTATGCATGGTTGACTGGCTAACATTTCTGGTATGAGATATGCCATGCGTGCAACAAGCCAGCTACCTCGAAGGGGTCCCATTGATGTGGATGCTGCCCCCTGTACCTGCACGTTAATAAAAAAAATATGATGATGATAATGATGATGATGATGATGAAACATATACAAAACATAAACACAGTGATAAAACAAATTAAAAAGCTCAGTGGAGCCGTGCGAATGAGTTTTACATTTACCAATGCCAAGCAAAGGAAAATGTATCAAAGTATGGCAATAACGTTAAATCCAATTCTGCCTGCATACGGGCGATTCGAATAACAAATCTGTAAAAATAAACAAACAAAAAAGCACATCCCCAACTCCATCTAACTGACATCGTTGAACCCAGAGTATCAACTTACTGTCGAATTTGACATGTAGCTCCTCTGTTGCATTCTTTCTTTATTCGTGTGTCGGTGGTTAAAATTGGTTTGATTCATTACGCAAATACGCCTATTCAAATATATTGAAAATTTCACCACCAAAAAACTGAAAGTTTCTAGACAAAAAATTCTGATATTTTTCATATTTCTATTCAAAACATAGATTGTGGGTACTCGTTAGAACCGCCTCGTTGAGGCGGTTCTAACGAGTATTCACAATCTATGTTTTTGAGCAGAAATAAGAAAAATAATGTATACCCCTTTAAACCACAGTTTTACTATATAAAAGTGGGGTTTAAGGGGACAATTATATAGGCATGTTTTCGTGAGTTGTCACTTGTTCCTCATCATTCTGTCTTTTGGTGCCCATGGAAGGCTGTGCATTGTGATCTGGGCATTTGCTGGACATCTTTACCTATATTTGAGTCCGCGCATGACAAAACCAACAAAATGGCATGTGCGCCCAGCAGACTCAGATCAGCCTGGGCATCCGCAAAGCCTGGTAAGAGTCTGTTACATCTTCGCTGTGCGCTTCATGAGTAGCTAAGGGCGCGCATGCCACTTTGTTGGTTTTGTCGTGCGCTGGCTCATTTGGACGTAGTTTAATATATATATATATATATATATATATATATATATATATATATATATATATATATATATATATATATATATATATATATATATCCAAAGTTGGCTGGAGAGACAGGACTGAATGATAATGAAATACACTTATTTCATCATATTCCGTGAATGAGATTTTTTTTCAAAAGTAAAAGTGCGAAACGTGTTACTTACCTGAATTTAGTTTACTTTAAGTTTGTTCTTGTTTTCTTCTTTTTTTTTCTAAAGAGAACAAAATATTCAAATAATATTGACTCTAGTTAAAGAAAACAACTTTACACCAGGTTTGTGCGTTCTGATATGTTCGACCTTCAGACAAACATGGTAATTTAATATATGACCTGCTAGGGTGTTTTCATGCGTGTTATGTAAATATAACAACGTGCAATTAACAGAGAGGGTATTTAGGGGTGTTACCTGTTGGAAATAAACAAGAAAATCCGAGAAGCAGTGTGCTTATTAAAGACTTTTGACGGTCTGGGAAAATGGAAAATATAATTTAGGATTGTGTATGGAACTGAAGTACAGCACTGTTAAAAAGTTTCAGCAGTTTCTGGACAGGATTGTCCCTTAAAACGAATGTATCGTGTATCTTACGTCACCGGGGCGTCCAACTGATATTGGCTTACAGTTGGGCATAGCCTGCTATCCTTGTAGCAGATAAGGGTAGAGAGGGTGTTTTTGTTTCTTCTGTTTTTCCACTTTCATTCCTGTTCGTTTTTCATCTCTGTCTCTTTTTTTCATCTGCTCTACTATCTTTTTTATCCCTTCCCCTGGCAGACGGCACAAAATGACTACAACAGTTGAAGTGTTGTTAAACCCAACACAATCAAAATTCAAACTGTATCAGCCGTTTGCACGGACCAAGGAATGATTTTTCAGTCTGCCAAGCCTTGGTATAAGGCCGACACTGCGGGGCCAATTGTTTGGTGAAATCCCTGCTAAATGCCCCTGCCAAAGGAACTTATTGAATTCTGCGTTTTGATTTTGATAAACAATTGACAATTACCACATTTACCATAAGTGTTCGATAAGTCAGGCCTTAACAAATATTATACATAAAAAGCAGTGTCGCACGCTATTAAAAGCCGTACATTAACCGGCGAAAAGCCATGTTAATACATGGCTTTTCGCCGGTTAATGTACGGCTTTTAATAGCGTTGTTAATGCACGGCTAAGCAACTTTCAGTATGCTCGTACCGGGGCCACCGAATTGCTGCCGTCACAAAATGTGTACTGCCCTGCCCTAGAACGAGTATAGTACGTGGAAATAGCATTCGCGCGACATCGGGGAAAAGGCGAAACAAAATAGTGCAAGAAATAACGCGAAATGTAGCAAATGTTTTCAGATTTTATGCAATAATAGCTATCGAACATGGTTTTGTAATGCATTAACATTCGCCAGGTCCCTTGGCGAATGTTAATGCATGAAAAACCATGTTTGATCCTATGTTGTAGACCTAGAACAGACATCACACAAGGCAGCGTTTTAAATACTTCGCCACCCCCCCCCCCCCGCCACCCCCTTCTCGTGCAGCATATTTACACCCATAAACAGGTTGTCAAAAAGTCCTGTTCAAATTTTAGGAGAAGCATATTTGCAGTCCATGTGTCCGAATGTTTATGGTAAATATGGTAACTGACAGTTAGATAAAGCTCTTAATTTGATCCCTACAATTTTTAAGTCCCACTATACACATTTTGTTTTGTTTGTGTTGACTTTTTACGGCCTAGTCAACTCATTGGGGTCATGTCGAGCGAAGTCAGTTTACCTTTCCACTCTTTAACTGGGCAGGATTAGTCATTCTAGGGGCTAACCAGTATTGTGCGCATTCTTTCACCAGAAATACTAAGTTTTACATGGTAGTGTAAGAAAACATAGCTGAATAAATTAAGAAGCCACACCCATTTCTAATTTTCAGCCAATCAGATTACTTGATCAAGTTTGTTGATATAGATTCACATACTAAATGGCAAACAGTGTAGATCCAGATCAGTTGGCTTCTTCAGAAGCCAACTGATCTGGATCTACACTGTTTGCAAAGGCAGGGTATATCCGGGTTCAGCAGGACAAGGGTTAAAGAAAGTTCGGTTTTATACAAGCAGTAGAGTAAAGATGCCCGATGGAGCATAAATAACCTTTGGTGAGCTTTGTTTTTTGACAGGTAGATGTTACCATAATGGGTTACTTGTACCCGATCGGAATTCATTTGATCATTTTTCTAGTACCCTTAGAAAAAAAACAAACAAAAAAAAAAAAAAAAAACATCTGTTTTTGAAGAAACTCCACCACATTTACACATTTTTAGAGCTCTAAGATTTTGACCGGTTTAATTGACTAGAAAAATGTTATAAGTGTTTTAAATCAGACTTTTTTCTGGAACTCTGTGTATCTCATTCGGGAACGCATGAAATTAGTGGTGCAAGAATGGGAAACAGTGTCTTCCGTTTGGGAACATCTGAAAATTGTGTTGCCCGATCGGGATACAAAAAAAACAACAAAAAACAAGATTCAAGACTGGTTTATATAGCACAGAGTGGCTGGTTTGTTTTATTATTACTATGTTTTATAGAATTTTCTGTTTTAATGTAAACAGTGACCGTGTAGACCCTGATCAGATGCCACGACCTCTGACAAGCGTCTACAATGTTTGCCAGTTACCCCTTTTCTGGGAGTATGTGCGCGGAGGGGGAGGGGAGGGGGAGGGGGAGGGGAGGGTCCAGACTAAAAAGGGTTTAGTAGAGTCCGTTGGCTTAGGAGTCTATTTGATCGGTTCCCAGTCTACTCTTTATTAAGTTAACTTGTACTTATTCTCATTTTGGTCAATTCGTTCTCATCGATTTGGTCAATTCGTACTCATTTGGTCAATATATAAAGAGAGAGAGAGAGAGAGAGAGAGAGAGAGAGAGAGAGAGAGAGAGAGAGATTATATAGAAATATCAAGTCCACATTATTGCCACAATATTCTGTAATTTAATATTCTACCGCGGTTTTACTGATTAGTACAGATTTTCAAGAAGACATTTAGTGAATAAGTACTGGTTAAATAGGCCTGAGGTCTGTGAATACCCTGATGGCACCAGAACCTAAGCAGTACTGTTTAGTTCTGGTTTTAATGCATTTATGAACATTTTATTTTCTTTTGCACTTTCTGTGTACAGCTTATAAAACGGGAAAATTGTATATTAGGGATACATTTATTTTGACAGTTATCTGTATGTTTACTTTCATTTACCATTCTTGTTTTGGGGTCATGGATTTGCAAGTTATGTAAGGTAACCCTTTTTCACAAGAAGTTACCAGTTTCCCCAATACATCACGAAAACACGTCTATATAATGTTGACCCCCTTAAACCCCACTTTTATATAATAAAACTGGGGTTTACAGGGGGTATACGTTATTTTACTTATTTCTGCTCAAAAACATAGATTGTGGGTACTTGTTAGAACCGCCTCGCCGAGGCGGCTCTAACGAGAATCCACAATCTATATTTTGAGCAGAAATATGAAAAAATATCAAAGTTTTTATCTGAAAATTTACCTTTTTTTGGTAGTAAAATTTTCAGTATATTTGAATAGGCGTGTTTTCGTAATGATATTCCTCAACGCAGCCGATACATTTCATGACATAAATGACGTTTTTGACCTCACATGACATATTTTCATGAATTTTGAAGTTGTTTCCGCATTTGAATATTATTTAATTCCCTATTTTCAGACGAATACTCAGGCTGCAGTTCGGTCTCTTGCATTTTGTGACACTTCGACTTTCATTTGAGGTAAATTTTGCTTTGGTAGCTAGACGTTTTAGATTATAACGTTGCCTTTTGCTTTTAATGAACTGATATTTGGATAAAATGTCGCTTATTTTTATGCCCCCCCGCCCCCCCCCCCCCGCCCCCACGTGCCTGCCTAAGACAGGAGTAGGACATGCATATAGCGTTTCGCAGTGATGTTACGTCCGCATGTACGTTCGTGCGTACATGCCTACGTCACGTTTCTCTTTGAGGTCATAACTTGGGTGGGTAACTTTTGTGCTAGGAAGTTGAAATTTTGTATGCTTCTTACCAAGCCCTAAGCCTTTAATTGTATGCTAGATTTGCCCCTAGGTTATGCCCTGGGTGGGACTAGGGGTCAAAATGTATACAAATATTTACAAATGTTTATTTTACAATCAAGATTGCATTGCCATTTACGTGCGCGTTTCTTTTGGAAGTTGAAATTTGGTTTGCTATTTACCAAGACCTATCTATGCGCTACAGTTGTTCCTTGATCATGCCCTGGTGTGGGGTTAGTGGTCAAAATGTATTACGGGTAAAACTTGAGTATATTTTACGCTAGGAAGTTGAAATTTGGCATGCTACTATGGTCATAACTTAGGTACCTTTTACACTAGGAGGTTGCAATTTATTTGCTACTTACCCAGACAGGTAACCCTGGGTCGTGCCCTAGGATTGAGCTAAGGGTCAAAATGTATAAGATGTTAAATTTGGGTACCGTTAGGTCGATGCGAAGAGGTAGAAAAAGCAGAACACTACTTTTTTTATGTGCACTTTTTACAGAAACAATTGAGTGGAACTAATTCGTATTGTTTCTAAGTTTTGTAGGGTAACTATCGATTGTTTTTTGCGTGGAAACAATGATTTATCATATCAAACAAATGTCCATATATTCAAGGCTGTGCAAGCATACATCAAAAACAATAAAATACTTCAAGACAGGTCCACTGGCACTGTAGCCTAACTTAAAAGTTATAATTCATTATAATTTATAATTATGATTTTGCATTGGCTTTGAATATAGTACACTTTTAGTTAGTCTTGGAAAGATACCTAAGTTTATATAATATAGAACATATTGAAAGTAAATAAAGAGTCCCTCAGATGCCAGGGCTTTGTACATTTGACCTATGCTCTCAGCCCCCTGTAGATTCGATATAATTAATCTCCACCCGTTTGTGTGGATTATAACTATGATATTTCTTTCTTTTTTCTTTTTTTCTACGTAAATAATTCATTTTTTCTACTTGTACCTCTTTACTAGTTTGCCTTTTATTCATAGCATTTAATGCTAATCTGTTGTAATATTCATGATTTTCGTCTCTTATATAACATTTTGCTTACTCTATAAATATGGTTTGGCCATAAATGTTCACAATAGATATTGTATGTATTAGGAGATGAACTACGTATGTTTTCGTTCAAATCCTAATGCATTCTCTCCCTTCCGCTGATTCAAGAAGGGCAGTTGTCAGTTTCCGGCAAAAGAATGTGCACTATACTAGTTAACCGCTTAGAGGACTAAGCCTGCCCACTAAACGTGTGGTTAGGTAAACTGGCCGCGCTCGACATGACCCCATTGGGTTGACTGGGCCGTAAAACCTCAACACAAAACAAAAAACAAATCTCAATGAGTTGTGTGTATGTATGACTGTATTGTGATTTTCGATGAAATAAAATATGTTTAAACCAAATCCGCAGTTGAATAAAAGGGAGAATTTTGAGCATGTAACCTTCAACGAAAACAGCGTTTTAAAACTTCCGGTGTTAGTCTTACTCTTTGTTGCTTTGTGGTTTATTCTACGAGATGATTTGTTGTATGTCTTACCATGTGTCATTTTGTTCTTGTGTTTCTCAGTCCTTTTAGTATTGCGATTACCTAGCTTGGGGAAGAGAGAGCTTTTCTCTTACCTTTTGCCTCTTATTTGTTTTCGTGCTGTTGACACTATACAAGGGTGCATTCATTTAAGTGCAGTCACGCATAGAAAAGCATTTAAATGAGATGAATATCTTCAAACCAGTTTAGGACAGCCTGATGAGAACGCACCTTTTTACCTTACTACTCTCTGATGACAAATAGATGAAACATTTCTTCTTTTATGTTTTTTTTTTTTTTCAGAAAACAGAGTTTGACATTCATGCAAACTATCTGTATTGGAATGAGTCTGTAAGCGGACAAAGAAGGCCCGGATCAAATTACGTGGGCATGCAAGCTGATATGGGCTTTTGTCAAGCATACGATCAAGGCCCTTCTTTACATGACATAAACCGTGTACTTTAACGTTTTGGACTCAGGGTCGAATTTTCAGCAGACGATATAGTGGAATATTTTTTTTTATTTTTCTCAGAAAACAGGATTTGACATTTGAATAAGAAATTTTATCATTTATCGTCTGTTGAACTAGCCCAGTGCCTAACGAAGACACAAATTAGTCTGCGCACCTGCGTGATTCAGATCGGAGTCTTCCTTGTCCCAAAAGAAAGTGTGCATCCTTGGCTATTCAAAATGCGCCCAGTGAAGATTCTAATCAGACTGTGCGTCTATATTTACCTTATGTACCTATTTACCTAAAGTATTCGGACAGACATGCCTGAACTAACAGTGCAGTCCCAGGGTCTTCAATATTTGACATTTATCCAGCAATTTTCACTGACATAAACAAATACACGTATCCCAGCTAGCATTCTACATAAATCTACCGCGGGCCGTTAGTAGCCCGTCACTACCCTGACGGGCGCTAACGGCCCGCTATAGATTTATGTAGAATGCTTACTTGGATTTAGCCTAAGTTGTTAGATGCGCAAGTCTTAGCAAACAGTGTAGACCTTGATCAGACGCTGCATTTTCTGCCCTCACTTAGCAGGGTTTTAGACACAGCGTCAAGTTGTGCGACGGACTTGTTTACATTTATCCCAGTAAGCATTTTTTATAAATCTATAGCGGGCCGTTAGAGGCCCGTCAGGGTAGCTGACGGGCCGCTGACGGCCCGCTATAGATTTATAAAGAATGCTAGCTGGGATAGGTTTAATCCATTTTCAGTCTGAAGACAGCGTGGGGATTTGCGATGGTGTGCCATCGACTGCGCGATCGTTGAAAGTTTTTCTTTGTGTGTTTCTTTTTCTTTCTTTCTCTTTCTTTCTATCGTTCTTTTTCTTTCTTTCTTTCTTTCTTTCTTTCTTTCTTTCTTTCTTTCTTTCTTTCTTTATTTATTTCTTTTTTATTCTTTCTTTCTTTCTCGATTTCCTTGAAATTGATCGAAGTTAGCGTGAGAACGACCTGACCAAAATGAGGACGAATTTATCACGATGAGTGCGAGTTCTAATGATCAAGAAATGACTGAAGAAAATATTGTTGAGTACGAATTGACCGAAAACAGAGTACGAGTTGACATAATGAGAGCGAATTGACCTAAGTACGAATTGACTTCGTACCATTTGATCTGACATGGATGAAACCGAAAAAAATGGGACAACAGAAAGTGGTGAAATTTGACAGTGATTTTGCAGCATTACTTTTATTTATTATCAGCTTATCTAGGGCGTTGTTTGTAAATTAACCTTAGTACAGCAAGAATCCCAACCCAGTACATGTAAACCATTGCCATGGTGAAAAAATAAGATGCCACGCCTACTTCCAATTTACAGCCAATAAGAGTATGTGATCCATGTTGTTGATAGAAATTCACACAATTAACGACAAACAGTGCCTAACCAGATCAATAACTGCTCTAGTTCTACACTGTTTACGAAGACAGGGCATATTTGAGTTCAGCAGTTCTAGGGTTAAGTACAAGGTATTTTATGATAAAGTTAATAAGTTTTTCCATACCTGACCTTTTCCCCAGCTGGCGTTCTTTATAAATATATATCGGGCCGTTATCGGCCAGCCAGTCACCCTAACGGGCCGATAACGGCCCGCTGTAGATTTATGTTGAACGCTTTCAAGGTTTGTACAATGTTTGATTTTTCTTTCAGTGCAACTGAATATTCTAATGTGGGATTTCAATTTATTATTTTATCAGAGTGCCATCATGGTGTACAGTATCACATGTATATATAAAGAACATAAAATTACATCAAGACATTCTATATAGAATTGTAAGAGACTATCATACAAAATATAATCAATTTTGGGAAGAAAACTGACAAGGTGCGCTTCAAAGACTTTTTTGTCCGCTAATAGATAGAGCTTTTTTTTTTTTTTTTTTTTTTTTTTTTTTGGGGGGGGGGGGGGGGGGCGGGGGGGGAGTTGCGGGGTGGGGGGCGGTCTTTTATTCTCGCTTAATGCCCTATTAAACAGGGATTCGAAATTACTTTATATCGTAACAGAACAAAAATACTGCGAATGGTTTTAAGAGATCTGCCGCTGATTATTCACTGTACGATTGTCCAAGTAGGCACCTTGTTTTTCAATATCTATCTTTCAATTAGTCGGGTTTCTGAATTCCTGTTTCTTGCAAAAAAAAACGGAAACCCCTAGCATCGGAAAGATATTCAGCTGAATTTTTCTATATATAAAGCTTGGATATTGGTTCATACAAAACCGCTGTATAGCAATGCGAAACTAATTGCATTTTTGAGAAACGCATGCATTTTGCATGATACTGGTTTAGAGGTTTGGCCAAGCAGCTGTAAGTTCTATAAAGGGTATAGTACACATGTATATACTAACAGGTAAAATACACCCAAAATAGAGCCAAGTCGCGATGAATTAATCTGTACAGTTGATGTCTGAATTTAAATTAGCACTGATAATTACATACTTACTTAATTAAGTACACATAGCAAAATTACCATCAGAATACTTCTATACGTTTTTTCTGGATTCTAAAATGCACGGTCATGTGACAATATCAAATATCCATATCATATTTATTTTTGGCCGTGCCTATGAAAAATTAGCATTGGTTGATTTAGTCACAACAGAAATAGAATTTAAGCATTGGAATCGGTTCGTTATGCAGAATATTCAAAATGGCACCAGAAACGATGCTGGAATCATTGACAAACCGTTTTCTCGACTTAGATAGCATAATACAGGAACAAAATGACAGGAGATATAAATAGGCTGGTCAACAAAACAGATACATTTGAATTCGTAAAAATAGCCATCAGAAGAGATGGCAAATCCCCCGACCGCACCGCAAATGGCGTCTTTTTTTAATTTTCTAGGGCATCAGAGATGTAATTTTATCAAGGGATGCCCTTGTTTAACCCTGCAGTGGATGATATCTCCACAACTGTGAATCAGACATAGAACTCTAAAACCATAAGTTGTGGAAACTGGATTTTGTGTTTTTCAACAAAGAAACTGAAAATAATGAAAAAATAAGGCCCGTTGCCTGCAATGATTATAGGTGTCAACGCATGACACATGACGCTATAGGTGTCAATGCATGGCATATGAAGCTATAGGCTACTGTTGTCAGTGCATTGCATATGAGGCTATAGGTGTTAATGCATGACACATGAAGCTATTGGTATCAATGCATTGCATATGAAGCTATAGGCGTCAATGCATGACACATGGATCTATTAAGGTGTCAATGCAAGACACATGAAGCTATAGGTGTAAATGCATGGCACATGACGCCATTGGTGTCAATGCATGGCACATGAAGTTATTTATGTCAATGCATTGGATATGAAGCTAAAGGTGTCAATGTATCGCACATGAAGCTATTGTTGTCAACGCATGGCACATCAAGCTATAGGTAACTGTGCATGGCACATGAAGTTATATGTTTTAATGCATTGCACATGAAGCTATAGGTATCAATGCAGGACACATGAAGCTTTAAGTTTTAATGCATTGCAAATGATAAATGTCAATGCATGACACATGAAATTACAAGTGTCAATGCATGACACGTAAAGATATAGGTGTCAGTGCATGGCACAGGAAACTATAGGTGTCACTGCATTGCATATGAAGCCATAAAAGTCAGTGCAGAGCACATGAAACTATAGGAGTCAATGCATAGCACATAAGCGTTAATGCTTGGCACATGAATCTATAGGATTATTGCAAGCTATATAAAACTATAGGTATTAATGCAAGGCACATGAAACTATAGGTGTCAGTGCATGGCACATTAAGCTATAGGAATCAATGCATGGCACGTAAAGCTATAGGAGTAAATGCATGACACATTTAGCTACAGGTGTTCATGCATGGCACAAGAGTCTATAGGGTTAATGCATGCTATATGAAGCTATAACTGCTAACGCTTTTTTACTCTGGGTAATATTTTCAGCAAACACCGTATTCGACTATTTTTCTTATTTTTCCCGGAAATCAGGTTTTATCATTTCATGGATATTTTCTCCAATGGAGATAATTTGCATGAAATGTAAAAACCTGTTTTCTGGGAAAAATAAGAAAATATCAGCATTGTGTCGTCTGCTAAACTAGCCAAGAGACTGGTAAAGGTTAATATCATGCATGACACATGAAACTATACAAAGTCATGTTACTTCAACGCTCGATCAAAGACACTCTAGGAATGCGAGACTCTAAAGGCGACTTTATTTTGTAAACTTTGTAAATATGTGACTACAGATTAGTGTTCAATTCACGAGAGAGAGAGAGAGAGAGAGAGAGAGAGAGAGAGAGAGAGAGTGAGAGAGAGAGAGAGAGAGAGAGAGAGAGAGAGAGAGAGAGGGAGAGAGAGAGAGAACAAACTGTAAGATGAACAAAGCTGCAAACTGCAGAGATCGGAATGTTGAGTCCCTGGGTCCTGAGAGAAACTAGGGACCTGTGTCATTTTTCATGGGAAAAGGTGTCTTTATATTTTACTTATTTCCCTTATTAAGGGGACTGGATACACTTGGTAGATTTTTGCCATTTTGTACAAGGGAGACAACTTGTGTGACTTCCAGTTTACCTGCCTACATACCTAATCCCTTAAGAAAAAAAGAAATATACATGCATGTACTGAAACCGGAAAAGAATTCGCTACCATAGGAAGAATATTATTTCTTGCACACAAGATAAGGAAATCCTGGATTTTACCCTGGGATAGAAATTCTTATCCTACCCAGGTTTTCCTACCACGGGTAAAATATAAATCGAGTATTCCTATGGAACGCCATAACTGTCTTAAGGTAAGTATGTATATAATAATTGGTACACAAGACACAATATGGGGTATAGATTATATGATAATAAGATAGTTTGGTAATGTAGAATGTCACTTTTACATAATGATAGGCATATGCAACATAACGCTTGGTATAATCAATAAAATATAGAGTGCTTTTGCCAAATCACTTGGCTGCTTTCATACAGCAGTCTGTGCATTTTACGTAACAACGAGACAAAATAATCATATTCAGTGGATTTTGTAAGGTACAAGGTTCCATAAGACACGTCTATGCATAATACTAATTTCACAAGATACAATACCGGGTATTTGTTTTATAAACATAAGATATTTTGGCAATGTAAAAGATTACTTTTACATAATACTAGGTATGTACATCATAACGCTTGGTATAATAAATATAATATTGGGTGCTTTTGCCAAACCATTCGGCTGCATTTATATAATACTCTGTGCATTTTACGTAATAACGAGATATAACAAAGTAATATTCAGTGAATTCGATAAGGTACAAGGTTCCATAAGACACGTCTATGCATAATACTAAGTGCATAAAATACAATACCAGGTGAAACTAAGATAATAATAAGAGGCTTTGCTACAGCACTAAGATATTTTTGCATAACACTGGGTGGGGGGTGGGGATTTATAATTATATGATATGTTCAAAAGAACTTATCACACCAGTATGTTATATTAATAACATGGTTTTATAGAATAGCAGGCATATGTAATGTAACAGTATGTAAAATGACGTTGCATGAAGTTGTCTTCCTAATTTAATAGGTTCACCTGCCATCGTGCTCAATGTAGCTGATACGATATAAAGTGTTGTTGATAATAGCGAGACATTTTGTCACAGCGCTGAGTTCAGTTTGTATAATACTTTGTTGGTTTGGTATACTATTAGGCACTGTAACCTATCAATGATGGTTAAGTTAAATAACTATGTATAGTTTTCATATCAATATATCAATATCTTACGTTAATAAGTGAAAACGGTTCAGTACAAGTGTATTTAACCGTAGTACAAGAATTGTTTGCATTATACAATATCATTTCGATTTAATACAAAGTTAAAATCGAATAATCATGAATCAACGCTTTTTGTGTTATATTTGGTACAAATTTTGAAACAATAGGCGTCTTTGTATAATACCAGGTCCGTATTGCAATATAGTAGGTGGAAACAACACTATATTTGGTCACGTGTTACAGGGGCGTACTTGTTTTCAAATTCATTTTTCATCAAGCGGCGAAGGGTAAGCAATGTAATCCTGTTTGATAAAATTCTTATTTTCAAATTAAAACCCTGTCATTTCAATCAATCTAGGCATAAAATATTACGATTAATTTTGGTAAGTGTGCTAAGTTATCAATAGACTTTCAGCAGCATCAAATTTCAATAAGCCAGTGTACATGATTGCACATAACTCCAACTATAGAAAGTGGCTATAAAAATTTCCGCCTAGGTTGTGGTTGAACTCCGCTATATTTCCTTGAGTAATGGATATATGTGATACCTCATCTGTACCTGAAACATGCCTGGTTAGGACAGCGTACGTATATGTTCTATAAAAGGGTTATCTTTTTTAAAGTAAGGAGTACGCAAAAAAAAAAAAACAAAAAACAAAAACAAAAAAAAACTGTCTAGTTTACAAGTTTTCCGGGCCAGACTAGCTAGTATCGGCCAATGAGGCCTCATCAGTAACTCTTATTAGGCCAAGCGGGAATAAAGATTTTGTCTTTTCCATGCCTTTTTGTGTCTCTGTGTAAACTTTTTTCCTTAAAGGATTTCTCAGTAACTACGGAACCACTGCATCTTTTAAAATTCGGAACGTGTGTTTGTTATGACTTTTTTATGTTGTTGTTGTTGTTGTTGTTGTTGTTGTTGTTTGTGTTGTTGTTGTTGTTGTTGTTGTTGTTGTTGTGTGTGTGTGTGTGTGTGTGTGTGTGTGTGTGTGTGTGTGTGTGTGTGTGTGTGTGAAAGACAACCAGCCCCTCCGGCTTTTCAGATAGCATGACAATGTTGGCCCAACGTTGGCATTGAGTTGTATCGTTGGCTGATGGTTATCCGTTGGCTGTCCAATGTTGGCCCAACCTTGGGCCAACCATAATATCAATCTAATGAATTATTTTAAAGTCAGTAAAATAATGTCATAGTTGCAACAGTAATGGCCAACGTTATGCAAAATACTGGTAATAAAATTTTTTTATTTGATATGTGGTGTAAGGATGGCCCAACATTGGCCCAAAGTTACCAGAATATGTAAATCATGCATTCCTCTGTATAATGTTGCGCCAACGTTGGAGCAACGTCAGCAATTAGTTTATTGCTGATTCTGCTAAAGTGACAAAAATATTGCCAAAATAAGATTTCATATATCAACCGGTATGCATAATTCTGATTACCATGTTTTAAATCCAAATTAAGTTGGTAGTGTGGATCAATAACTAAGGCTGTAAATCCGAAGAGTTACACGTTGGATCAACGTTGTGCGTGGCCCAACATACCCCGAATATATAGAGGATCCTATATGAGTGCTCATGCATTATTGAATTTATTAAATCCGTTGGAGAAAAGGATAAGATGTATACATTATTTGTATCATAATATATGCAGGTCAGTTAATACAAATACCAACGACAGACAGACGGACGGTTTGAACAATCTTGGTAGAGGTCCACAAAAAGAGCTACACACCAAATATCAAAGGCCTCGGCCTTTTAGTTTCAAACAAAAAGATTTTAAAGTCTTGCCTATATGAGTCTATTTAGAAAAAAATGACCTTTCCGTAAAAGGTCCAATCAATTTTTTTCAAACTTTATTGGGTCCATGTCCCCATTGCTGCATACCAGGCCTCAGGGCCATTTGCCCTTTTGTTCCGTAGAAGAAGATTTTTAAAGAGTTTTTACCATATATGGGCAGAGTGGCTATCTAGATCATGTGACCAAGATGTGGCAAACAAACTTGTTCCCCCGGCTCATGAAGGCTCCATATGAAATTTGGCTTTGATTGGCCCAGTGGTTTCTGAGGAAAAGACGTTTGACGAATGTGGACAACAGACGGACGGTGGAGCCTGCCTATACTATTATTTCACCCATGAGCCTAAAGGCTCAGGTGAGCTAAAGATCACTCACATCAAAAAAAAAAAAAAAAAAAAAAAAAAATCATGCATTTTGAGGTGGCCACTTACAGACTTATTTATGTGAGTGGAGTATTAGTAAGCCATGATTACTCATATTTCTAGTTTGTAAAATACATGGCGCCCAGTCTAAGCTGTCTGCACGAAGAAAGTTTGGGTCCTAAGCTATAAAATGAGCGCACAGAGAAGACTGGTCAGAATAGGCGGGTGCCTAGGCTGATCTGAACTGTTTCTGGGCGCACATGCCTTTTTTGGTTTTGTCATGAGGCAGCTCAATTTTATAGCAATAGTAGCATCAGCTGAATTCATTCAAATAAGCAGAGCTAATTCTGTACTTTCAGGGATAATAAGCATAAGTCACTGCGCATAATAAAAGAAGAGTTTGATCTGTTCCTATTTCAGCGACGAAGTTGGCCTTGCAAATGTCAATTCTTGCACCAATTGTTTGGAAACCCTTGTTTTGATTGTTGATCATATACGTTTTTCTTCAAAAGATCGGACTAGATGCTGTTGCGGACAACTATCTAAATGAAAAGATTTCGCCTGCTTTTGTTGGTTTACTTACTGAATCAGAAATGAAAACTGTTTGCCTTTGAATACGCGCAAAATGTTTGGATTCACCCAAGCGGGCAAACGTCATCTTAAGAACGTCGCATCCACATTGTGTGTCCGCTGGAACATCTTCCAGTTGCCCTGCATGCAGTCTCATCCGGGCCTTTGTTCTCGATTCATATATTTTGCAGTATCTAATGTGTCTGTTAGCAAACAGTGAAAACCCCAATCAGACTGTGCGTCTCCGAAGTCTGACTGGGCCTTCGTTATCCACATGTCTGAAGACACGTTTTCGCATGGCGTGGCAGATATATGGTTGATTCTTCAAATTGTTTAGTTTAATAAGTTGATTTTTGAATATACACTGTGACGGTTTTTATATACTTTATGTTGTTTTGAGAGAGAGAGAGAGAGAGAGAGAGAGAGAGAGAGAGAGAGAGAGAGATTTTATTACACTGACTCGATTACTTAATCGTGGAATAAAACAGTTTAAGTTTAAACATGTCTATATTTTATCTCTATTTGCCCTCTTTCGTTATCTGCCCAGACTTAAAGTAATCTGACGGTGCAAAGGCATAGCGTGGAAAGAGTTAACCCTTAGCACTCTGGATAAAAAATATCACCAGATGACAATTTAAAATACTTTCCCGGATAACGGTTTTGACATTTCATGTTTATCGTCTCCAATGCAGACACTAAGCTGGAAAAGTCATATCTTTTTTTTTCTGGAAGAATATGCAAAACTATTTTCATTTTGTCAGCAGCTGAATTATATCAAAGATTGGTAATGGTAAAATTAACAGTTGTGTAAAAATGACCTGTAGGTATAAGTATTCAGACACACCGGACAGGAAAACATTTTTTATAAAACACTCAAATGAGGTTATCCAGTGTATGCTAAAATCAAATTTTTATCAAGATCCAGCAGATGACATTTTAAAATATTTTCTCAGACACGGTTTCACACATTGAATCTTGACATTTCATGCTTGATATCGTCTCCAGTGAAGACAATTTCCAGGAAAAATCAAATCTTTATTTCTGGGAAGAATATGTAAAAATGTTTCGCTTTGTTCCTTATTTCTATGTACCCGTCACAGGGATAAACTACCAAGGGAAGTAATTCCCTACATGAAAATTGTAAAAAAGCTTATAAAATCGTTATTATTGTGAAATATTCTTCCAAACTTTGAAATATTATCCGTTTATATATTATTATAAAACAGTGTATATGCCTAAACTTACACAAATCATTGTAAACTTGATAATATAATTGGATTTCGGTAATTACGCAATATTAGAGTTCGGTAGAGTCCGGTAAATACTGGATTTCGGTTATCCCAAATACCCTTTTCTAATGAGGCCCACCCAGGGGTTATGAGGAACAGGGGAACAAGGTCATTTATTTCAAGGGAACAAGGGAACAAAAATCTAAACTGAAGGGAACAGGGGAACAAAGGAAATTTTTGGAAACAGGGTACATATAAAATCAAGATTTTGATTTTGGGGAACAAGGGAAATTGCTGATTTTTTTTCAGGGGACAAGTACTCCCCACACACCCCTGAGAGGGCCTCTCTAATGTTTTCCCGCTAATGCGACTGCTATATGGAACAGTGAAATGCTTTGCAGAAATAAGCAATGGATTTTTTCACAGCTAAATGTTAGAAATGTTTAGAAGGCGAACAAATAAGCACGTCAAATGTCATATTTACTTATCATACATTTGATAAAGTCACCGAAGAGTTTGGTGTGGGTCGCACATAATTCGAAGAAATGTTGAAATATGGCAAACAGCGTAGATCCTGATCAGACACTGCGTTTTGCGGCGTTCGATCTGACGCTGGGTTCTGCGGCGTCCGATCTGGGTCTACACTGTTTGCAAAGGACTGTCTATCCCAATACTTAATGTTATTATTGTGTACTTCTGAATACTTCTTTAGCAAACAGTGATTTTTATTCTAAAAATTGATCAGAATAAACAATGTATAATTGTTATTTTGGACAATTTGGCATGTTACAGGCAATAAATAAATATAGACAGATAGATACCACTATGCTGAATGAATATCATAATCATAGTGTGTATTTCACTAACAGCCCACCATTTGGGCTATATCAGTCCCCCAGCTGTCTCAAAATTGCCCGTGAGTGAGTATCTCCGCTGAGCAGCCACCTCCCTTAACAGCCAAAATTGGCCATTCCCCTGGGTGGCTGCTTAGTAGAGGTTCCACTGTATTTAGTTACATGTATATACGTATGTTAATCCTATTCACTGCAGTGTGGAAAAAATATGCTGCTTAAAACATTTGCACAGTTACACTTACACAAAAGCTTGTATGCAATTATTCATACCAAGAAGCTTATGACACATCATACGACCTTGAATAAGTAGCTTTTTACCCCAATTTCGGAAATCCAAATGATCAAAATTCTGTTTTGCCCAATCACAAGTCAAATTCTCAACACAAAACATTCATGTACATTATCTTCAAGATTTGAGCATTAAAACTGATATATGTACTCTGAATGTTTCTCTCTCCCCCAGTCAGATACTAGTAGCTCCACTTTACTTCACAGCAGTCTCTTCTCTCCATTTTAGCCTGTCTCTAACAATTATTTCTTCACGGGTGTTGATGTTAAGGATCGTTTCCTTCTGGCACCAGCCTGAGGAGTATCCTCTCTTCTTTGATTCTACCATCTCGGAGACAACCGGTAAAGTCTCTATGGTCGAAAAATGAGCATCTGGCCCGAAGTCATATTCAATGTGGCCATCTTTTTTCACCAGACAGCCTTTGCCAAGGAAGTCTGGAAGCTCTTTTTCATGGAAACCTGCAATCAGCAGATAATCGATCTGCAGCTGAACAATGTCAGCCAACCGGCGAATAGCAGATTCGTGGAAGCCATCTTTTTGGGTCTTTTGTAGTCTGCCCAGTAATGGAAACTGAACTCTTCTTGCCAATTGTTAAGGCTCTGACCTGATCAAAGCTTAAAGTGTCTGGGTCAAACTTCTTTGGACAATAAATGCAGCCTACAAAGCAGTCCTTATTGATAGTGATGGTGTCGTTTTCAAACATTAGCAATGAGTTCCTATACTTTGGCTTCAAAACATGTTTGAGAAGTGTTTAATGAGACACTTGCTGCAGCTTTGGAACAAAGTCGTTTTTACACCCATGCACAAACCTGCAAGGCCTGTAACTCTTAAACCATTAGTCTGAGAAACTCAATTTTGTGTTCGCTGGTAAGTGATTTTCAACACAGAATCCAAAATTCATGAGAAAAACAAGGCCTGCTGCATGCACTGCTGATAACGCTGCATCCAGAGTATAAATAAGGGAGCTAACTCTAACACTCAGAAGGTCAGAGTTGTCCTTATATATCGTAACACACCTATTTTATATTCTAAGCATCTCTACTAACTATCATTAAAATGTCTCCACTGGTTAAAGAGTTATGGCCTGCACAAGATTTTACCACCTTGGGAGATAACTGAAAATAAATGGAGGAAGCCAAGGTTATAATTCTTAAATGCAATTCTCCTTCTTAAGGATTATAGCTTCCATATTAACTATCACCAAAACAGCTCAATTGATAGAGGCGTTATGACCTTTAGAAAATTTAACAACTGTGAAAGATAACTCAAAAATGGAGTTGTCATTCTTATACGTGACACGCCTACTCAGTGCTCAACTTGATCAAAATAAGGGATTAAGAGTTATGGTCTGTACAAGATTTAACAATTATGGGAGATAACTCGAGAATGGAGTCAGTTAGAATTGTCATTCTTGTACATGACATACCAACTCAAAGTCCTCTCAACTTGGTCGAGTATCATAAAAATATCTCAAAGGGTTACTGAGTTATGGCCTGCACAAGATTTTATAACTGTGGGAAGTACTTCCAGAATGGAGTCAGAGTTGTTATTCTTTTACGCGACACGCCTACCCAAGGTCCTTTACATATTGGTGAAGTATCATGAAAATATCTAAAAGCGTTTTAGAGTTATGGCCCGCACAAGATTTAACAACTATGGGAGATAACTCCAGAATGGAGTCAGCTAGAGTTTGTATACATGACATGCCTACTCAATATTCTCAACATACTGATGAAGTATCATGAAAATATCTTTAAGGATTTCAGAGTTATGCTCCGCACAAAATTTTACAATTTTGGAAGACTTTGGAAGATAACTCATGAACCAAGTCAGTTAGAGATGTCATTTTTGCACGCAACACTCCTACCCAATGCCCGCTACAACCTGATAAAGTTTCATGAAAATAACTCAAAGGGTATAGGAGTTATGGCCCACACAAGGTTTCATCTACAGACGGACAGACGAACGCTGGGGCGATCACTATATCCCCCACGTACCTATCGGTCGGGGGATAAAAAAATCCAACCAAAGGTCAAGTTTGAAATTTCATTGACCTTTAGAAAATGTCATAATATGACCTAGGCTATTAGCAGTGTAAAATGTAATGTTTTCTATTTTCTAATACAAAAGTGTGCCATACTAATTTGACTTTGCCACAAAAGCATAAGGTCAACCTTGGGTCGTATTCAAACAAACTTTGTAGTACTGGAGTGCCTAACGCTATATACAAATCCAAGGTCATCATTGAAATAAACTTGGAGGTACTAGACCCATACAAGGGTTGTTGGCCAACAGTGCAGGCCCTGATCAGACTCTTAAGAATGCGGTGTTTGATCAGGGCCTCCACTGTTTTCATAAAGAACATGAATTTCCACTTTAAATCATAAAATTAGAATTCAGCTTCACATCCCAAAAACTGGAAATGGACAGAAGAATCCACAAGACATAAATGACTTACCTAACCTACAAGCTCTTCATTGAACTTTCGGCTCAGGTGAGCTAAAAATGGTTATTTAAATGTGCACAATTCAACACATTTTTTTTTATATCTAAACAGGTATATGTGTTTTCGAGATTTTTGTTCCTTCTAAATTCCCTCCCGGGGGACAATTCTATCATTGTTGTATTTATTTTATACCTAGGAGGGAAATCACGCTAATATTAATTAAATAAAACTGATATCAGTCACAAGTTAAAAGATACTGTATCAATTCACATGTGATTGATGATTTATATTTTCACTGTAGTAAACATTGAAAAAAATCTAGGATAAAATGGTTTTGGAATGGTTTAATATGTAGAACACTTTTCAAAAGTAATGGTCCAGATACCCACACATACTAGTTCGAACCGAGGACATGAGATAATTTTGAAGCATGTTATGACGTGCGTAATTTCTACTTAAAACATAAGAAATAAAAAGAAAAAAATACATTTTTGTAGGCGAATACCAAATATATTTCATCTATTGAAAACAGAAGAATTTCAACTCGTGCTACCCACTCATGAAAATTCTAATGTTTTAAATTCATTCATATTTCATCACATGTATTGAAAACTGCTGTGCAGTTGTGAAAATTCTGATGTTTTCAATTCATTCATATTTCATCACATGTATTGAAAACTGCGGCGCACTCGTGAAAATTCTGATGTTTTCAATTCATTCATATTTCATCACGTGCATTGAAAACTGCTGCGCACTCGTGAACATTCTGATGTTTTCAATTCATTCATATTTCATCAGGTGTATTGAAAACTGCTGCGCACTCATGAAAATTATGATGTTTTCAATTCATTCAATGAAAAAAAGAAAATTCATCTATATATTCTTGCATCAAAGGCAGTGCAAACGTATCATAGCATTACATGCCCAATGAGGGCCCTTTCTGATCTAGTTGGAACGGAGAAATTGTATCGTTTTTGCTGTAATGTAACTAGCTAATAACTACAGACTAACGTGTAAGCATTACCTGCGGGGCGGGAGGGGTGGGGTGCATTAATAATTCCTTGAAAATGTATCAGAGGATCTCATACATGTGGCTATTTTATTATGATTTTTTGACAAGTTTTGCAACTTTCATATCTAAAGGCCACTTGTTGGAGATTCTGATTATCATGATCTATATTCTATGTGTAATAATTATTGGAGAAAATTTTACTGAACATTGATTACATTTCACTTTATGATATTGAGTAATTTACCCATTTACTTTAGTACACCTATTAACACCCGCTCCCTTATAACTTTAATAAGATGTAAGTTTTCGAATTTTATCTTTAGAGGTTTATTCTATTTTTTTTTTAAATCAGAAATGACCATATATTATGCAAAGAGTGAATACAAGCTTTGATCATACACTGCGTTCTGCCGTTTATGATCAGGACCTGCACTTTTTGCCAACATCACTTGCAGGAAAGCGGGTAAAGTTATGATGTTAGCGAGTCTTTCATATCATGATAGTGTTGCATTTCTGTCTACTGAAATAGTGATAAAACAATAAGAAAATAACCCACCATTGCTTCTGTGTGTCTTGCAACATAGACTATCCTGTGCTTTCAGAACCGTTTTAGCCACAGTGAAACATATTACAATAACAAAAAGTTAAATAAAAGTTTTTTTTTGTTTTTTTTTTTTTTTCAACTTAAAAGCATCAACATGCAAATAAGAAGAACTACATGTATGAGAGTTGAAAATGAAATGAATAATGTACTCTGTAAATTCAGGACAAAGCAAGTATAAACAGCACTTCTCAGTCCGAATGAAAGTTTGTTTATTTTACTGCAAGACTTGAAGGAGTTCTGAAACATAAACTGATAAACTGACCATTATGGGAATCTGGCTTATGCTAGTAATGACTGATACTAAGATAGCTCTGCAAAGGTCATTGTAAAAATTTGGCACACTCTCAAAAACCTTGTGAGCCGGACTGGATTTTAGCTATTTTTATATCAACAAGTCATCCTGATGTTTCCTACGAATTTTCAAATCAACTGGCCCTTTGGTTCAGGAAAATAAGCGAAAAAAAGAGTTTCAAGATGGCCGCCATGACGGCCATCTTGGATTTCTGATCCAAAGCATTTAAGCTATTTAAGATCTACAAGTCACCGGAATGCTTCCTACCAAGTTTCAAGTCAAACGGCCGTTCAGTTCAGGAGAAGAAGCGAAAAATAGATTTTCAAGATGTCTGTCATGGCAGCTATCTTGGATTTTTGATAGGGATGATTTTAGCTATTTTTGATCTACAGGTCACCCTGATGCTTCCTACCTAGGTAAAAGTCAATAAGCCTTTCGGTTCAGGAGAAGAAGTGAAAATAAATTGTCAAGATGGCGGCCATCTTGGATTTCCAATCGGAACGATTTAGCCATTTTTAATGTATAAGTCACCTCGATGCTTCCTACCAAGTTTCAAGTCAATTGGCTTTTGGGTTTAGGAGAAGAAGTGAAAAAAACATTTTCAAGATGGCCACCATGGCGGCCATCTTGGATTTCCGATCAGCATGATTTTAGCTATTTTTGATCTACAAGTTACCCTTATGCTTCCTACCAAGTTTGGAGTCAACTGGCATTTCAGTTCAGGAAGGAAAAGAAGCAAAAAATAGATTTTCAAGATGGCGGCCATCTTGGATTTCCGATTGGAACGATTTTAGCTATTTTTGATCTATAAGTCACCCCAGTGCTTCTTACCAAGTTTCGAGTCAATTGGCATTTCGGATTAGGAGAAGAAGCGAAAAATAGATTTTCAAGATGGCCACCATGGCGGCCATCTTGGATTTACGATCGGCACTATTTTAGCCATTTTTGATCTACAAGTCACCCCGATGCTTCCTAGCAAGTTTAAAGTCAATTGGCCTTTCGGTTCAGGAGAGGAGACAAAAAATAGATTTTCAAGATGGCTGCCATGGCGGCCATCTTGGATTTCCTATCAGAAGGATTTTAGCTATTTTTGATCTGTAAGTCACCCTAATGCTTCCTACCATGTTTGGAGTCAATTGGCTTTTGGGTTTAGGAGAAGAAGCAAAAAATAGATTTTCAAGATGGCTGCCATGGCGGCCATCTTGGATTTCCGATCAGCACGATTTTAGCCATTTTTGATCTACAAGTCACCCCGATGCTTCCTAGCAAGTTTGGAGTCAATTGGCCTTTCGGTTCAGGAGAAGAAGCGATAAATAGATTTTCAAGATGGCGGCCATTGCGGCCATCTTGGATTTCCAATCGGAACGATTTTAGATATTTTTTATCTACAGGTCACCCCGATGCTTCCTACCAAGTGTCAAGTCAATTGGCCCAGGGGTGTAGGAGGAGTAGACTTTTTAAGCAATTGTTGACGCCGCACGACGAACGACGGACGACGGACGACGGACATTGACTGACCACAAAAGCTCACCGTGCTCAGGTAAGCTAATAAGCCGGAAGTAAAGCCCGAAAGCCCGGAGTAAACTGACAAGCAATGAATGGTGGTATTAAATGGACACCTATCACGCGAAGATTTGGGAAATATGTATAATTTAGACTTTCTCTGAAAATACATATAAGTATTTTATCCGTAATTTCTTGTTTTTTTTTTTTTTTTTTTTTTTTTTTTTTTTTTTTTTCAAAATTTTGAGCTACACAGACGATCATGTCATGTAACATGACCGGGAGTAAATGACGCTGTTTTGACGCTCAAAATGCTATCTTCTATCTCTTCATTCTGCCACACGCCCTCGCGGACATTCTAACGTTGCGTCTGTTAATATCAGACAGGGGAAAGGTGTGATTATAGTATAGTGATGAATGTGAAGGCTAAAAACAGATGACGGATTAAAATAATTGAGTTCATCTAAAATCAGAGAAAAACAAACAAACAAACAGGGATCTATGGGCGTGCATGCTGCAGACTGCAGCAGCTGTCTTGAAGGCTTCAAAAATCAGCAAGAATGCAACAGATTCAGGAAAGGCATTCCACTGTACTATGGAAAGGGAAAAGAATGAATATTTATAATAATCTCTAAATGAGGAGACCTGTCTAGAGGTCATGGAGTGATACTACCGTAAAACTCTGTTACTATACTGTACGTGATCCGGAAGGGGGACAGCTACCATCACGAAAACATACCTATATAATTTTGACCCCCTTAAACCCCACTTTTATATAGTAAAACTGAGGTTTACATGGGTATACATTATTTTTCTTATTTCTGCTCAAAACATAGATTGTGGGTATTCGTTAGAACCGCCTCGGCAAGGCGGTTCTAACGAGTACCCACAATCTATGTTTTGAGCAGAACATAGAAAAATATCGGAGTTTTTTTATCTGAAAAGTTTCAGTTTTTGGAGATGAAATTTTCTATATATTGGAATAGGCGTGTTTTCGTAATGTATGCCATGAATGATCTTGTAAAAAAAAGGCAAAGGCGAGCATCAGCTCTCCTTTGCTCCAATGTACGCCATCCAGGTTCAAGCAATTTCTCAGTTACACTAGCCTGTCCATCGAAATTACTGACTGTCCAGCGAGCAGCACTTCGATGGGCTTGTTCGATTTGGAAAATCCGCTCCTTTGAATGCGGGTCCCATACTGGGGATGCATATTCGAGCTAAGGTCTGACCAAGGTGTTGTAAGCCATTTCGCATACCTTTGGCATCTTCGTTTTGATGTTTCTACAATGAAATCTAATGCCCGGTTTCTATTTCCAACTACACAGTTTACATAGGAATTCCAGGATAGACTGCTGGAGATATCAACCCTGAGATACTTGACACAAGTGACGGTCTCCAAGACCTGATCATGGAGTGTATTGAAAGGTCTCCTGGAGACCGTCACCTGTACCACCTAACATTTCAAGGGGTTGAACATGTCCCACCTGGTTTCCCAAGCTGAGAGTCTATTCAGGTCAGTTTGGGGGGTCGTGCTGTCATCCTCTCTTTCTATCGTAAGGTACAAAGCTGTGTCATCGGCAAATAGGCATACCCGGGAACAGACCTCAGCAGACAGGTAGTTAATAGACATTTTTCACTAGGACGGGGAACTGAGCTAGGAGTTTGATAAGTGAGATCATCTCAACTTTATTTATTGTCTATATGTAAAATGCGTATCCAGCTTAGTAGAAACCCTAACTGATGCGATATACTTATGAATGTCGATATGCAAACGTGTTTTATGGGATACTAATCCCGCTTTGTAGATTATGTACAACAATCAGCACTGAATGAACGATGCAGAATCATGATTATTTATTCCACTGCGAAGAGGCAAAAGAATCAGGTCCGGGGTAGGAAGGGGCAGTAAGTAATATTAAGTAATTCAGGGCGCTTTTTCCACTGTGCCAAAACTAGTTATAATATGAATTGTACCTTAGCATTTGTTATGCTCTTGAAGACGATGTACAACAATATAGATAAGTGAATTAAGACACGAGTTTTGTTTAGTTTGTTCTCGATCGATCTAAAATTGACGTATTTGTTTGAACTGAGGTTTTACATCCCCGTCAACACTATTTAGGCCAGTTTTGAGACGTTGCTTCCGATTTTGTGGGACTCTTACCCATTGAGATGAATGACATTTCAAGCCCTGCCACCCAAACAAACCAAAAGGGTTTATATGTAGGAACGGTCCGATTCGCACCACTTTGCCTGGGCAGGCCTAAACCCTCTAAGCGGTTTACCAGTACTCATATGCGGTCGGTTTCAGCTCTGCGTGAAAACATCATGCAGCCCAATGTATTTCTCTAAACTCCGATGGGCGGGTGCCCTAAAAAATGACGTAAAGTGCACCCGTAATTCATCACATTTTGAGGTAAACTGCAATAACAATAACAAGTACATTGTAGTTCTCGGTATGCCCCTGGTATACCTGCCTTTTTTATGGGAGGGGGAGGGGGCGGCTGAGCGAAACCAGTCAGACGAGCTATTTTGGGTGTAAACAGTAGATCCTGGGGCCTAGCCTATGTAGTGAAGTAAACAAAAATGACGTAATTTGCACCCATAAGCAAGCTACAATATAAATTTATTTACTATTTTGTTCTAGGCGGAGGGGAGGGGAAGGATGAGGGAAGCGGGATATAACGAATATTCCTGTTTTTTTTTTATTTATTAGTTTTTGTTTTTTGTTTTTTTTTAGGGGGTCGGTAACCTAACCTACTCGTTATTTCCGTGGAATAATCAGTAGATGCTGGGGCCTGGCTGATATGACAAGAAAAACTTAGAGTACTTCCCTCCGGGGGACACAGCTCTGTTGCAGGATGGAACCTGATTCTGCCAAATCTGAAAAAGGTCTTTTCAGTTCTCCTTTGACTCGAATACGAATCGGAAAATGCCAGACTGGAAGACAAAAAAAAGTTTTTAAGTAAATCAGGGCGCCTTCTTGAGAGTGCCCAAATTTCATCGATAGGCTGCAGATACGCCATTTTGGCCCAAAATTGACAGTTTGGGGGCTGTGCCCTTGAAGATGAAGTCAAGGCCATCAAAACCTAAAGACTGCCTTCCTCCATCATGGCGATGTAACCATGCAAGTTTGGTCAGAATCCACCCATAGATTCCTTAGATGTAGTTCTTCAAACAGGCTACGCTGACGCCAACGCCGACGCAAACGGGATCCGCACCAAAAATAATGTCCTCCTCCCCTTGGTGGGGCGGACATAATCACTTGAGTTGAATTTACATGAGACGAAGTATCCAGATACTCGCCTGAGGCGAAGTCTCCAGAGAACTCACCTGAAGCAAAGTTTCCACTGAACTCAACTTAAGCCTCACCGGATATGGTCTCTATGGAACTTACACGAGACGATGTCTGTAAAGAACTCAGAGAAGAAGTCTCCAGGGAACTGACATGAGGCGAAGTCTGCAGGGAACTAACCTGAGGCGAAGTCCGCAGGGAACACCTGAGGCGAAGTCTCCAGGGAACTCACAAGAGCGAGGTCTCTATGGAACTTTTGTTTGTTTGAATTGAGGTTTAACGTCCACATAAACACTATTTAGGTCCTTTTGGAGACGTTGCTTCCAATTTTGTGGGACTTTTACCCGACATTGAGATGAAATGACATCTTAAGCCCTGCCGCAAAAAGAAAGCAATAAGGCCAAATATGCACTGGACGGTCCGACTCGCACCACTTTGACTAAAGAGGCTGAGTCCTTCTTAGCGGGTTACCAGTGCTCATGTGCGGTCAGTTTCAGATCTGCGTGAAAGCACCATGCAGCCCAATCTATTTCTCGAAGCCCCGATGGACGGGGGGAGGGGGTGCTATTCTCTAGGGAACCCACATAAGGTGACGTCTCGATGGAAATTATGTGAGACGAATGTATCTAGGGAACATGTATAAGCGAGGTCTGAAGGGAGCGCACATGAGGCGTTTATTTTTACGTCCCTTTCAAGATTTTTTCACTTATTTCAAGCCGACCGTTAGTCAGAGGTTTGCGAAAACAGAGTTACCCGGAAAAAAAACACCTGACCTTCCGTTGCAGGACTTGACGTCTGACATGTGACCTAAGCGAGGCTCGAACCCACAGCGGTGAGGAACCTAATAATAAAAAGGCAGTGCTCATACCCACTAGGACAGCAGGCAAAGTCTCAAGGGAACTTACCCGGGACGAAGTCTCTAGGGACTTTAGATGAGCGGAGTCTGTAGGGTACTTTTATTTGGCGAGGTCTCCCGGGAACTCATCTGAGACAAATTAGCAAAGGAAGTCACGTGAGACGATATTTCCATGGAACTCACCTGAGTAGACTCTCAAGGTTACTCACCTGAATTAAAAGGTTTTCAGGAAACTCACATAAGGCAAAGTCTCTAAAGAACTCATTTAAGGCGAAGTCCCCAAGGAACTCAGCTAAGGCTAAGTTTCCCTGGAACACCTGAGGCAAATATGCAGGTTACTCACCTCAGTTGAAGTCGTCAGAGAACTGACATGAAGCAAAATCTCAAGAGAACTCACCTGAGGCGAAGTCTTCAGTGCATTTTTACCATGGAATTCACCTGATGCAAAAAACAAAACAAAACAACCTGGGTTGCTTTGACCTATTTTTCGTTAGTTTCAGTTATGCTGACTCAACATTAACCCTTCTCTCTGTGACATCAGAATGGTGAAAAGAAAGAATGGAATGAAATAGTTTAATCTATGTTTTACACAGCGCACCGATAGAGACGGTGGGAAAAAAATCCATATTCTGTCATGCAATAAACGAATGGACGCAACGCAAGTTGTATTTGCGCGTAAAGACGGAGGGGTGGGAGACTCGGCAGGACATGAAGCCTCTGGTATTGTTCCTTTTAAGTGCTGTAATTAAAAAAAAAGACCAGTTTAGGGGAAAAAGTTGCAAACAAAGTAAGGGTTTCTCGGTCAGTTGTAAGTAAATTTATAAATGGTCGATTATAGTTAGATGCATGTAACTCGCACTCCGCCCTCGTGATATGATCTACTTTACCAAAGATGTATTAAACATTTTACGTACATGACTTTACTTATAACATCCAAACCGATATTTAATGTACAGCAACTTATTTATTTATAGGGTTGATAAAGCACCCCATTTGTCGAACACTTGCGTACAAGATTCCACAGTTTGGATGCATCGTGTTCTCCGTTTTGCTAGATACGCCTTTTACTATAGTTAAAGGTAATGTTGTGAACATCCCAGCATGTAACTCCGCTCTCAATCTTCTAAGCCCTAATTCGGCATTCGTGAAAAATGTCTAATATAAATAAGGACGAACATCGACCCCAAGACTGAGCGCTAGGGGACACTAACCGGTGTTGATTCCGAGTCCTCTCCTTCGACAACTACCCACTGGGATCTGCTGCCGAGGAACGCACGGATCCATCCCAATACCTGCTCTCTTATGCCATAATTATGGAGCTTCCACCGAAGTTTGCTGTGGCTGACTGTCGAAGGCTTTGGAAAAGTCAAGTAGTATAATGTCTATCCGTTTACCTTGACTGGCATTCCTTGCAAGGTACTCTATGAGCATGACAAACTGGGTCTCACATGACCTCTTCTCACGGAACCCATGATAGGGGTTGGAGATCATACATTAATCCTGCTTGTCAAGATGCTTGACTATGTTTGATGCAAGAATATGTTCAAGAATCTGGCAGAGAATGCAAGTGAGCGAAATAGGTAGATAGTTTACTGCTAGCGATTGTTTTTTGAAAACTGGCATGACATTTGCCTTCACCCAGTCTGCTGGAAGCTTTCCTGGTTCCAATATTCTTTCAAATAATTTCGATCATGGGAGCTATTTCGGCTCGCAGTTCTATCAGCAGGAGGGGCATCAGCTTGTCAGGGCCAGCAGCCTTCCCAGGTTTTAGGTTTAGTCATAGTTTTAGTAAACCATTCAAGGAAATATTGATATAGGGCGTGATCGGGGTTGAGTTCTGATATGTATCCTGGATGGTGTCAGGAGGCATTCTCCCTGCGTCAGTTACGTCCCGCACTCGCATTTGTGCCGATTTGCCTCGCGGCTAACCGGCTAATGCACTCTTTTCTACAGACGAGTCAGCCGGCAGCAAACCGGCTTGGTCCGTTTTTAACTGATAAGTTAGGCAGCTAAAACAGAATGGAAAAGTAATTCGCCTGAACGAACAATGACGAAAACAGCCAGACTGCTTGGTCAGCCATACTGTTTTTAGTCTGTGCACTCTTTTGTAACAAACTGCCAGTTTGCCATTGGCTGGATCGGTTAGGTGAGTAAAGAGTGTGTCCACTGAGACAGAATTGACCCACCCCAAAATTAGTCAGAAGCGAACTACGCCGAAATAACCAGGACAACCTTCAGAAGTGCTAGTTACTCGCGGGTGTTTGGCCCTGCCACCACACCCCTGTTACTATTTGCGCGCATCATTAGTTACAGGGATACAAGGCCAAACGTTCGCTATCAATTTGCAATACTGAAAGCAGCCCTGAAATCTTGTCTTGCCTTTGAGGGTGCATTACGATCTTTATCGCTACGAAGCGTGATTATAGTTTCCAGTGTTTACACAGCATACTTAAGAGGATTTAATTATAATTTTAATGCTCAGATTGATTTATTATAAAGGGTCAAATAACCTTGAGTTTTAGATTGAAAAAAAAAGGATTTTATCAAACAGGATTACCATTGTTTCCGTTCTGTTCAGCATTTGAAAAAAAAAAAAAGAATTTGTGAACAAGTACGCCCCTGTAATACATGACCAAATATACTGCTGTTTCCACCTAATATATTGCAATACAGACCCAGTATTATAAAGACATCTACTGCTTCAATACTTGTACGACATATAGCACAAAAAGCGCTCATTATTACCTGATTTCAACTTTGTATTAAATCGAATTGATATTGTATAATGCAAACAATTCTAAATACACTCGTACTGCACCGTTTTCACTTATTACCGTAAGAAATTGATCTATTGATACGAAAACTAAATTCAGCGCTGTGACAAAATGTCTCGCTATACGCTCGTATTATCAACTACACTTTATATCGTATCAGCTACATTGAGTACGATGGCAGGTGAACCTATTAAATTAGGAGGACAACTTCATGCAACGTCCTTTCCCATACTGTTACATTAGATATGCCTGCTATTCTATAAAACCATGTTATTAATACAACATACTCGTGTGATAAATTCTTTTGAACACATCATATAATTATAAATCCCCACCCCACCCCCTCGTGTTATGCAAAACTATCTTAGTGCTGTAGCAAAGCCTCTTATTATTATCTTAGTTTCACCTGGTATTGTATTTTATGCACTTAGTATTATGCATAGACGTGTCTTATGGAACCTTGTACCTTATCGAATCCACTGAATATTACTTTGTTATATCTCGTTATTACGTAAAATGCACAGAGTATTATATAAATGCAGCCGAATAATTTGGCAAAACCACCCAATATTATATTTATTATACCAAGCGTTATGATGTACATACCTAGTATTATGTAAAAGTGATCTTTTACATTGCCAAAATATCTTATTTTAGTATAATAAATACCCGGTATTGTATCCTGTGAACTTAGTATTATGCATAGACGTGTCTTATGGAACCTTGTACCTTACAAAATCCACTGAATATGACTTTATTTTGTCTCGTTGTTACGTAAAATGCACAGACTACTGTATGAAAGCAGCCAAGTGATTTGGCAAAAGCACTCAATATTTTATTGATTATACCAAGCGTTATGTTGCATATGCCTATTATTATGTAAAAGTGACCTTCTATATTACCAAACCATCTTATTATCATATAATCTCTATACCCCGTATTGTGTCTTGTGCATCAATTATTATATACATAATTACCTTAAGACAGTTATGGCGTTCCATATATTCCCACGTGTTTTGATATACACTGGTTGTATAGGACGTCACGTACTCCATCGTTAAGGTTGACGTCGTTGGACGTTATGACGTCAGTAAACGTCACGGTAATGTCATAACAAAATACCATTCGAAAAGACTGCATTATTGAACAGCAACGTTCAAAAGTGAAAGTAATGATGAAAAAGAAGCTAGCATTGGTGTAAGGGGTAGATAGAAAAATCCGTTCTTCGGGATCACAGTATGGCATTTCTCGGCATGCCTTGTGATGCCAGACAGTGACCCTCGGGACAGATTTTTCTGTCTACCCCGCACACCTATAACAGATTCCTATATTCTATTAGAGGGGGTCTCTTTTCAGAAGTGAGGTTAAATAGTTCCAGACAGAACTGACCACTGAAAGTGTATCCATTCTCTTATTTTCAGGGTCTACAGACTATAGAATTCTCCCTGGTTCCCCGGTACTTTTGGGTCTACAGACAAAATAATTCTTCCTGGTTCCCTGGTACTTCAAGGTCTACAGACTATAGAATTATCCCTGGTTCCCCGCTACTTCAGGGTCTACAGACAAAAGAATTCTTCCTGGTTCCCCGGTACTTCAAGGTATACAGACTATAGAATTCTCCCTAGTTCCCCGGTACTTCTGGTTCTACAGACAAAAGAATTCACCCTGGTTCCCCAGTACTTCAGGGTCTACAGACTATAGAATTGTCTCTGGTTCCCCGCTACTTCAGGGTACAGACTATAGAATTCTCCCTTAGCACCCGGTACTTCAGGGTCTCCAGACTATGGAATTCTCCCTAGTTCCCCGGTACTTCAGGGTCTACAGACTATAGAATTCTCCCTGGTTCCCCGGTGCACCTCTCCGCCAAAAGAATGCCACTGACAACTCAACATTTGGCATCGAGTTCACCGGAAAAACAAAAGGGAACTGTCTTCGGAGCTGAAGGAAAGCCAAGACATCCATCACGAAAACATACCTATATAATTTTGACCCCCTTAAACCCCCACTTTTATATAGTAAAACCCCCAATCTATGTTTTGAGCAGAAATATGGAAAATATCAGAATTTTTATCTGAAAATTTTCAGTTTTTATTGGTGAAATTTTCAATAGATTTGAATAGGCCTGTTTTCGTAATGACATAAGTACCTTCAGTACAGACCATTTCTTAATCTTTAACACTCTTCGGGCAAATTCAGCAGGCGATAAAATGGTAAACATTTTTTTTTTCTTCATTTTTCCCAGAAAGTAGGCTTTGACATTTTATATAATTTTTCACGGAGACCATTTGCATGAAATGTTAACGCCTAATGTCTGGGAAAAATAAGAACAAATATTCAAAAATGTCATCTGTCGAATATTTTATCCAGCATGCTGAGTGTTAAGACAGACAAAACCTGTATTGAGGTGTCCTTGTATGGTATCAAATAACAATGAGCACTTGACAATGACAAATTTATTATTAATTTATTATTTATTATAAACGTAGTTAAAAAGACACATTTAGATAGTCATGTTTACAATAAATACTTACGTTATGGGAAGGTTCGGCAGGCGACAAATTTATATTTTTCTTTTTTTTTTCCAGGAAAAAAGGATGACATTTCTATCTTATTTTCTGAGAAATCTACGAAATTTATTTCAAGCTATCGTCTGCTGAATTTTTTCCAAGCATGCGAAGCAAAAATCGCCTTTTATTGTAAAGTACCATTGCGAAAACACGCCTATCCAAATATACTGAAAATTTTACCACCAAAGAATGAAAATTTCAGATAAAAAAAAACTGATGTTTCATGTTTCTGCTAAAAAACATAGATTGTGGGTTCTCGTTAGAACCGCCTCGTATCCCACAATTACGAGGCGGCTCTAACGAGTACCCACAATCTATGTTTTTGAGCAGAAATAAGAAATATAATGTGTACCCCTGTAAACCCCAGTTTTACTATATAAAAGAGGGGTTTAAGGGGGGTCAAGATTATATAGCCATGTTTTACTGATGCCTGTTTAACTTCTGTCATAGGCGTTCATGAGTTTTCTCCCAGAATGTCTGTTGTGTGTACTATAGCTGTCAAACAGTGCATTATGAAAACACGCCTATTCAAATATATTGAGAATTTTACCACCACAAAATGAAAACATTTAGATGAAAAAAATCTGGAAGTTTTCATATATCTGCCCAAAACATTGATTGTGGGTACTCGTTAGAACCACCTCGGCAAGGCGGTTCTAACGAGTACCCACAATCTATGTTTTTGAACAGAAATAAGAAAATTAATGTTTACCCCTGTAAACCCCAGTTTTAATGAATAAAGGTGGGGTTTAAGGGGGTCAAAACTATATAGGGGTGATTTCGTGATGGATCTATAAGAAATTGGCAAACCCGGTGTAGATAGGCCGGCCTCGGTGTCTCAGTTGGATGTGCGTCCGACTGGAGACTAGGAGGTCGCGGGTTCGACCCCCCGCCGATGTCGGTAACATTCTTTCGTGGAGATTGATCATGAAATATTGCTACGGTCATTCTCTCCCTTTGCTGATTAAAAAAGGGCAGTTGTCAGTTTCTGGCGAAAGAATGTGCCCAATACCGGTTAACCGCTTAGAGGACTAAGCCTGCCCAGTAAAATTGTGGTTAGGTAAACCGACTGCTCTCCACATGACCCTACTGGGTTGACTGGGCCGTAAAACCTCAACACAAACAAACAAACATTGAATAAGCTAGGGGCAGTTTTAAACTGGTTACGAGCACTGTGAGAGTGCATAAGTCACACATACGAATATTTAACAGAGTTGTACGCATACGTAATAATTACATATGTGTTTGAGTATCACATGCCAAATTTTACTCACGAGCAAACTGTACAAAATCTTCACATCTAATAAAATTATCAAAAAAAAAAAAAAAAAAAAAAAGAAAGAAAAGAAAATCAATACAGTTAGATTGTATGTTTCGACACATAATAAAACTTATGCATGTAAAGTGACAGAAACACTTTTCTTTCCCAATTAATGTGTTTAAATGGTTACTTTACACTATACGAGACTCCAGACTGTTTGTACTTCGTATCAGTAAAATTGTGCAAAAGTCGAACAACTGTCATTTATATATATAATTTAAAATCCCGTTTGCGTTGAAATACTGTCAAAGAAGGAGGCTTGGACCTGAGTCATAAATGGGCGTTAGCATTGATTTGTTTTTTTAATATATAAAAAGCAATCGGGATGATAGAGCATATCAAAGTGGCTAGAATGATACTAAACCATTACTGTAACATATTAGGCCAAAAAGGTCAGGGCGCTCGAATTGGAAAGGAGATGAGGAAAACAAAGAGCATAGTCTTGTGGCATATCAGAGCGACCGGTATTAACGGTAGAATACGAAAGAGCGTTTGGGAAACAAGTACTTTTTTTATTTCTGTCGGTAAGTCTCGAAATTTCGACTTACTTTCTCGAAATTTTGACATAACAAATCAAAATTTGACTTAATAAGTCGAAATTTCGACTATATAACTCAAAATTTCGACAATATCTTGAAATTTCGACTTATTATCTCGAAATTTCGACAAAAGATCTCGAAATTTTGAATCGTTATGTCGAAATTTCGACAACTCGAAATTTCGACTTAGTTACGCGAAATTTCGAGTAAATACCTCGACATTTTGACTTCCTATCTCAAATTTCGACATAAGATCTCGAAATTTCGACTTATTCTATCGAAATTTTGACTTAAAAACTCGCAATGTCGACTCAATAACAACTCGAAATATCGACTAAATATCTTGAAATTTCGATTTAATCACGCGAAACGTCGACAAAAGATCTCAAAATTTCCACTTATTATGTCGACATTGCGACTTAAGAACTCGAAATTTCGACGCAAGCACTCGAAATTTCGACGAAGTCACTCGAAATTTCAAGTTAATAACTCTAGACTAAATATTTTAAAATTTCGACCCATTCTCTCGCAATTTCGACAAAAGCTCTCGACATTCGAAATTTTGACTAAAGAACTCAAAATTTCGACTTAGTAACTCAAAATGTTCAATTTAATAAGTCACTCAAAATTACAAGTTAATAACTCTAGACAAAATATCTTGAAATTTCCACTCTCGACATTTCGACAAAAGTTCTCGAAATTCGAAAGTTTGACTTAAAAGCTCAAAATTTTGACTTAGTAACCCAAAATCCTCCATTTAATATCTTGAAATAGATTTATTATCTCGAATTTTTGACGTAAGATCTCAAATTTTCGACTGATTATGTCGCAATTTCGCTTTAAGAATTCGAAACTAATAAATCGAATCTTCGAGTTGATAAATCGAAATTTCAACTTAAGAACTCGAAATTTCGACTTAATATCTTGTAATTTCGACATAATAACTCAAAATTTTGACTTATTATCCTGACATTTCGACTAGGTTTATGGCGAATACACTTCACGTGTTTTGAGAAGATGGAAGACTTTCTAAACCCAGATATCGTAAAAACAAAATCATCACGAAAACATGCCTATATAATTTTGATCCCCTTAAACCCCACTTTTATATAGTAAAACTGGGGTTTACAGGGGTATACATTATTTTTCTTATTCTGCTCAAAAACATAGATTATGGGTACTCGTTAGAACCGCCTCGCCGATGTGGTTCTAACGAGTACCCACAATATATGTTTTGAGGAGAAATGTGAAAAATATCAGAATTTTTTATCTGAAAATTTTCCTTTTTTGGTTGTAATTTGAATTTTGGTTGTATTTGAATAGGTGTGTTTTCGTAATGGGCCGAGGAGAAAGTACGTACATCTCATTATCTGAGCCAGCTAAAACCAATAGGTGTCTTCGAGCATGTACTCATAATGGATACTCAGATAAGCCTGTGCATCAACGCTATATGGGAGCTCTGTGACCAAGAGCGTCTTTGTGTATACCGGGAAAGCTACATTCTGAGTGATTATACAAGCTGATTTGCGTCTTCGCAGAGCGCACATGCCTAGAGACACACTTTCGATTTTGGTGCGACATTAGGTCTTTTCATCTTGGCTGGTTTAATATTACAACTGATTAACTATCATGTTTCTAATGATAAATGCATAAACATTGTAAGCTTGATCTACATCTACCTTAATATGACATGATGGGGTTTGATGTCAAATTCTATGTCTCAATTGGACCTCGTTATAAACAAGCTTGACTGAGCCAAAGGCTCCAGGGGAGCTTATATGATGGTAGGCCTCCGTTGCCATTCCTCAACCATTTTCAAATGTCTTCTCTGAAACCTACGGGCCAGTTTCAATTAAATTTGATATGCAGCCTCTTGACAGTAGAATGAAACTTTGTTCGAATGATAAAGGTCACATGACCAAGATAGCCTCCATGCCCAAATGGTAAAACGCTTAAAAAATCTTCTCCTCCAGAACCACTGGGCCAATTGCCTTGAAACTTTGTATGTTGCATTTAGTGACAAAGTACTACCCAATGTGCAAACAATAATGACCCGGGTTGACCCTGACATATGTTACAGCAAGGTCCAATTTGGTCCCTTAGCCTACCAATGGAAAAAAGGTCAATTTGCATTTTTCTAAAACTATTGTGGTCTATGATATGAGAGTAGGTACAAAATGAATGCCTAAGAATGCTTAAAGTCAAGGTCATACGGCAACCTAGGCCCAAGGTTGTTTGAATTGCAGGTCCACCGACAATTCAAAGGACATTTTCTCTAAAACAACGGCCAATTACAATTAAATTCCATGTGCAGCCTTATGACAATGGGGGATCAAAACTTTGATCGAATGGTCAAGGTCATGTGACCAAGATGACCACCATACCCGAATATGGTAAAAACCTTAAAAAATCTTCTTCAGAACACCGGGTTAGTTGTCTTGAAACTTAGTATTTAGCACTCGGTAACTAAGTACTACCAAGTTTGTTTAAATGATGACCCTAGGTCGACCTTGAACTATTTTACGACACGTTTTTTACGACTAGGTCAAATTTAGTTCCTTAGGCTTTTGAATCGGAAAAAAGGTAAACTAATGCATTTTTCGAAAACTATTGTGGTCATTCGGCGGCCTTGGCCCTAGGAGGCTTCCAGGATTGTGGGTCCATTGACATTTTAAAGGACATTTCTCTAATACGGCAGGACCAATTTCTATTAAATTTCAAATGCAGCCTTTTGACAATGGTGGAATGAAATTTTGTTGGAATGGTCCAGGTCACATGACCAAGATAGCCGCCTTGACCAAATATGGTAAAAACCTTAAAACTCTTGTTCTCTAGAACCACTGGGCCGATTTCCTTGAAAATTGGTTTGTTGAATCGGGTTACTTATTACTATCAAGTTTTTTTTTTTAAAGATGACCCAGATTGGCTTGACCTATTTTATGGTAAGGTCAAATTTTGTTCCTTAGGCTTTTGAATGGGAAAAAAAGGTACAACAATACATGTTTCGAAACATTTTGTGATCTATGACATACGAATTGTACAAAAAGAATGCCTATGAATGCCATAGGTCAAAGTCACTCGACGATCTTGGACCAAGGTAATTTGGATTGCAGGTCCATCATTTTAAAAGACATTTTCTCTAAAACAGCTGGGCCAATTTCAATTAAATTTCATATGCAACCTCCTGTCATTGGGGAAATGAAACTGTCGAATGATTCAGGTCACATGACCCAAATGGCCGCCGTGCCCAAATACGGTAAAAAACTTGGAAAATCTTCTCTCAAAGATAACTGGGCTGACTACCTTGAAACGTGGTATGTACCATTGGATGACTGAATTCTACCAAGTTTGTTCAAATGTTGACCCTAGGCTGACTTATCGTTTTTACGACAAAGTCAAATTGGTTCCTTAGGCTTTTGAACGGGGGAAAAGATAGAATAATGTATTTTGTGGAAACCACTGTGGTCTTTGACATGAGAGTAGGTACAAAATGGCTGTGTATGAATGCTTAAGTTCAACTCAAGGTCATTCGGCAACCTTGGCCCAAGGTCTCTTGGATAGCAGGTCCATCAACATTTCAAAGGACAATTTTTGTTAAACAGCTGGGCCAATTTCCATTTTATTTCATATGTGCCCTCCTGACAATGGGGAAAGAAAGTTTATTCAGCTGCTTCAGGTCACATTACCAAGATGGACATCATGCCCATATATGGTAAAAACTTAAAAAATATTCTTCTCCAGATCAACTGTGCCAATTGTTTTGAAACTTGGTACCTAGCATCAAGGGACTGTGTACTACCAAGTTTTTTGTTCAAATGATGACCCTAGACTGACCTTGAATTATTTACAGCAAGCTCAAATTTAGTTCCTTAGACTTTTGAATGGGGAAAAAGGTTAAACAAGTGATATTTCGCAAAATATTGTGGTCTATGACATGAGAGTAGGTATAATATAAACGTCTATAAATGCCAAAGGTCAAGGTCATTCGGAGACCTTGCCCCCAGGTCAATTAAAATGCAGGTTAATTGACATCTTAAAAGACATTTTCTCGCATACGACAGGGCCATTTCAATTACATTTCATATGCAGCCTTCTGACAATGGCGGAACGAAAGTTTATTGGAATGGTTCAGATCACATGACCAAAATACCCGCCATGCCTAAATATGGAAAAAAGAAAACTTGAAAAATCTCATTCTCCAGAAATGCTGTGCCAATTATCTTGAAACTTAGTATTAGGCATCAGGTGACTTAGCACTACCAAGTTTGTTCAAATGTTGACCCCAGCCTGACCTTGACCTATTTATAAATACCAGTGATCATGATCACTCAGACAAGGAAAAAAAGTGACCAAATAATAGGTTCAGAGAAGCAATCAGGACTTCATGGTCCTCTTGTTTATAGTCTTTCCCTTCGACAGGGTCATTAGAGCTGCCCTACTCTGACTCTCTTCCGCAACTACTATAGTATTAGTTCATGAAGCGATTTGAAACACACACACATACACACACACACATACACACACAAAAAAAAAAAAAAAAACAAAACAAAAAAAAAAAAAAAGAGAGGCCCATGGTCCACAACGCTCACCTGAGAACTGCTTTAAGTTAATCGGGTCATTTACCCATCCTTCCCTATCAACCTGTCAAGTTTCAAGGCAATGTCTTAGACAGTTTTTGAGATACTATGCCGACAAGGTAAAAATGCTGAAATTTTCAAAGGGCCATATTTAGTCAAAAAAGGGGGGATAAGAGGAACATTTCTGTGAAATCAGTTTGAAATCGAGCCACTGGCCGAGGTACATTTCTGTGAAATCAGTTTGAAATCAGGCCACTGGCCAAGGAGGAGATGTCGTTTAATTTTATTTTTTTCTGTTTTTAGCTCTGGTGGCAATTTTGTTCAGCCGAGTGGTACCATCTTAGCAACTTTGGTAAAGGGCCATAAGAGAAACACTTCTGTGAAATTACTCTGAAATTAGGCCACTGGCCATATAGGAGATGTCTTTTAACGGTTTTTCTATTTTTAGCTCTGACTGCCATTTTGTTCAGCCAAGCGGAACCATTTTAGCAATTTTGGTAGAAGTTATTGGAAGAACACGTCTGTGCAAATATTTTGAAATAGGGCCATTGGTCAAGGATGAGATGTCTTTTGAAGTTTTTCTTTTTGTAGCTCTGGTGGCCATCTCGTTCAATGGAGTGGAACAATTGCGGCCATCTTGGAATTCCGATCACCAAAATTTAGCTCGTTTCGATCATGTTGCCCCAGTACAAGTTTCTTCTCAAAGCGACCCAAAGTTTGGGAAGAGATGTTGAAAATTGATTTTCAAGATGGCGGCTGTGGCGGCCATCTTGGATTTTCTATCGACTCATTTTGCTATTTTGTGTCTACTAGGCGCCCTAATGTTCATCATCAAATTTCAATTCAACTGGTTTGTAGAGGAGTTGTCCAAAATATGAGTTCTCAACATTTATTCCATATAAGTGTATATGGCCCATACAAATGCGTGGGGAGGCAAATTTGATCTTGCCGTAAAAAAGGGCAAATGCCAACATAGGACCATTATTTTAGCAAGGTTGATAGATCTCCTGTCCCCCATATTTTTATGCAAAGATAAGGGTCCAGGGCTTTTTTGATTCTGAAAAAGACTTTAAAAGGTTTTAACATATATCGGCATGGCAGCCATTTTGATCAATGGACCACGTCCATTTTAGCAATCTTTCGTTCTCCTGTCCCAAGGAGGCTTCACATGAAATTTGAGCAACACTGGCCCAGAGGCTTCGGAGGAGAAGTCGTTTAAAATCAACATTTTTTCCATACAATTATATGTGGCCCATACAAATGCTTTCAGAAGCAAACTTGACCGGTCGTAAAAAGGTCAAACGTCAATGTACGACCATCATTTTAGCAATTTCGGTAGACCTCCCGTCCCCAAAGATTTGTGCAAAGATTCAGCCACAAGGCATCCTCCGTTCTGGAGAAGAAGATTTTTAAAGGTTTTTACCATATATGGGCATGGCGGCCATCTTGGCCAACGAACCGCGACCATTTTAGCAATCTTTCGTTCCCCCCAATTAACGAGGCTCCATTTGAAATTTGAGCAAAATTGGCTAAGGGGCTTCAGAGGAGAAGTCGTTTGGAAATATTAACGGACGGACGCACGGACGATGGAGGAAAAGTGATCACTATAGCTCATCCTGAGCATAGCTCAGGTAAGCTAAAACTGAAATGGAAAACACATTTTGTCTTTTTTTTTCGTTATTGTTTGGCTTTTGTCTCACCGCTAGTCACTCACAAAAGTACGATTACGCACCCATGTGTTAAAATGGCGTCAGATGACACACACACACACACACACACACACACACACACACACACACACACACACACACACACATATATATATATATATATATATATATATATATATATATATATATACCGGTATGTAATCAGGTACCTAATTGTTTTCTCTATATGAAGATAGTCTTGATGCCGATCTAGAGTTTCAACGTTGTTTTAGTTCATTGAGACTGACATTCGCTCTATCTATCTATTTCTCTTGTCCATTAGTCTGAACATACAAACGAGTGAATTCTGATCCGACTGTACTGACACACGCCGCATCGAGGCTTTACAGTATATCAGTCGCAACCCGATCTTCTGACATGTGCGCATAACGGAGACTGTGATCGGCCCTCAGTCTGTTAAGTCGTTCTCCACATTAAGAAATTTTGCATGATTAGCTATGCACACATTTGAGAGTCAAAACAACATTTGAGAGTCAAAACAGACTGTGCAAATGTGCAGGCTAATTTGAATCATCACTGGGCGCACATGTTGGAAGGTACGTTTTCTGATTTTGCGGCTAATATGTATAGCATTATCAGAAAGATTGTGGGGTTATTCTCGTTCTTCTTGATAATGTGTTTATTCGGTTTGGTTAGAAACTTAAAAACAGTAGTAGGTATGCGAATGGATACTTATCGTGCCCCTTCTCCCTTACCGCAGAATATGTTTCTATTTTGTTTTGAAAGAAAAATTATATCGTCCCGTTCTCATGCATGTCAAGCGATGTTACTGAACCATTCAATTCAAAGTGTCGATGTATCTAATTATTGATATAACTCCAAAGGACTGGTAAAAAAAACTCGAAAATGAACTTCAGCTAGATACCGCTATTGCATCGGAGGCCCGTTTATTGACTTTAATGTATCAATATCTAATGACATAATCTCTTCTAAACTTGTTTGCCTGTATTTTGATATTGCTAATGTTCCATTTTTGTCCGTCGGACTATATCCCATAGTGTGTGTATACATGTATATAGGATATATCAAAGCTAATTCATTTGGTCGGACCACCTAGTCAAAGTAGTGACTTTAATAATCGGGAATAAACTTTTAACTGTCATGCTTTTTTTTAATTAAGGGCGAGGGTTGTAGCGACGTCAAATCGATTTTAGCCACCCCCCCCGCCCCCCCTCCACCTCCCTAGCAAATTTTTTACTAACCGTTCCAAGGCGGTGCTTCAGATGTGGTTTACTATTTACATCATTGTGTGCTTTTGTATGTTTTTATTGAGTCCATCCTGGTTATTTTGAAAATCGAATACCACTTAAGCCATTGGGGCCTATGCAGCCTCGGAAGCTACAGTGTTGCATATAAAGAGACTCAATCAGACCGAGTCTCCGATTTTCGTGATTTTGTGTGTTCTTTGTTTCCAAAGTCAATCCTTTTTTGGCTTTTATTTGCACGTATGTCCTGGCGAAATGTTTATTTTGGATAGCCGTTTGTCCAATTTTTGGGGAAAGAAACTGTTCTTTTGGCTTTCTGCATATATTGTTTTGATTGTGGTGCCGTTGCTTTGCGTCATTCTTTCTCTTTGGTGTCTTGGACTGAAGACGTTAAGTAATTGTGATGATTCCTGATCATTGCCTTCCTTCCTATTTTAAACAAGAGTAAAGGTATCATGAACTACTAAAATATTTTTTAGGTTTCAGAACCGTGAATCGGAAGTAATACGAAAACTAACGTTACTTTGGAAACACTTCAGCAGGAAGATCTGTTGGAACTTGAATTTTAAGAGGACTTTATCTGGGGACAGACTTAAACGCTGAATTTTCTGCTGAATTCAGCAGGTTACTGATCAGCAGAACTAGACTAAAACGCTGATCTGCTGAACTGCTGAATATTAGTTTATTGTGGTGTTTTTGGCCACAATACCGGTCGCGCATATTAATACTAAATTTATTTGTAATATTTATTTATTAGCTATAATGTTTTACTTTATGTATTTGTGTGTGATTACGTTTTAAGGCAATACTGTGGTCATGTTGAGCTATGTGCATAGAAATAGAATAGAGATACTGTATTGCTGATCATTGTTGAGTAAATGTTTTCCTTGGCAAAATACTGGTCGATCTATCTATCTATCTATCTATCTATCTATCTATCTATCTATCTATCAGTGGAGACAATTTGCGTGAAATGTCAAATATCATCAGTTTGTAGTCTGTTGGATTTACCCAGAGAGTGGTAAAAGTAAAAAAACTCGGTACCACATTTAACCTAAATATACAAATAGACAGGCCTGTGCAAACAATGTAGACTTAGATGATACATATTTGTTATTAACTTGAGTATATTTAGGTAGATTAGGTTGGCGTTAATTACTATTTATTATCATCACGAAAACATACCTATATAATTTTGACCCCTTAAAACCCACTGTAAAACTGGGGTTTACAGGGGTATACATTATTTTTGTTATGTCTGCTCAAAAACATAGATTGTGGGTATTCGTTAGAACCGCCTCGACGAGGCGGCTCTAACGAGTACCCACAATCTATGTTTTGAGCAGAAATATAAAAAATATCGGATTTTTTTATCTGAAAAATTGCCATTTTTTGATGGTAAAATATTCAATATATTTGAATAGGCGTGTTTTCGTAATGGATAGACATTTTATTACTATAATACACATTTTATCATCTTCAACCAGGTAAACGTGTTAAAGACAGTCGATAATCTCTTGACTAGATTATGATTATTGCTACCTACATACGTGGCTACTTTGATTATGTGATAAGGGTTTGCGTTACCGCGAGCGGCGTTAATTAGATTAAAATACCCAGTTTATTCTTATAATATTACACAATGTAGAAAAAAAAAGGTAAGATAAAAGTCCAGGGAGTGCCACAATCACAAACCGCAGCCCTTCCCAGACCCCAAGAGGCAGAGGAAGTCACCTTTGATCTTCAAATATAAACTAGGTATGTTGGTTGTACGTTTGCCTCAGTTTTAGATGGAATTATCATGTGAAAAACGTTGCATATTTACACTGGTCTGGCTGCCTGTTATAAATGCCACACCAGTGTGAATATGCGACATCAAATCAGGGACATGATTATGGCTGTTAACTGGATTATCGTCTAATTTTTTGAATAAGTGATAAGGGTGTGAGTTACCGCGCGCGGCGTCATTTGGATTAAATGTCTTGTTTACTCTCATAATATTACACAATGCAGAAGTCACCTTTGATCTTCAAATATAAACTAGGTATTTAGGTTTTACGTTTTTCCCAGTTTTAGGTGGAGTTTTCATGTTTTATAAAACATGATAATGACACCTAAAACTGAGAAAAACGTACAACGGAAAACGTTGCAAATTCACACTGGTCTGGCTACCAGACCAGTGTGAATATGCGACCTCTAATCAGGGACTAGGTTATGATAATGCTACCTACACGCGTGGATTATCGTCTTAAATTTGAATAGGTGATAACGGTATGCACAAAGCGCGTACTCATTCCAACCGTCTGTTTTAATACGAAAACAACAACAACAACAACAACAACAACAAAAAAAAAACCCACAAAAACACAAAAAACGCGCGATCACATTTACTGTCTTGTATAGAGTCTGAATTTCTAACATGTTTCCCGACAATTCCTAAACGGCCAATAAGAAATGGAAACAGAAAAAAAAAATAAGTCTATTCCCATAAATTTACATTGTAAATGCCGACTACCAAACTGCATTGGAGAAATGGTGAAATGCGAGGGTTTCCGAATCTCTTTTCACAAGTTTTGTGTGTAAGAAACCGCTGACTTTTCCTGTCCGACAAATAAATATGTATGTAAAAAATGCTTAAAATAATTCTTTTAAAAGCTTTAATATATTGGTCCAAAATAACAGTGGTAAATGTAAATGAATGAATAAAAATTTGTGTAATTTTATCATAATATAGTCTATAGGTCTCAATTAACATGACTCTCAAATTATTACAGGATACCGCTGGGAACCAGAAAACTCTGCCCATCGGACAATGTTAAAATTTTATATATAACTCATGAAAAATCAAAACACCTAATGAACAGCAACATTAGAAAAGGGCCATTATGACATTGGTCTAGGCATCTGGCAGTCTAATACAGAAGTATTGATTACTGTAAAATGTATTCATTAAAGTGAAATATCCTGATCAGAATGTGCAACTGTGTAGTCTGATCGTTTGCATAATACATAATCTCCTTTTTCTCATAATTTGACACAATTGTTCTATATCTTGGCCAGGTCGCTGGTAAGAGCAATTATTAAATGTGGCTGATCAATAGAAATCAGCATGGCTGATGAGACTTAAGTAGCATTATGCTACTGTTTCGTACGCTAGTCACAGTTTAATCTTTTTATTATTATTTATTTATTTATTTTTTTATTATTTTTTTTGTAAGTCTGACAATAAAGACAATTTGCGTGAAATGCCAAACCCATTTTTTTGTGGTAAATTAGCCCTTTTAATTTAGCCCTTAAACAGGCAAGACAAAATTCGTAGCAGAAGAGGAAGTTGGCATGAAATGTTAAAACCTGTTTTCTGAGACAAAAATAATTTAACCCTTGAAACATAACTGAGACAGACAGACATTGAGATTCTCTTAAACTATGTGCTCGAAAATACTTCGTGTAATTTGTGTTTAAAATGATAAATATGAAAGATATAAAGCACTCGTCAAATCTCATTAATAAAATGTAGTGTGTTAAAGTAGTCTATTAAAGTAGTCTTTTGTCGACGTTGACACATAAAATACGCCAGGTATGAAAACAACATGATTAGATCAAACACCGGATTAAAGACACTATGGCTGTGGTCGGTTACTTAAATGTTTTTCAGGTGTGAAGAAATATTAACTCTTAGCATTCTGGGTAACATTTTCAGCAGACGACATTTTGTAAGGTTTTTTTTTCTTATTTTTCCAAGAAAAAGGATTTGACATTTCATGCAAAGATTTTTCAATTGAGACAATTTGCATAGAATGTCAAATCCTGATTACCGGGGAAAATATCACCTGTTTGTCGTCTGCTGATTAGCCCACAGAGTGGTAAAGGTTAAGGGGTTCTGTCAATCAATTATGATGAATAAATGCTTGATTGAAATGATATTGTCATGGGTAGTTGTTATTGCGTTTCGGTGTTGTTGTTTTGTTAGTTTTCTTTTATTTCTTAAATTTCTACTGATGTTATATAATGCATTGCCAAAACAAAATTAAGAATAAAATTTTCCATTTCAGTTTGCCAATTATAAGCTGACAGCCATCAATTTAACAAGTCTATGCAATGAAGACCTCCTCAACCTCGTTTATGGTAAAATTGGAGGTTTTAGGGCTATGCATTATTTTTTCTTATGTCTGCTCTGAAACATAGATTATTTAGTACTAGTTAGAACCTCTTCTACGAGCCGGTTCTAAAGAGTATCTATAATATATATATTGAGCAGAAATAAGAAACATATCATAATTTTTCATCTAAAAATTATCATTTTCAGTCTGAAATAATCACACTACATTGCATAGGCTTATAACATAATAAAACATGCATTTCGTCTTTGGCTAACAACACATTGAACGCAGCTCTGTACAGTCCGTACTCTGTAGTTTTCTGTAAGCATCTATCTCGGAACAACTTACCATAGGTCAATCTTATCTGCAGTAAGTTGTTCTCGGAGAGGTCTTTCCGTCAACTGACTTAACTGCGTCCATTGCTCTCTGTCGCATCAGCTATCTCTGGAAAATCAGTGTAAGCAGCATGTTAAAATAACATGAAAATAATGTGAATATACCTTGGTAAATATAAATGCTGTTCATATAGATATAAGATGATTCGGCGATTCAGCATACCCTGTGTTTCGTTACGCATAGTGCTCTCATATGGCTGCTATATTGACAACCTGTCCGTAATGCGTAGAGACAATACTACCAAAAAAGGGAAAAGACTGAATCGTACTACTCACATCCTTCATTTCAATACAGGCATTTCGATAATAATGAAATACTGTTGAGTGGATCGTGAAGTTTGACAAGGAAAAATACAAGAGTTGTGCCTAAGGCCCTAAAATTTCCTATGTTCAATTAACAAAAATAAAGTTTACCAGCCGTTCCATTATTTTTATTCTGAAGAACGTTCGATATGATTAAAATATTGTAGCCTGGGCCATAAGATATCAACAAAATTGTTAAGTAGTCAATCAAGGTGAATTATACGCGACTAGTAATATGACCAAGAACAGTTTCTTAAACTAATTTTCAGAATTTCAGCAAATTCTGATGCACGCTCCACATAGATACAATACTGTCGCCTGGGCCATAAAATATATAAAAAAAAAAAAAAAAAAAGAAAAAAAAATACATTTGTATGTATCTAAGTAGACAAATAAACTAAGGTGATATATGCGCAACTAGTACGAATATACCCAATATTACCTTATTTAACCAGTATTCAGCAGCTCAGCAGATCAGCGATTTAGTCTATTTCTGCTGGTCCGCAACCCGCTGAATTCAGCGGAAAATTCAGCGTTTTAGTCTGTCCCCTTTATCTGTACATTCAGACGGATAAATGTTAATACTGATTGTACGGAACAATTGAAAAATACTGTCATTGGTTCTAAAAGGTGGTTACACGTATATTCTGTAGCAAACTGCATACGTGGTTGATAATATTCTTTCCTTCTTAATTGTGTAAAGCTGAATTAGGACTAAGACTAAATGACGTCTCCTTCCTAAAATTATATCTTATGGTTGGCGTCTGACAATCTGTGGCTAATCTTAGTGCTTTTCGTACGTTTGTTCGATTTGTGCTCGATTGGTTTTATTGGTTTCCTCTTCCTCTTGGTGTCTGGAAAGGGCTGCGTTTGTAATTTTGGCACTCCCTGGACTTTTCTCTTACCTTTTTTTGGGAACCGCAGCAGAGTTATAGTGATGTTACACACGAGAACATCTAGTTGAGCACCCAAAAAGTATTTCTGCTGACAGTTCTAAAAAAAAAAAGGGGGGGGGGGGAGGGGGTGGTTGGGGCAAGAGAAAAGTCCAGGGAATGCCACAATTACAAACAGCAGCCCTTCCCAGACACTAAGAGAAAGAGGAAACCGACAACAAAACCAAACAAGCACAAATCGAACAAACGTACGAAAAGCACTAAGAAGCTCCCTCTTCCCCAAGCGAAAAATCGCAGTGCTAAATGGACAGAAAAACACAAGAACAAAATAAGACAAGGTAAGACATAAAACAAATCGCCTCGTAGAATACACCACAAAGCAACAAAGAGTAAGAATAACACTAAGTTGTACCCTTTGCTGAAGTTCTTTGTTCGTATGTCAGTTATTATAAATCTGCCTCGGGGAAGCGGTGATTTGTAACAGTGGCTATTTCTGGCCATTTCCTTTATATAATGAATGAATTGAAGACCGATGGCTCGTTTACCGTGACTGATTTGAACTCGTTTTTGAGTCGCTAGCAAAAATTTCCAATAGCTCAAGAAAACAAATGTTTGGGGATATTTTAGGGAATGTTTTTAATTTATCATGATAATGTGTTGTCTGTGCTCATTAGAATTGCATCACCGAGATGATTCTAATGAGTATACTCGACACACTATTTGTTTTATCGACGATCGAAAATATACATTTAAATAATCCTCATTTGCTTCCTAACCTGGAACTATGAAAAACCCTCAGTGGCCCTAGCTACCCGTGCCCAGAAACAGAATCTCATGTCCCAAAGATGTTCGAGCTATTAAAAATTTACACTTATCACAGTGTTGGTGTTGCTGTTCCGCAGATAATAATAATAATAATAATAATAATAATAATATTAATGCCTTTATTTTACGAGGATGACATATTTAGCAAACAGTGTACTAATCTAACATATGGTCCTCTTTAAAAACTTCTAACAATATATACATATTATACACATTTACATTGTAAAATCGGCCGACAAGTTCGCCGGGTCGACGCCAGAGCAGCGCTGATGTATCTTGGTAGTATGTTGCTCCGCCGTCGTCCCAACGCCAAACTGGTAATTTTATAATCTATGACATAAAATATTCGAACAGTCTAGGGATCGCAGTTAAAAGTTTCTTTGAATAATAAGCAAGTAAAAGTAATTAAATATCCTGATAGATAATGTTTGATAAAAAAAAAAAAAAAAAAAAAAAAAAAAAAAAAGAAAAAGAAAAAAAGGACATTATACTATATAATATAATATAATATAATATAATATAATATAATATAATATAATATAATATAATATAATATAATATAATATAGTATAATGTTTTTGTGTATTAAATATTATATAGTATACGAGGGACGTTCGAAATGAATTGCTTACTTCTATCTGGAGACTTCAAATTTCAAGTTAGCCCAAAGTACTCATTTCATGCCCTCGAAGTACTCCCCGTAGCTAGAAATGCAAAGTTTCAGCCGATGTACCCACTTCTTGAAGGCGTCACGGTACGCTGATTTGGGCACAGTAATAAGGTACTGATGAATGGCAGATCCAAGTGCCTGTCGGGACTGGTATTTCCGCCCAGCAAGGAATGCTTTCAATTTCGGAAACAAAAAGAAAACTCATGGGGCAAGGTCTGGGGAATACGGGGGGTGAGGCAAAACAGTTACTTTTTCTTTCTTCAAAAACGCCGTAACTATTGCGGAGGTATAAGCTGGAGCATTGTCATGTAGAAGACGGACATGTTTAAAACCAGTGGCAGGGCGTCGTTTCTGATAATACTTTTTCAGTTTCTTCAGTACTACGTCTTTGTAGTACTTCACCAGAGAAGAAGATTGCATACAAAACCTTCTTTGTACTCAAAGAACGTTTGGCAATTATTGGGCGTTTGCTGTGTTTAGAGGCCCAGATCTTATTGCTAACCTTTCTGACGGGCTCAAAATAATGGACCCAGGTTTCACCACCTGTGACGATATTGGCAAACTGCTTTTTGTCATATTTTGGAAACATTTGAAGCAGCTTTTTGGCCACTTTAACCCGTTGCCTCTTTTGCTCGTCAGTCAACAGATGTGGCACCCATCTAGCAGAAATCTTTCTGACTTTCAAATGCTTCTTCAAAATAAGGTGAACCGTTGATAGTGATATGCCTACCTTTCGTGCAATATCACGAACTGTAAATCTTGCATCTCCTTCAATGATTTCCTTTATTTGGAAACGATTTCTTTACAAGATGCAGATTTTGGCCTACCTGATTTCGGTGCATTTTTGATGGACTCTACACCAGACTCAAATTTCTTTTTCCACCGCCGAACTGTGTCATAAGACACACAAGAAAGTTCAAAAGCAGTAGAAATTTCAGTCATCAGCTTCTTCAAAGAACAACTAAGTTTTGAGCGAGCTTTGATGTAAGCCCGTATTTCATCTTTTTTGTCGACGCTTCTATCAACCATTTTTACTGCAGTGGTCAATGACTGCGTGTATTCAAATGGCAAATTTTATGTCTTACACTTAGTCTAACATGTACATTTATACACCATTGTGTAGATATTGGTTTTTATCGTGCCCCACGTGGATATCGAGCTAGAGGACAATAAGCAATTTATTTCGAACATCCCTCGTATGTTCACAACACATGAGCGAATTCCATTAACAACCTAACGTAAATGGCTTGACAATTCTACTATACAATAACGTAAGACAGGAGCTATTTTCCTCTTTTTACACTGTAGGGAAAGGTAACATCCACAAAGACAAAGAACTGTCATTACATTTAATAGCACGCCTTTGTAAAGAATCTTCTCTTTCGTCGCCCTATATTAGTAAAGATAAGCCGTTAATATTTTGTAATGTCAGACTGTTTACTGTATTTAGGGTGAACAAATTGTCAACAGTAGAAAATTTCTGGGATCACAGGTAGCGTCATCACATGAAATTCCAAGCCACCAAAGCCAACGCAATTCCGATATGCAACAACAAAGCTGATGCAAGATCTGAAAATATAAAATAATATAAATCAGCCGCAACGTGAGAAAACGTATCTTCTCGTGCCACCCTACGAGACTTTAATCATATCCACAGTCTGACCAGTCTTCGTTGTTCACATGAAAAAACTCTGTAGCCTTGGTTATCCAAAGTGCCCAGTGAAGACTCTGATCAGACTGCGCAAATGTGCAGGTTGATTTGAATCTTCGCTGGGCGCACATGTCTGAAGGTACGTTTACGAGTTACCAAAGAAGGGCCATAATAGCTTATGCTATACTGCAACGTTCTGTCTGTAACTGTATTGTCTACAAATCCTCATTATAATTCTGTCTCCATCATACAGTAGATACTAAATGAAATACAAATGCTGATACTAAGTCACAAAGCTATTGACCTGTTCTGCTATATGCAAACAAATCCAATGTCAGGTACTTTTTGCATAACCCGTAAATGAAACGGCCGGATTTTTTATTTTTGTCCACTTTAACAGATCATGTAGTGACTCCACAGTGTCTATATATTTATCATTCTATTACGAGCACAATGAACGTATAATTATCTTCTCTGGTGCGAGTACCAGGAAATGTCAGGAAGTAACCGCAAACCACACCAACCCCATCCCCTAACCGTTGGACTGCACTGATCATTCGCAACCATGGCAATGCAAAATATGTAAGTACGTATAAAGGAGCAATAATCAAATGTCTGTGATTTGTACACCATTATCTAGTTACTAAAGTAAACCTTCAATGACTCAAACACCGATGGCTTTTACAAATAGGGAGAACCTCTAGAAAAAGGCCATGATTAACTGTCTCAAATGCACAACCCAAAGTGGATGCGGTCATAATTCATACATAAAAACTTCAATGACTCGCCGATGGTTTCTTACCATGGCTGATTCAAACTGGTTTTTGAGTCAATAGGAAATTATATCGAAGGATAAAAAACTCATGTTAGGGATTTTTTTTGGAAGCTTTCTTATATAAAAGTGCGTAATGTGTACTCCTTAGGACCGCCTCTAATGAGTATATTCCATATACCATTATTCAATAAAAGATCGAATAGACATCACTAAATTATTCCAAGTAGCCCCCTACCTAGCGCTATCATAGGCCCTCAGCAATTCGAATTACCTATGGCTAGAACAAATTTTAATATTCAATCTATTAAAAAAAGGTAAGAGAAAATTCGACTGTGTAGATTATATCCATACTCATCTTTTAGTGTATAGCACGGTCAGAAGCTCGTTAAATGCATAGCCAAAGGATTGACTAGAGCATGCAAAAATCAAAAGATAGATACTCAATACTGGCATTTTGTCCAATTAATATACTTTAGACCTCGCACTTACTGGATGATTTGTTTCTTCCACAGAAAAATACCATCTGGTAGCTGCAAGAAGCCCAACCTTCACTTTCATCACTTCCGTCAGAGCAGTCTTGGTTACAATCACACCGGCGTTCTTGATGAATGCATGTGACATCGCCACTAAAGCAGGTAAAATATTCACTTGGACACAGCTGTAAATAAAATAAAGAGGAGCTGTATCGTTATTTATGACTGTCCGTTCTAATTTGATACTTTTATTATGTTCTGTAGTGTTTCGTTTCACTTACAAATAATTTTGTTTTAACAATTACAGAGGTTAAAGCTATATTTAATTAAGCTTGGGTAACACTGTTGCAAACGTTTTGGAAAAGGATTGCCAACTCTGCTTGCCATCTGTTCTTTTTTGTGGCTATTTATTTATGTTGTCTGTCGTTCCTTTGATGCTGAGAACTTGATGTGGATCTGATTGTATCAGTTCCTGAGTTCACTTATTTATTTTGATGCGGATCGAAAAAACTGCATCAGTTCCTGAGAATTATTTACTTTGTATTTGAAAAAAATAAATGTGGAGATATCCAGGAAAGTCAATCACTGTGAATATAACGCGGACAAGGAACGGGGTAAGTTCTTAATGGCAATAATTGACACCACAAAACAGAACTTCAACGAAAACAGAGCGACTAAAGATGGCGCACTGCAAGAGAAATATCTCACTGGATCAGACAACAACAAAGTGTGTGGCGGCCAAAAAGTCTCCTCTTACTTTACCTTGCAGATTATAATTTTGTTCCTTTGAGAGAGCTGAGTCATTCTTGCTACCTTGAAAATCGCAAAGTGAATACCGCTTAAACCTGTGTTAAGGGTAGCACTGCAAAGTAAAGAGCTGTATAGAAGAGACTTAGTGAAAGCGACTCTCCAATGTTTGTTTAATTTCTACATGCAACAATTTAGATTTTAATTTCACCATAAAGCGCCAGCTACCCGTATTAGTTCGATCTATGTAGCCCGCCCCGCCACTTATTCAAACAAGAGGACCATGATGGTCCTATATAGCTCACCTGAGCAAACAGATTTGCATATTTACTGTTGAAGTTTCAGCCAAGTTCACAGGATTTTTGTATAAATTTTATAGCACAAACACCACCCCCCCCCCCCCACGCACCACCACACCACCGTCCATGTTTTTTTAACGCATCTTGACGACTTGAACTGAATCTTAAAAGAGGGTCACATTTCTGCCAAGTTATATTGAAATTGGTCCAGTGGTTAAAAGTGTTTTATATAGCTATAAAGCCCTACCCCTAGCGGCCATGTTTTTTGACGACTCATGACAGCTTGAACAAATTTGGTAGAGGGTCACCAAATTAACCTTCCTGCCAAGTTATATTGAAATCTGTTCAGTGGTTTCTGACAAGAAGATTTTTAAAGTTTTCTATTTAGATATATAGGGAAAATAAGCCCCACCCATGGCAGCCATGTTTTTTGACGAATCATGATTGCTTGTACAATCTTGGTAGAGGGTCACCAAAGCAACATTCCAGCCAAGTAATATTGAAATTGGTCATGGGGTATGTGACAAGAAGAATTTTAAAGTTTTCTATGCAGCTATATACGAAAAATAAGCCCCGCCACCCTGGGGGCCATGGTTTTTGACATATCATGAAAGCTTGAACAATCTTGGTAGAAGGTCACCAAAGCAACATTCCTGCCAAGTTACATTGAACACAGTCCAACTGTTTCTTACGAGAAGATTTTTAAACTTTTCTATATAGATAAATAGGGAAAATAAACCCCGCCCCCTAGCGGCCATGTTTTTTGACGAATCACGACAGCTTGAACAATCTTTGTAGAGGGTCACCAAAGAAACATTCCTGCCAAGTTGTATTGAAATCGGTCCATTGGTTTCTGAAAAGAAGATTTTTAAAGTTTTATATATAGATATATAGGGAAAATAAGCCCCGCTCCCGGCAGCCATGTTTTTTGACGAATCATGATTACTTGAATAATCTTAGTAGATGGGTAACAAGGAAACATTTCTGCAAAGTTATAATGAAATCGGTCCAGTGGTTTCTGACAAGAAGAGTTTTAAAGATTTCTATATAGATATATAAGGAAAATAAGCCCCGCCCCCTAGCGGCCATGTTTTTGACGAATCATGGAGGCTTGAACAATCTTGGTAGAGGATCACCGACGAAACATTTCTGGAAAAATTATATTGAAATCGGTCCAGTGGTTTCTGAAAATAAGATTTTTAAAGTTTTATGTATAGATATATAGGGAAAATAAGCCCCGCCCCCTGGCGGCCATGTTTTTTGACGAATCCAAATGGCTTGAACAATCTTGGTAGAGGATCACCGAAGAAACATTTCTGCAAAATTATATTGAAATCGGTCCAGTGATTTCTGACAAGAAGATTTTTAAAGTTTTCTATATAGATATATAGGGAAAATAAGCCCCGCCCCCTAGCGGCCATGTTTTTTGATGAATCCAAATGGCTTGAACAATCTTGGTAGAGGATCACCAAAGGAACATTTCTACAAAATTATATTGAAATCGGTCTAGTGGTTTCTGACAAGAATATTTTTAAAGTTTTCTATATAGATGTATAGGGAAAATAAGCCCCGCCCCCTGGCGGCCATGTTTTTTGACGAATCCAAATGGCTTGAACAATCTTGGTAGAGGATCACCAAACGAACATTGCTGTAAAATTATATTGAAATCAGTCCAGTGATTTCTGACAAGAAGATGTTTAAAGTTTTCTATGTAGATATATGGGGAAAATAAGCCCCGCCCCCTGGCGGCCATGTTTCTTGACGAATTCTAATGGCTTGAACAATCTTGGTAGAGGATCACCGAGGGAACAATTCTGCAAAATTAAATTGAAATCTGTCCAGTGGTTTCTGACAAGAAGATTTTTAAAGTTTTCTATATAGATATATGGGGAAAATAAGCCCCGCCCCCTGGCGGCCACGTTTTTTGACGAATCCGAATGGCTTGAACAATCTTGGTAGAGGATCACCAAAGGAACATTTCTGCAAAATTATATTGAAATCGGTCCAGTGGTTTCTGACAAGAAGATTTTTTAAGTTTTTAGTTAAAAAATCTATTTTTAGCTCCTGTGACCTAGATATGCAACGGACCGAAACCATTTGAACAACTTTGAAAGAGGACTAACCAAGGATCATTCCTGTGAAGTTTGGTCAAAATCCAATCAGTGGTTTAGGAGGAGATGTTGTTTAAAGATTGTGGACGGACGGACATACGGACGACGACGACGACGACGCCGACGACGACGACGGACGGTGAGTGATCACAAAAGTTCACCTTGAGCCTTCAGCTCAGGTGAGCTAAAAAGGATAAAACCAACACTATGATGACACACGATGAAGGGTAGAATGTAACTAAAAAACACAACAATTTGAAATGACTAGTAGAAGCTTGATGAACCCGAATCAAAACGATTACTGTCAGACATAAGCCGTTAAGAGACGGTTTAGGATGGAGAACGATTATATCGAAAAGAATTGTACGCGGTACATAAAGCTTTATTAGCACTGAGCTCTTTTCGAGATGTTTGAAAATTTAAATGAGGATGACTGAGAATCCTATCCCGCCGAAACTATCTTGTCTGGCCCAGTATGCTTGGCATTTTGCTTTTTTAGCTATGAATGTGTGAAACACTCTCAAGGCTGTTTCCTTTTAAAATACATTTATCCACTCTACAGCTGGTCTTAGTTCCTTACTGCGGCCGGAATTCGTCTCCCCATATTTCATTTAAGTGCGGATTATATCTTCTGGACAACTAACATTCTGAGAATACCACCTTATGAAAAGAACTGTATTATAAAACCTGCTTTGCTCATCTCTTCTGTCTGGTTAGTGCAACAGCTAAATTATCTAAAAATCTGAGATCCCTTTGCCAGACTTTAATTTTAGCATCAACGGGAACTAAGGGGCGGCATACAACACGTTGATACGACTATAGATTGTCTGTTTACCACGAACAATGGCAAAACAAACACTAAAACAAGAAGAACCACAAAAGAGGAATCGTCTTGGAACGGTAAGTACAAAATCTACGGGCGATGGGTTTGGGGCTTAAACCAATTTTACTTGACCAAAAACAAGCAAAGAGCACAATGAGGACCTTAAAAATATATACTAATGACACAAATGAAACGTTACTATCACAAAACACAGAGAAGGAGATAACATATTAAGCCAGAAGACGCAAAAACAAGCAAAACAAAACAAAAAGAAAAAAGAAAAAAAAGCACAAAAAAAAAACAAAAAAAACAAAAAAAAAAAAAACAAAAAAAAAACACACACACAAAAAACAAACAAACAAAAAGGAACACGATGGATCCGCTAAATACAGAGAGACAAGCGCCAACAAATATCTGAAATAGACTGAACAGTGAGCCGATATTTAGTATAAGGACCGACTGACCGTCGTGCAATAAATGTTACCAACCACACAGAGGATGTACAGGTAGCCTACCAATGACACCAAGGGGAAGGGCATACAAACCTTGACAGACTATACATAAGCCACGAACAAAAGAAACAAAACAAAGTACCCAGCTTCCTCTTCCTCAACAAGGTGGTCGCAATACTAGACACAATTCATTAAAATCAACATTAAGTCAACAAACAAGACAAAACATGAAAACAAAACAAAACAAACAAACAAAAAACATAGCGAACAGACATAAGAGCACGCAAAAACCAAACAACACCAGAACCAACGCCAACGGTCAGTAGTAAAACCTACAAGGGAGTGTAACTCGACTTTACATGTTCCAAATCCTGCCCCAAAGTTATAATGTTTGTTCATGCTCCTCAGCTGAGCATGAACCTTTCTATGCTAATGAATATGAAAATGCCAATAATAGATTAGACAGATATGTTTAGCAAGAAGAATCTGCAATTGATAGTAATTTGAGGTTTATAAGCAGGACAAGTTTTTTGCTTATCTGAATTGCGCATGAAAAAAAAGTTTTATAACGTTGGGGCCTGGATTAAAAGATTTTATGAAATGCCAAGACTTATATTCCATGCAAAACGTAGGTACAAATCTCTAAACAGCTGATGTGTCGCGTTTTTGGACAAGATTAGCTAGATTCGGCAAATTAAGCTTCATCAGTGACCTTCATATAAATTTTGAAAAATCATGGACTGGGCTGGACGATCATAAATAACCAGAAAAATAAACTGCACTATTGTGAGGTACTGGGAGATAGTTTACAGTCGCCGCATGGCACTAATGTCTGCTAGAGTAGATAAAATGATTCTTAAAGGAATGACCTTTGAGCGCCGGGGCGGTTCTAACGAGTAACCATAATCTATGTTTTTTTTAGAAATATGAAAATTATCAGTCTCTTATTTGAAAATTTTCATTTTTTTGTGGTAAAATTTTCAGTTTATTTGAATAGGCATGTTTTTCTAATGACACTCACAAAACTGAAAACAGCTGGTGTCAAGCTTTCTGGACCAGACTAGCTGAACTAGCCTCATAAGTAACCATCATATAAATTTTGAAAAGATCCCGGAATATGCTCAATGAACAAAAAAAAAAAAAAAAAAATATCGGCTGCCCTATAAAATTTGAAATGTATATGGAAGAAAACAAGACCATTTACGTACATTGAAATAAGGTGCATTACTGTCGTTTCTGCTGTAACAGCTCTGTTCATTACATGACTGCAAATCAAAAACATTTCCTGTCAAAGATAAAATGCAGTAAATAAATACATTGTTTTGTATTATCATCATTATTACTGTTGTATATTAAATGAAACGCAACGTCACAAAATATACATTCGGACATTGCGCCAAGGAGCATCAAGATCAGCTGGCATATTCGCGCAGTCTAATTAGAACGTTGACTGGGCGCATTTTGATAGCAAATGATGTTAAGTTTCTCAATGGAGACAACAAAAGACTATGATCAGACTGTTAGGATGTACAAGCTGGTTTTGCGTTTTCGATGAGCTCACAGGTCATGACGTACGCTTTTTAACGCTGCGGCTCATATGTTCAACATATGCAGCCAAATATGCCATATCTCTTATTACGATAATTATCAATTGTTCATACCTTACTGCAGGTCGAATTATTAACTTTCACAGTCGTTTCACTACAGAAATGACGGTTAAATCAATTCTAGAGCTGGATTTGAGAATAGACACGTGCACTGCCTACAAAGTTTTTGTTTTTGAAAATATATTTTGTGTACTTAACAAAGAAATAAATACCTAACAAAAAGTAAAACTGCGTTATTTTCTTTTCTGAAAATATCTGTGTTATGTGTATACAGAGAAATTGTCCAGTTATACACATGTACTGTGTATCTAGAAACATTTTTGGAGCTTCCAATTACATATTAACACACAAAAAAATGGCGTATTTATTTTCTTGTGATTTTGCATTACTCAACATTTTGCTACCTGTTTAGATTAATAGAAGTATATTATGTAGGCAGAAATGACTCTTACCGTAACAGGGCTTCCCGGTAGGTGCAGGGGCAGGATTGTCACATAAACGTGTTCTTAATCGAACACCGCCATCACAGGGTCGTGTGCAAGCACCCCAAGCTTGCCAATCACCCCATCCTCCATCCGCTGTAAATATATATGTTAATAGAATACGTAGGTATAAAGCTATTGACATATCATCATTGTTACAAATAAGGACTTATATAATAATCAATATAAAGGTAGCATGAAAAGACAGTATATAAAATCATTTCGAGCATAATCGACTGATTGAGTCCAAAACTGTTTTGTAAAAAACAAAATATTATTGAAATCATGTTGTAGATATAAAGTGTTTATCATCTAGGGCCCTCTCGCAGCATAAGGGCCTCAGATTGGCAATATCATATATTTTATTTTTGCAGTATCAAACCGAAAAATATAGAATAATCTCTCGCGTCTAATGTTCCGACTGCGTCTAATAACAAGTCAAAAAATGTTTGAAGAGTTACTGAAAAGCAGGAATGTAATGTTATCAGCGTGAAGCCTTTACTAATAGTTACGTGTGTCTAAAATTCGTGCCGTGCAGTTATCGGTAGTTACTTGTCTGATGCATCAATTGAATAAATTTGTAAAGTAAACGTGTTTTCTGTGTCGTTGGTTTAATACGTGGCGTTTGTTTCGTTATTTTTTGTTCCTCATCTCACCTTTTTTGGTGCCTCCGAAAGGCTGTGCTCCGTGACTGTGGAAATTCCAGGTGTATCTTTACTTATATTTCTAATTGCAAAATAGCAAATACGAAGCGATAAAAATATATCATTAGAAAATAAAAACGTGAAGTGATAATACCCTGCAATTATTATGTCTTGGGCAGATGACTCAGTCACAAACTAACGAAATTTGCCCATTACCAATCCAAACCAGATCTCCACAATATCAATGCATAAATCAAGTTTGGTGAAAGTCCATTGAAATTTACTGAAATAATTGTCCTAAAACGAAACTACGGATGTGTTGACAAAATTTGCCCATTAGGAATCCCGAAGCAGATCTTGACAAAATCAATGCACATAGCAAGTTTCGTGATATTTACTCAAGTTATTATCCGGAAACAAACATAAGCATGTGTCGCAGGCAGATATTTCTGTCATAAACTGACGAGATTTACCGATAAGCAATCCCAAAAAAGGTAAGACAAACGTTTAGAGAGTGCCACACTCCTTCCCAGCCCTTCCCAGGCACCAAAAGCAAGAGGAAACTGACAAAACCAAACAAGCGCAAATCGAACAAACGTACGTAAAGCACTAAGATTAGCTTAACCAGATTCGTTTAATACCACTGCAGACACCATATGTCGTGAATATCCATTGACACTTACTGAAGTTATCTTCAATACGAACGTATATCTCTGTCAAAAACTGACGAACTTTTGCCCATTAGCAATCCAAAACCAGATCTCTACAATATCAATGCAAATACGAAGTTTGGTTAAAGTCCGTTTATATTAACTCAAGTCATCACCCGAAAACAAAATTCGGACGGACGGACATACAACAGAAAAAACGGACGGTCAGACAGACGGACACACGTACATCCAACGTGAAACTATATTGTTTGTCTTACCTTGTGCCAGTTTGTTCTTGTGTTTTTCAGTCCTTTTAGCATTGCGATTACCTCGCTTGGGGGAGAGAGAGCTAATCTTAGTGCCTTTCGTATGTTTGATCGATTTGTGCTTGTTTGGATTTGTCGGTTTCCTATTCCTCTTTATGTCTGGGAAGGGCTGCGGTTTGTGATTGTTACTCCCTGGACTTTTCTCTTACTTTTTTTTTATAATACCCCGCTACCATCGTGTTTCGGGGTATAAAAATGGCGAAACGTGTACAAAGTTTATCGAACCGCATCTCTATACGAGTCGTCCAGAATGTCCCTTTGGTGCGACATCGTCACGTTTGGTGCACATGCAAAAACATCATACCTTCGAAGCTGCGATACATTTAAAAACACCATATCAAGAAAGGCACCTATGCAATCCACCTATAAGTCCGCTCAATTTGATGAACACCCCTGGTGTTCATTGATATATTCTATAATGCTCAATTATTTTTTAAACTGAAAGCAAAAACGTATCATATAGCTCTGATTGGCAGGCTGATCTTAGTGTTTGATGCCTACAGATTGTCAGAATGTCCTTTTTCCTCACAGTGACTCATAACTTACAATTATCACACGTGAGGCCTTCAAATCCAGTTCCGGTGCAGTTGCAACTGAAGCTTCCAATGGTGTTAGAACAAACTCCTCCGTTTAAGCAGGGAGAAGAGGTACACTCGTCGATATCTGGCAAAATAAAACGTGTTTACCATAAACATTTAATACTAAAGCTGTAATAACTTAGTTACATATCATACATTTAACGTATTTTCTTCAAAATGTTTTATGTTCTTTCTACGGTTTTAGATGGCGTCAACTTTACTCATCACATGACGAGATAGCGTTCTAAAGGAAACATTTTCTTACTCTACAAAACAAATTATCCCCAGGTAATTATGGGTTTCTTTTTCCGTAGACATTACTAAAATGGCATCAGACATGCCATATATATTATAAAGCTGTTTTTGAAGCATCTGGTGTAGAAAGCGTTTGTTTGTTGAAGTATATTCAATCCTTACAATTTAATATAGTGTATCAATGCTACCTCTGTTATAATATACAGATCAAAGTCAACGACTGTCATTCGGAGAATGTACGTCATCGGTAAATGCCGCCATGCCAATGTATTGAGTCACATTCAAAATGTATGTATATAATTTCGAAGGGAATCATGTTTTGTCTTCGCCTGTATAAGCAGTTACTGTGTACGGAGTATCTAACTTCAAAACTATTCTTACAAATGACAAGGATAAACGTAACCATACTATTGGGTTGTTAGTAATATAACATTTTTATATTCGATAAGGATGGAATATAGAATATGAGCGACATTCTGCAGATATATTCAGTATTAAGCCTGGGTAAAATCACACGTGTAAAGAACGAAGGACAATATACTATCAGAAAAAAAAATAATACAGACCGAATGATTAAGGCTAATGTATGGACGATTAATATGTGCCGTCTCTTTCCAAAGGAAGAATTTACTTAGTGTTTGAAACCTTTCAAAAATTGTAGGGAGCAAATAATTGTCCTTTAAGAGTATGCATTGATGCAAGCAGAGTCAAATGATTCCACGTCAGAGTTATTTCCCTTTGCAGTTTAGCTATTTCCCTTAATACACAGACTACTTGAAACAGAAGGAGTAATGTTTGTCCTTAAACTGTTAATTCGGTAAGTCCGACCACATTGAGAAACAAAAAAATAGAATGAAATATTTTCATTGATTATTAGCTGAACACAAGGACACAACAAAAACCTACCCAAATCGCAGTGCGTTCCTTCATAGCCTGTCCCGGCACACTGACACGAATAAGAAGCAAGACTGTTTGAACACATACCGCCATTTTGGCAAGGAAAAGTCGTTGTACATTCATTTAGATCTAAAGATAGATAACGCTTGTGTAATTAAACTGAAAATAGCTCCAAACAAAAAATCGAAAAAATTATTTTCTTGTTGTTGTTTATTTATTTGTCAAAACTGAAAGTGACCACCATCATATTTGTGGAAAAACGTGCTTACACAGGATATGTCTACGGCTTGTCAGCTAGAATTTGCCTAGGCACTTCTTAGAAATTTTACGAATTAAAAAGTATTTCTTTGACATTGAAAATTAGAATACGATCATAAACATGAACCTACAGCTTCTTGTAAAATAAATTGCTCTGTAATGTCATTAAGGGGCTAGGATGCAGATGATATAATTCTACATGTTCCAACATTTGTTGTGGTGGAGGAAAAAAGTATTTCTGTGACATTGAACATGAAAATAAGATCACAAAACAAACACATATAGCATAGTGTAAAGTATACTGCCATGCAAATCGTTAAGAGCCGTCTCTCTGATTACAATACTAGGCTTCAGGTAAACTATTTCTACGCCTAGCTGACTTAATAAGCCACCAAAGCAGCACGCCCCCACCCCCTCATTGAACTGGTGAAGGGACATGGGTATCATCAGATGTGGCCGCGTAATACGTTTTGCATCCGTTGGCCGGTTTAACGGAAATAGATTTCCAGTAAGCATTCAACATAAATCTCTAGCGGGCCGTTATCGGCCCGTCAGGGTAGCTGACGGGCCGATAACGGCCCGCTATAGATTTATAAATAATGCTAGCTGGGTTGTAGTAATGAATATACACGTTATAATGTTGTTTTTTGCAGAGCGTTTATCAAATCGACGTATTACTTTTACGCATGTCATTCTGAATTTATGAAATAGACTTCCATTATCAAATTTAGACATGTCCACTGACTCAAACAGTAATGTAATCGAAATCAAATTGCTAACAGTGTAGATCCTGATGAGACTGCTCATAATGATTGTTAACCCTCTCAACTTTGCAGACCATAGACATACCTTTGCAAACAGTGTAGATTCAGACTACAGCGTGCTTGTGATCTGTATCTATACTGTTAGCCATTCTGTGTTTAACTGCAGATGACACCGTGCGTCTGATCTGTATCTTTACTGTTTAACATTAGTGTTTGACAGTGGACTTATTTATTTACTAAAATGTTTCAAAATTCAAGTCGTCAGGGTCTACTTCAGAATGCCATGGTTGAGACAGCTAATTCAATAAAAACAGCAAACTATACACATCTGGAATTTGATCTTAAACAATAAAGAGCAAGAAATCTTACCACTGGAACACGTATTGCCGGTGTATCCTGTACCAGTACAATCACAACTAAAACTCCCAGGGCTGTTGGAGCAAACTCCGTTTACGCATGGACTTGAAGTACACTCGTCTATATCTGTCGAAAAAAGCAGAAAAATCACTTACGATCTACACAAGCATACAGTTGTTATACTTTACACATAAAGCAAAAACACCAGTTCAATCTGCACAATAAAGTAAATAAGTGACTCCAGGAACTGAAACAATCAGATTTACACCAAGCTCCAAATCAAAGGGCAAGACAGACTGACACAGTTTAACAGCAACAAAAAGAACAGATGGCAAGCACATTTGCAAACCTTTTCCAAAAAGGACAACTCAGTTACTCAAACTTAACGAAATATATATTTACCCTACTTAATAATTAAAAGAAAACATTAGCAAGTGAAACACTACAAAACATTTAACAAAAAAAAAAAAAAAAAAAAAAAAAAAAAAATCCACAATGAAAGCCGTCTCTGTTTTTCAGAAAAAAAGTTTACTATTTTCACGCAAATTCGAAGCTCCAAACAGAACTCGCGGGTTCACGGGCTAATTTGACGGTGCTGATTAATTAACCCGTCATCCCATATATATGATGGATTGAAGGAAATAGACACACTTTCAGGAAACCATGTCAAAAGGTTTTAAATGCTTCTGAAAATGTGTCTACTGTATAAGTAAGGAGTCGCCTCCTTTAGGAGCAAATTCTTCCCTTTTAGAGTAAATCCTTTTTCAAAGGTGGCTTGGTGAGCACGTACATAAACCGAAAAAAATAAAAAAAAAGTTCTCCCTTGCATAAAATGGGGGAATATTCACTAGGTATATCCGGTCCCGTTTAGACTGACTCTTTCTGTACTGTGTTATTAGTACAGTACATGTGGGGTGAAAACATATGCCCAGCTCAAATTGTGCATCGGTATAGGCTGATCCGAACCTTCGTTTTCTTTGACGGAGTCAGTGTATACTGCAGAATACATTAATTGACAGACAGAAGTCCAGATTAGAAAGTGTGGATGTGCAGTATAATCTTTGACGGAGTCAGTGTATACTGCAGAATACATTAATTGACAGACAGAAGTCCAGATTAGAAAGTGTGGATGCGCAGTATAATCTCTGTCCACCAACTTCGGATATGCCCGATAGTGTACTTTATCTTTATGCATCCCATTGAATAAATACAGCTTCTGGACCTAAGCGATTCGGGGGTAGATGTTTGCCATTACATTTAGTCCTGAATCATCGCTTTTTCCGTGTGGTTTGGTGCTTTTTTCCACGTCGCATATAAACGTTTAATATAATTATCAATGCATATGTATGTGTGCTTTATGTTTGTTTTGTAATTTGTGTTGTTGTATCAGAAAGCAAACAAATAATAATTAGGGGCTCTGTAATGTATACAAGCTTCAAAGTTATTAACTACGCAAGAAAATTTCTAAACCTACAGTCAAAGTTCATCAGCCGCGGGCATAATACCTGCGGCTATGACGCCCGTGGCTAATGAAATTGACTGTAGTTATAGACATTTTCTTGGAAACAAAATACAACAGGAGAAGCCCTGCTAATAATAATAAAACTCATCCTTACCTGTTGTACAATGCGTTCCCTCATATCCAGTTCCTGTACAGTCACAAGAATACGATCCAACACTGTTAGTACACACACCGCTATTCTGGCAGGTACTAACAGGCGAACATTCATTTACATCTGAGGTTTAATACAAAAAAAGTAAGTTAGTTTTCTTATATCGGTTCATCAGTGATATGCAACATAAGCATGTATTGTCCTCGTATTATATTCGAATAACAAGGGCCCATAAAATACCGAATAGTTCCTTCATTGCCCGATTTATTCAGCAGACGACAAAAAGATACTTTCCTAATATTCTTCTAGAAAATAGGATTTCACATGAACTGTCAAATCCCATTTTCTGAAAATAAATAAGAAAAATACGATAAATTAGTTGCCTGCTGAATTAGCCAGGAGAGTGGAACAGGTTAATAAATTCGTGGAAAAAAAAGTATCAACAAAGAGAAGAAGGTCCTTGTTATAGTGCGTACATGCAATAGCTGATCTTGTTCTCCGCTGTTTGCATATCTTATACTTGCTGTTTTCTGCGTTAGACAATATATATAAAACGTTGTTTATGCTCTCGAGAACGCACATTCTATCCAAGGTCTTGCTTTTCACTAATGCATTTTAAATGGTCTATGTAGATGTGTTGACAATTAGGATAGGCCGATGTGGGGCTAAAGTTTCTTATTTGCTCATAAAAACATACATTGTGGATAATTTATGGAAAATGAGACAATTATTCTACAATTATCACCAAATATTCCTTAAAAAGTCCTCTGTAATGTTTAAATTTATTTGAAATCATCTCATAGCTATATCGGTGTTTGAAGCGCACAAAATATACTTAAATAAACAATTCTTACTTAGCCGCGCCAAGCGAATATGTACCTTCGGGGCAGGTGCGGACAACGAAGGCTAAGATCAGACTGTGCGGCTGCGCGGTCTGATCAGAATCTTCTCTGTCCGCGCAAGAATAATTGGCTACTAAAGAATGTATCAATAGAGAGCAAAAGCCCAGATAAGACATTGCACATGTGCATGATGATGTGACTCCGCACATTTTGCGCGTGCTCTAAGGCATTTTTTTTCGCTTGATGCGGCTCTACCTGTAGAACAATCACTGCCAGTGTATCCTGTACCAGTACAGTCACAACTGAAACTTCCAGGGCTGTTGGAACAAACTCCTCCGTTATTACATGGACTGGAGCTACATTCATCGATATCTGGCAAGACATAAGTTTATAGTTAGGGGATAACTGCATTCAAATTTGTCATTTGGGGAGGTAAATCGGCGGTTTTACGGTCGGAAATTTTGTTTTACGTCGACGCGTCAGCGGAGCCGTAAAACGTAATTTGCGACCGTAAAACCGCCGGTTTACCTCCCCAAATGACAAATTTGATGCAGTTATCCCCATTCTAATGCATTTATTCATTTTTTTTCTATTGAAAAAATGTACTATTTGCACAAAACGACAAGTGCTGTGAGCTGCGTAAAACCAAATGCCAGCCAATGAGAAGCGACGTTACGTGGTGACGTCGGATTTGCGACAGTATATCGCAGAATATACCGTCGCAAATTTTTGACGTTATTCAATCAGACGTCGCGTTACATACGCGAGTGCATTAGAATAACTAATATGTTTCTTTTGCAACCTAATGTCAGTTAATAAATACAATTACTACACAGATCGTTATTCAATCTATATTTAAATATTGTTCTAGCTTAAGCGGACCTGATACAGTTTGTAGAGTTTATGTCATTTTTACAAGGACAACAACGTTTGTTAAGGCTGGCTAATCGGAGCTGAAAAAATAATCGATTATCAGTCCTGCTATAGCGATCGATAATCGATTAGTAATCAATGAAGATTTGGTCATAATTTTACCTGGCTGTCTGAGCATGACTCTTACCACTGTATATATTTGATCAGACAGGCCTGAGCAAACATTGTAGACAGATGAGACGCCACAAACGCGGCGTCTCATCAGGGTCTACGCTGTTTGCCACTCATCCTGCTAATACCCAACATTGGGTAGTATGTTGTACTCGATCAAATTTTAGATTAAGTATGGTAATGAGTTGAGGTGTCTGAATACTAAGGGTAAATACGATAAAGTAAGAGAAACAGAAATTAAATGATCGATTATTAGCAAATCTGCAATGATAATCATTTTTTTTTTTTAATTTATCGATCAATTAATCGATTATCCGATTAATTGTGCCAGCGTTAACGTTTGTTACTTCCTGATTGCTCTCCTGCACACACATCAACTTTTAAAAAGTAATCTAAACTAGAGGAAAGACTTTGGTCCCAAGGGGAGTAAATTCTTTTCTTTTCAGAGAATATCCCTTATCAGAAAGGAGACAACGTAACTTTAAAAGCGTTACCGCTCCTGACAATATATCAAGTCCGCTTAATTTGTGCATCATTGTATTTAGACATCTATATGAAGTGGGTTCCTATGTCCTTAAGAATCTGTATATATTTTCCTTACTGAAATTAAAATCTAGACTGTTGCCTCTAGAAACAAAGAACACATAAAACGAAAATCGGAGACTCGGTTTATTAAGTCTATTCATATGCAGCTATGTAGTTTGCGAGGTTAAATACGCTCCTTAGTACTGACTAGGCGGTATTCGATTTTTAAAGGAACCACAATGGGCTCAATGATTCCAAAGAAAAAAATATATAATCTGCACTATGGTGAATATGGGGAGAGACTTTTTTGGCCACCACCGAGCACTAACTACTAGCTGCAATGAAGTCAAATACAAAATCTAAAATGTTGCCTTTGAAAACAAAGAACATACAAAAGACTGAAAACACAGAACATACAAAAGACTGAAAACCCATTACGAAAACACGCCTATTCAAATATATACAGAAAATTTCACTTCCAAAAACTGAAAATTTTCAGATAAAAAACTATATTTTTCATATTTCTGCTCAAAACATAGATTGTGGGTACTCGTTAGGAACGCCTCGGCGAGGCGGTTCTAACGAGTACCCACAATCTATGTTTTTGAGCAGAAATAAGAAAAATAATGTATACCCCTCTAAACTCCAGTTTTACTATATAAAAGTGGGGTTTAAGGGGGTCAAAATTATATAGGTATGTTTGCGTGATGCAAAGAGCATACAATAGACTGAAAACCGGAGATAGGTCAAAATGTCACATCCAGAGAATATAGACATCCCGAGTCACCAAATAATGTAACATAAACGCAAACATATACACTATAGCACACTTAATACGCACAAAATGCAACCATACAGAAAACTAAAATGAGAACTACATATCATCTGCGACAGAAGAAAGTCTTGGAACAGTCAGTTACAGGACTACAGGGATGAAGGAGTAATTAAATTACAGAATTCTACTGGCGCTTAAACTCACCTTCACCTCCGTTCCAGAACCAGGACAACGGACAATTAATTTAAAAGTAGCGTACATATTTTATATTCATGAAACTATACCTATTATACAATCCGTTCCTTCATAGCCAGTTCCCGCACAATCGCAGGAATACGACCCGTCGCTGTTGATGCACGAACCGCTGTTTTGGCATGGAAACGTTGTGGCACATTCATCAATGTCTATAATGTTAAGATTATTAAGTCATAGTGACGTGATTTACTCATGATTAAACTATAATAGTGATAGGTAAAATAAATATGGTAATAAATGTCGACCAATTCACTAAGAAATATCCAATATGTTACAGTAATACATTTGAACTTCAATGACTGTAACATCTTTGGGAGCATGGAAATTTGTTCTAGAATTTTGTTCTAGAGATTGGTAGTTCGAGCTACTTAATTAACCCTTGTCCTGCTGAATAAATTAAGATGCCACGCCCATTTCTAATTTTCAGCCAATCAGATTACTTGATCCAGACTGTTGAGATAAATTCACATACCTAATGGCAAACAGTGCTGATCCAGATCAGTTGGCTTCTTCAGAAGCCAACTGATCTGGATCTACACTGTTTGCAAAACAGGGAATATCCGGGTTCAGCAGGACAAGGGTTAAGGTTAATGATAGCGCCAAGTCAGGCGGCAAATGGAATTGATTTAGGGATATTGTGTGTATCTTTTATAAAAATAATGGTATGTTTGGTTCGATGAGGCGTGTCTAATGAGTACACACAACATTGCCATGATACAATAAGAAACATTCTCTAAAATATCCCTTAGCATTTGTTTTCCTGAGCTACCGGGAGAATTTCCAAGTACCTCAAAAACATGTTCAATTCAGCCATGGTGTACATGCCATTGCCTTCGATTTATTAAAGTTTTACTGTATGTTAACCCATTGTAGACTGAATGAACACCCCCATTCTATACATTGGAAGAGTCCAATTTCAATTTTAGGTAGGTGAGGCTATGAGATTTAGATATTCCTAGAGAAGAATGGCTGAAATATTTGCAAACAGTGAAGACCCTGATCAGACGCCGCGTTCTGCGGCGTCTGATCTGGGTCTGCACTGTTTGGTAAATACTCTTTTAAGGGTCTCCCGACTACAATGGGTTAAAAAGGTGTAAATAGATTTATTCATTAATTTCTAAACGGATACAGTGAAGGAAATGTTCTGATGTTTGCATGAATGTCTAAGCTGATACTGTGTAATACTGGTGTGCAGTAAGTCGTGGTCATGGAATCATTTCATGAGTGTCTAATGTGATAGTGGTATGTTAAGTAAGAATTTAGTCATGGTAATGCAATTATTAAACAGTAAACTGATACCAGAAAGCAAGCAAGTCATATGAATGTCAGGTGTTCATGAAAAATTAAACTGATAAAGTGACAAGGCAAATAAGGCATGCTAATTCAATACATGATTACCTACATTGATGCCGTAATCAGGAATATTCAAAATAGCACATGTTTATGCGATGTATTTATGAATATATAATCTAAAACTATGCTCAGGAAAATAAGTCAAATAGTAGAGTTCTCGGAATTTTATTGCTGAAATTCTGCATTGATTGCAAAATATAGCACTGACTTGAATGCGCGTCTGCAACACAGTATATCGGAATTAGGTTGTATGGTGATCTAGTTTATGAATTTCGGGAAACTGTTCATTTTATGTGACACACTTATTTCTCTACGCCGATTTGTTTAGTGAATAAGCCTAAAAGCAAAGTTAGGCAATGTTGGGGTATTTCTGAACATCGTATGAAATACCTAGAAGCGAAAATAACGCATGATTCAAAAGCACATTAGCCAGCTTCGTTACACATACAGTAACAAGAAGGGAAGTATAGCAAAGCGTTCATAAAAATACACATGAAGCGACTGATTTCATGAACGTAATACAGTGGCAGAAGTCAGTTCCTAAAGTAAGTCAGCGTAAAGGAGGGCAACGTTACGTAATTAACAAATGCTACAGAAGAAAGATAAAGGCTTCAAAAACTGTCTGAGAAAACACACACACAAAAAAAACAACAACAACAACAAAAAAAAAAAAAAAAAAAAAAAAAAAAACACAACAACAAAACAAAACATTAAGTTAATTGTATTTGAAAAAACAACAACAAAAAAACACCAAGCATGCAGTCAGCCGCATGTTTTAGTACTACCACTTTGCGGTTTTAAAATTGAAATAATGTGCAGTCGGCAAATATGATAACGTTGTTGTTTGAAGCCTTACCCTTGGACGTGATGGACTCATTGCTTCACATGTCGGATTGAGAATTTAAATTTATGTGTTTAAAAATTCAGAGCGTTACAGTAAATAAAAACCTAGAACAATAATACCCCGCTACTATCACCAAATCGCTCTGTCAAACATTCAACAATTTGCCAAACTAATATCAAATATCCACACTATGAATGCATATATCGTCTGGTTAATATCCACTGATATTTACTTAAGTTATCGTCCGAAACCGAAAACCACGAACATGTGGCAGGCAGATAATAAAAAAAATCCATTAGTAATCCCAAGACAGATCTCTACAATATCAATGCACACACCAAGTTTCGTGTAAATCCATTCACATTCACTGAAGTTATAGTACGGAAAAGAAAGTAAGGACGGACGTACGACAAACGGGCAGACACTCTCATCCAACGTGAAACCATCATAGTCCACCACTATCGTGTGCTCGTTTAAGATCAGTGTACTTATATGAATTTATTTGAAAATATAAACGTTAAACTATAATACCCCGCCATGTTCGTTTCGCGGGCAGATAACTCTGTCAAACATTGAAAAAAATTGCTCATTAGCAATCCCAAACCAGATCTCCTTCATATCAATGCATGTACCAAGTTTGTATAAAATCCCTTGCAATTTACTCAAGTTATCGTCCGGAAGCAAAAATACTGGCGTGTCTCAGGCAGATAACTCCGTCAAAATGTGACGAAATTTTATTAGCAATCCCAAACTTGTCCACAATTTTCAATGCACATACCAAGTTTGGTGACAATCCATTGATGTTTACTCAAGTTATCATCCGGAAACGAGAATATGGACGTGTCTGGGGCAGATAACTCCTGGACGTGTCTCAGGCAGATAACTCCGTCAAAATTTGACGAAATTTGCCCATTAGCAATTCCAAACAAGATCTCTACAATATCAATGCACATACCAAGTTTGGTGAAAATCTATTGATGTTTACTCAAATTATCATCCGGAAACGAAATACGGACTGACAACTGACAGACGGACTGACATACGGACGTCCAATGTCAAACCATTATACCCTGCCACTATCGTGTGTGTGTGTGTGTGTGTGTGTGTGTGTGTGTGTGTGTGTGTGTGCGGGGGGGGGGGGGACGGGGTGTATAAAAAGGCATGGGCAGTTGTGAGCAGTTTTTGCACATTATATTACTATTCAACTGATACTTTCAGAAATTTTCATTAATTTTCTAAATGGCCTTTTTTTGACATAGCACAAAGATGACAAAGGCCAATAAGATGCGTAAGCGTGTTGTAGACAATTGTATTTAATATACATGCACAATAATATTATGAATAAGAAAAAAACAACAAAAAAAAAACAACAACAAAAAACTGGTAGACAACAAAAGTAAATGGAAGAAAGGATCAGTCAAAAGCAAGGACCACAGCACAGAAACGAAAATAGCAGACTCACGTGTGCAATTCTTGTATCCAGAGCTACCATTCGGAAGTAGCATACTATTATGTTGTTGTTTTTTTTAATTAGTTAATTATTAAAGGATGAAAGTTGTTTAATTTTAATTAATAATTAAGCGCTGAAAGTTATTCAATTTTAATTGATAATTGATAATTAATCGATGCAAGTTATTTTGAGTCAGTATCGAAGTTGTCCCTAAATAAGACCTAGTACAGCTTACCAGTAGAGCAGGAGGGCCCGGTGTACCCGTTTCCCGGACAGATACAAGTATAAGTCCCAGGACTGTTAGAACAAACCCCTCCGTTAGAACATGGGGAAGATGTACACTCGTCTAAATCTGTAAGGAAATTCATTATTATTTTATACAATACCACTATGATTAACACATTTATGCCTGGCGTCTCATCAAAGGGACATATGCAAACAGTGTATAACCAGATCAGACGCCGCATGATGCGGCGACTGATTAGGGTCTACGGTGTTTGCTATATAGATACAATAAGTTCTGTAAATGATTATGATAAAATTAAAAAGACACCCCTGAAATGTAAAATGGGCTCCTTGAATTTATAAGTCAACTAGGCATAGATGGCTTAAAGCAAAGATGGTAGCCTTTACAGTAAGGCTGGCACAATTAATCGGATAATCGATTAATTGATCGATAAATTAAAAAAAATAATTATAATTGCAGATTTGCTAATAATCGATCATTTAATTTCTGTATTGTATTTACCCTTAGTATTCAAACACCTCAACTCATTACCATACTTAATCTAAAACTTGGGTATTAGCAGGATGAGTGGCAAACAGCGTAGATCCTGATGAGACGCCGCGTTTGTGGCATCTCATCCGGGTCTACACTGTTTGCTCAGGCCTGTCAGATCAAATACATACAGTGGTAAGAGTCATGCTCAGACAGTCAGGTAAAATTATGACCAAATCTTCATTGATTACTAATCGATTATAGATCGCTATAGCAGGACTGATAATCGATTATTTTTTTCAGCTCCGATTAGCCAGCCTTACTTTACAGGGTATCATTACAGATAGTTCAGTTCAATCCGACGCATGTTTATTTAAAGTGAGCATTATTAGGTAGGCCCACAATTAGTTTTTCTAGGTCATCTATAGTTGTGGCTATTTCTCAATAAAACCGAGACTCCCATTTTTTAATCTGTAGTTTGTTCTTTGTTTCCAAAGGCAATCTTTTTTGACGTTTATTTTACTACACTGAAGCTGGTATTAGTGCCGTGTGGCGGCGATAGAACGCCTCCCCGTACTTTACCACAGTGCAGATTATATTTCATTTCCTTTGGGATCATTGGGCCTATTGTGGTATATTTGAAAATGGAGTTCCGCTCATGTATACGATAGAGGACGTAAGTAGTGTTGCAAACTTCATTACTGCTTATGAAGAGTCTCAATAAAACCGAAACTCCCATTTTCTAATCTGTAGTGTGTTCTTTGTTTCCAAAGGCAATATGTTTGACGTTTATGTAGTTTATGATTACGTGTTTTATGTTCCGGCGCTATTCATTTTCTTTGATTTTTGCCATAGGATATGGTACGATTGACAAAAATGGAGCCATCGATTTTAGAAGAGATTATATTATAAGATATTGTAACGGGACCACCTCACCGAGGTAACTTAACTTTGGTCAGGATGTACAAGGTGGTGTTACATAATTGTGAGTCCGACCTGAGTTGGCATCAGTGCTAGTGGAATTTGACAAAGTGACAAGTCTGTGATTTCAAGTTAACTTAGTTGTTTTATTGTTGGTGAAGATTTTATCATACAGAGTCACATCAAAGAAGATTGTATACAAATATTCAGTCTATAGATTGATGTGCAGCTAGTAAAACTCAAAACTTAATATCTGGGGAGTCTAGACTATGATAACTAAATATACAGTATAAAATATATACTGTCAACAAATAAACAGTGAACAGTATGCACGGTAGATTGTAAACTATGGTTGAATGTCAACTATGAATGTAAACAACGATTGAGCATAAGCAATGGTTGAGTGTAACCAATGGTTGTGTAAACGATGGTTGTGTGTAACCAATGGTTGAGTGTAAACTGAATGTAAACTTCTTCAGTGTACGCAATGGTTGAGTGTAACCAATGGTTAAGCGTAAACTATGAAGGCAAACTGATTCAGTGTAAGCAATGGTTGAGTGTAAACAAAGGTTGATGTGACCAGTGGTTGCAAGTAAACAATGGTAGAGTGCATGGGTTACCTGTCAGTGATATGGGTAGTCAATGGTTGTGTCTGATTCAATGGTTGCAAGTCAATGGTTGCATGTCATTTGTTGTGTGTTTTCATTGTTAGCATGTCAGTGGTTGAGTGTAAATGAAGATTGGTGTGACCAGGGGTTGAATGTAAACAATGGTTGAGTGCATGGGTTGCATGTCAGTGATATGGGTAGTCAATGGTTGTGTCTGATTCAATGGTTGCAAGTCAATGGTTGAGTGTGTAGTACAAGTGAAAAGGAAATAAGCACCCAACTGTGGTTGCAGTAGTCAAAAACATCTCCATACATTCTTAAATTTGTTGGTGCAATATCATGTGCCAACCTAGACCATTTGAACCATAAACCAACTTTTAAACAATAACAGAACGAAAAATGTCAATAATGGTTGTTAAAGCTTAACATATTATGAGAGACGGACCTCATTTGGTCCATTCTTAGACTTTCTGCCAGGCATGGTCAATGGTGCAATGGTTGTTTCTCAATGGTCAAGAAAGTAAAGTGTTCAGGAGAACAGCACAGTAAACAACTGCTGTAAACAAGCTGTGCAGACGTTTATATAGCCGTAATCACGTGAGCAACACAACGTCATCTCGCGAGCTCACGAGATGGCAATGGTTGCGCCAAGAGCGATTCCGTGACTGTGGGATCATTTTGGTCGATTCGGTTCCACCATCGCGGAAACACCCGAGGACTTCCGTAATATTCCGTAACCGCAACCAATGATGGTTGCTCCGATAATTGAAAGAATTCACTCCAAGTACAGCGGTATAAACGACATTAAAGTCATGAAAAGTATCAAACTACTAATTCTAAAGGTAAATCTTTCCGATTATGGCCGGACAACGTTACGTGTCGGGTTTTAGTTGGTAAATTTAACGGTCGAAGTTGGCACTCGATACAACTGTTCTCACCGCGGACATGCACCAATACTCGGCAACATAATAAATCACCAAAAGTAACTGCAGCAGCCTAGTTCCGCAACATAGCCCCCCTTCCACAGGACATGGACCCCATGTGGATCGCTACGGTACGTATACAATTGAATTATAGTATTTTAAGTAAAGAGATGGAAATTGAAAAGTTGAGAATTGAAGCACGAGGCTGCGGCTGTTACTTTCAACTCCCTAGTATATTGGCTGTTAGCTACAGTGCATTAACAAAGATAAATAGCAATTTCAAGACATGCATTTAACAAAACCTAAACCTTTCTGTCCATGTTTATATAATTAATTCATAACAATTCTTTACAAAGAAATTAAATGACTGTAGAAGTACTTTTAAACAAAACAACTTATTTATGTAATTCCTTCAGTTTTCATAAATGATGTAGCTTTGAGAATTTTTTTTTTGAATATAACAAAAAAAAAAAAAGAAACAATCCACACCATTCACTTTTAAATAAATATAGTTCTTCCAAACATACCATACTTGACATCCATGAGCTATGACCTATAATAGAACGACTTGATATTCAGTCACCTATCAAAGACTATTCCAAGAGGTCAACTTCAGCCCTTAGCAATCTGGTTCAAGAGTTGGGATTTGTTCCCTAAGACCTACGTCGCTCAATAAGTTTATGCTAGATCAGGTAAGCATCAGACCGGTAAGTATGGCAAGCTTGGAAGTTGGATCACGAAAGCAATTTTCATGACACATACTATTTAAAGTATATAGCCTTCCGATGTATTTTACAAAAGTTAGGTTATATTTGTCTTCAGATACAGGGATATTTCTGGTAGGGGCCCTGTGCTAAAAGACTCATAAATTTTCAAAAAAAAAAAAAAAAAAAAAAAGAAGGCCCCTGCTTCCTTAAAACCATGGGCCTTTATAATGAAAAAGCATAGGAAAGTGCCACCGTGTACACAATTTATAAAAGAATTTCTTTGAAAAGACCCATGATATCTATCGGTCAGAAACATCCCTGAAGATGAGAACAACATTAAACATTAGTATGTTAACAATTTCACTTACACTAAAGAATTGAATTATATATAGTTCATTCAAATATCAGTGAGATATACATTAATAACCTGACAAGGTAGCATAAACAGTTCTGGACAACGCAGACTAAAAGACCCACAAGCACCCAAGGCCGAGTGGTAAATTCCACCCCGGCATCTACCAGCAGGCATTTACCGGTCTGGAAAATACTCTTTATAAAGTGGCAATTAACGGCAAAAACTCCTATTTGCCAGCATTTTGCCAGCCCCTGTCAGCCTTATGGATCTCTGCATGAATAAGCTGTCCACCATTCATATGAAGCTGAATACAGGTAATTTATATAAACAAATAATATCTTACTAGAATATTTATTAACCCACTCAACCCTGTAGTCCAATACCAGTATGAGATCTCAAGGTGCAGATTCAGAGTATATGGCTCATACCAAGCCATCTCCTCTGAATCTGTGCCATAGACCAGTCTGATGATAACTTTTGTCTGAAATCTTTTCTGACAATAGAAAACAGTTGGAAGTGTCCATTTCAAGAACTCAGGGCTGAAAGAGTCACGGTAGATCATTTAAAACCAAAGATAATTAACTGTGCTGAGCCTGTTTGCAAAAATCCATACACTAACAGCCCAACTCTGCCTGCCTGATGCGATGTCTAGATTCAAAGAAAAATAGAGTTTGCTTATTTAGACAAAAAGAAAACTCCCATGAATCAAGGCAGGCCCACCACAGCCAAGAGGATCTGGACCATGAAGTTATCACACCCTGCCAGATAGAATGAATATAGCAAGCGCCTCGACAGTGTGACTAATGAACCAAAAAAAAAAAAAAAAAAAAAGCATGATACTGTTTACATATACTGTCCATTATTGCATAAATATAATCCTGTATTCATGATTTTCTGGTCCTTACTAGATTAATCTATTTATGCTGAACTAATCGTTAAACAGCACTGAGCTAATACTAGGGAATTCTGAGGGAAAACTCCTGGCTTCTTGCAGCAGAACTAGTGTCTCAAGTAAATTAAACAAGGCGTACATATATTGAGCAACCTCATTTTGAGAGAGGTTCACATGAACCAAACAAGGTGCTATCTGATAGCAATAAGAGACCAGACAATCATGAGACAGGGTCCACAACCCTTTAGACTATAAAAGCCAGTACAAAATACGGTATTCATGTACATGTATATATACATATATATATTGCCTGTCTTCCGATTACAATATTCCTATGACATGAAAGTCATAAAGGAAAGAAGCATAGCTGAAAAAATTTCTCGCCTGTCTTGGGAATTCAAACCCGGTCTGTCCGGATAAAAATCCAATGCTCTAACCACTGAGCCAAGGAGTCGAGTCCTTGACGCAGTTGTCAGAGATTGAATATATACATACAAGCTATGCAAAATCTGCCAAGGCAGATTATCGAAGGTAAGAGTGTTGGGTTGTAACAACATGCACACATAACTTCAGTTGATTTCATATACACCATAAAGATTATGAATTATTTTATACAGGTTTATCCAAATCAGCTTATGCAAAGAGGTGATAATGCATACAAACATTTTACAATGATCCTAGAGACCACAGTACCTTCCGGGGCGAAAACCAACACCCAAGGAGGAACTTCAAAATTTTGGTCAGGTAAATTTGAGGTAAATCTGAGGTAAGGAAATGGCTGTCAATTATTTCACACCAGTACTGCAAGTCAAAAAAAAAAAAAAAAAAATGCCATCATTTATCCACCTGCACCAGGCTTGATAGACGTATGCCAGAAAATGATTTTAAGGAAATGCAAGTGAAATATTAGGTTATACATGACTACAGGAAGTCAGCAGAATATAATCATGACTTTGTCTTGATCTAAACATTCATTCGGACTTCGGGATACTCTTTCAAAGCTATGAATTGTTACATATCAGCTCTACCGAGCAGAACTATTGCAGAATCATTATAGCAGGAGTGACAGCAAGAGACCAATCAGTGCATGTGTTCTAGAGATATTCTGAGTTCAGTTTTCAGAATTTTAACACTACCAGGCAACTGAGTCACATGGAGGCAGCGCCAATATATTCTGAATACATGGTTCACACATATATATATCAGTGCTTAAGTATTTAATCTCTTTGAAGAGAACAGTGCTCACCTGAAAAGAGCATGCTCATTTGAAGTGAGCAAAACGCAAACAAAGTGAGCACTACTCACTCACTCCAAGTGAGCAGTAATTGTCCTGTCATCACACTATAAATATTTACTACCATATCAGTAAAGTGACTATCTAAAGATAATTTGTTGGCTATACTAAGGCAAGGCTACAATTATTTTGATAGTATACACATATATAAACATATACATACATATATACATATGCATATATATTTTAATATGTTGTGACGTCTCAAGAGAGTTCTCTGGCAAAGATAACTCTTCCGAGAGGCCGCAACATTAGTTTTAAGTAGAAAGCCTCACAATGTCCTCGTATGCCGTCAAGGGCGCAGTACAGCCACATACATTGAGAAGCTTACTATGATACCTGATAACCTTTCGACTATGATGTGTTTTGTGTTGGAACCCTTGTAGATAAGTGAATCATGTCACATTTAACAAATATTATGAAATATCAACATGTACACCAATAATTGTTCAGCACAACTGATTGACTGTGAAGTTCACTTAGAAAAAGGTTATGTATGATCAAATATGCACAGTTGAAGAACAAAAATCTGTATCCAGTGTTTATGTTAAGATAGAGAAACATTATGAGGACTTTCTCTTACCTTATTTTTTTTTTTAACTTGACAAGTTACTTTCTTGATTCATTGATGTGAGAAAATATGAAAACTCTAAATACTGAAATGTCTGTAAATTTAACTTTTCGAACATTAACTGTCTTGCAGGTAAACAGAAAAAGCAGCTGACCTGTTTGAATGACATGAGTTGGTGATTGATAAAAGTGCCAAATACAGGTAAATAAAATATAGCTAGGATTGAGATGTCAAAGATTTAATCAATAAAAAAAAAAATAACAATAGCAAAACAAATTCCCTAGGTTACAGCAAATTTTTTCAAAGTTTTCAAAAAGAATAATAAAGATACTAAGAAAAATATACAGTTCACAAAAATGGAAACTTAACTACTAAGCTAACTTAAACTAAATTCCACCAGTCTTCCTTGGGATGTCAATCTTCTTTGTTGATAATATTTCAGTTTATACTGATTTTTCTTAACAAAGTCTATGTTGTTCTCTAACGCGATAAATGATTTAAATTAAATGATTAACGCGAAGAAATTTCACGCGCGAAATCTTGACAGGATAATATCTGCTTCTAGATACTGTATGGACTATGACATCTCAATCTTAGCACAAACATCACAATTCAGTAGGCCAAGGTCCCGGTAGAGGTTTAGCCTAGCTTCCACCAGCTGCTGAAGACCCAAAAGTTGATAAAATACACATTCATTCTTGAGTTCCAGGAGATATCTGTTTTCCCTGAGGAGAATGGCCATCTGTAATGTACAGTCTTGTCGTAAATAGTTTAGAATATATCGAAAATGAGCTCCATCTCTGTCAATAAAATAATGGGATCTGTCATCCCGCAACAAGATAGGAAATATCGAATTGGTGTCCTTAAAGAGAGTCTTTCGGCTGGTGGCGAAGTGCCGACCCCCAATGTCCAGAGTTATACGACCTTCCATCTTAGATCTAAAATCTTCTTCTATTTCCTCTCTTTCCTTTATTCTCATATCAGTGCTAGTAATTATGGGACTTGAAGTTACCATATCATCTTCTTCATTCTCAAATATTGGTTCATATTCCATGAAGTTGACTTCGCCCCTTATTTTATTTCTACACTCCTCATCTGCATTGGTTTTTAACTTCTTCTGTTCGGTAAATGCCCTCTCAAGATCTTTTATTCTTCTTTTCTCTTCTTTTCTCTGTTGTATTTTCTCTGTTTTCAAATACTTTTCTTCTTCAAACTCAGCTTCAGCCTGCTCTGCTAACCTCATCTCTATCATCCCCCTTTTCTTCTCATTCATATCTTTCTTCATTTCTTTATCTCCTTCCTGGCTCTCAGCTTCTCTTTTTCTTCCCGCTCCTCCCTTTTCTGCTTTCGTAGTTCTCTTCTTATGCGCTTTTCCTGTTTCTTTTTCTTCTCTTCTACAACATTAATTTCTACAATTTGCATTTCATTCTGATGTTCACTTTGTCTAATTTCAGTCATGTTCTCAGTTTCAGTTTGTTTCTGTTCACTGTCTTTCTCCACTTCTTCATTTTCAATGATTTTGCTGTCTTTCTTAACTACTTTTTCATTTCCTTTACAGGGCTTTTCTTACTCTTTTTCATCTACATGTTGTTTTTGGTTATCAAATTTTTCAGCATCTCTCTTTTCATTGTCTGTCTGTTTTTCTTTATTGTGTTTCTCCTCTCTTTGCTTTTCATTTTGTTTACTGTCTTCCTTTGCTACTTTCTTTGTAGTTATATTTATACCCTGTTTTATTTCCTGTATGTCTATAAAGCTCTTTTCTTTGTCTGTCTGTTTTTGTTTATTGTTTTTCTCTCCTTTTCGTTTTTCTTGTTGTTTACTCTCTTCCTTGGTTACCTTCTTTTCATTCACATTGGTACCCTGTTTAACTTCCTGTATGTCTATAGCTTTCTTTTCATTATCCGTCTGTCTTTGTTTACTATTTCTCTCTTCTCCTTGTTTTTCCAGTTGTTTACATTCTTCCTTCATTACCTTCTTTTCAGTCACATTTATACCCCGTTTAACTTCTTGTATGTCTGTACCTTTCTTTTCAGTGTCTGTCTGTTTTTGGTTACTGTTTTTCACCTCTTCTTGTTTTTCTGGTTGTTGACTCTCTTCCTTGTTTATCTTCTTTTCAGTCCCACTGCAAGGGATATATGGTTCATCGCCACGTGGCTTGCTTGTAGAATAGTGAGTCACTGCCTGCCCCGGAGACTCTGTGGAATGCAACTCGTCCATATTATTCATTATTCCTTTCAGGATCTCAGTTGAAAGAAGCGTTTCCTGAAGTGATGGCTCCAGGGCCTCAGCAGTGAACACCAAGGAAGACTTAGCCTGTTCTGCCAATGCTTCAAGTGATGGCACAAACTCGGGGTCATCTTCAAGAATTTTTATTGGTGGAGAAAAGATTGGACCCTCTGAGACTTCGACCAGAGGATCCATCCCCAAATCCACAGGTGAGTGGGCTCTCTTGCTTTCACTGGTCAGCCGCGGCTTCTTGACAGGATCTGACCAAGATCCTGGTCTTGCCCGCCTCCCGCTTGAACGTCTTATGATTTAGCCTTGGCTGACGTCCCGCGGTCTCATTATTCACAGGCGTACTTCTCTTCTCAACCTGGTGCCCGCAGGACAGCCCTTCTCAATCCTGGTACCTGTATGACAGGTCTTCTCAATTCTTGTCACCTGGGATTTAACCAAATGATCAGGTGAATCAGTCTCCATATCATCTCCTGGCACAAACCGCCATTTCTTGTCCATTACATTTGCAATGAAATAATCAAGCCTCTTTCTGGCGGCGTCCCCTTTTTCACCTGACTCGACATGCATTGGTTCAAAGTCACTGGCTCTGGCATTACATCCACGGGTGATTGTATTCCTCAGGTAAATCTGATAACATAGCTGACACTGGTGCTGTATACCTGTGTGGTGTTCACGCAGATGGCGGCATACCTGCCATTCCTTTGGGAAATACAGTGTTTCGCAGATAATACACTGGTAGTGGTATCCCTGAAAATACACAAGATCTAAGAACTAATATTTTATCTCAGCATCTCAAGAGCGCTATCAAAATTTGCTCATGAATATTTTACTAGTCAGGGCCTCTTTATATTTGGTTGTATCTACAAGGCAGGTCTGTTAAGCATCATACAATTTATTCTGGGGTTCACTTGTTTCTCATAAATTTTAGCTGATATACAGTCATTAGACCAGCACAGTCAAACTTTAGGATCTCAGCTATAAATGTTCTCAGACAAATAATGGTATATCCTGTCAGTTTACAGCCATAGAGAGAAGGCATCATAATAAAGCAATTTATCACCAACTTCAGCATTTATTTATTTTGATTTATAATCTACTTTGGACGTCGTCCACATATAAGCTGAACAGATCATTTATAAGTATTGCGAATCATTCTCATGTGAAGCAGTTGCATTTCATCTTCTTCTGTGAGTATAGATAGCTCCGTTACCTACTGTCAAACCTCTGTTGAGCAAATCTCCAGGGAAAGCCACAAGCAAATATTAGCTTAAGACAGGTGCTTGTTTAATACAGGTGGCCTTTAAGACCGGTTTTATGATATTGTTTAAGTATGGTAAGTACATGTATATATATTATACATCAAGATATTGAGCGGTACACATCTTATGGTTATAAGCCAAACAGGCTGAATTCAGGATACGTATCCTGTATGGCGAAGGTTTGTAAAATGTAATCTCATAACAATTACATATTTGCATATATTTCAGTGATGAGACCAGACCATATTTGTGGAGTCTGTCAGAACAGTTCTCATCAAAGTGTTTGCATCCAACCTCACATTTGCTCTGTCATCAACCAATAGGTGTATGTCACCAAGCATTCTAGAAAATAATCTGCTTCACTTCAGTCAGACTTACCAACAAAATGAGGTTCAGGCAGACGTCTTCGCAAACACTATCATCAAATAACCATAGAACTGAATAACGGTAACAGCAATAACAGTAACAGCAATATCAACAAACAATTTTCATAGCAACAAGAGTACCTGAAATTAAAAATATCAGGTTGGCACAGATCTCAGCCATTATGTTAATAGATTATTTGATTTTAATTATGTGTACCAATTATTATTATTTTTTTTTCCTAAACTAGGTTGTTTGGACAAGTTTCTACAAAGATTTAATTTATCTTTGGGGCAAACCATGTCGGTTTATCCTCACATAAGTAGAGACGGATCGGGTCATGGTGCACTATTTCAGATTTATTCTTTGGACCAGCTTGTATGCGATATAGAACATCATTCAGTTGCTCAGTGATAATGTACGGTCCTTTCCAATGTATTTGTATCTTAGGATTAAACCCTTTTCTGCGCTTTGGTTTGAAATACCAGACAGCATCCCCTGCTGTATATTTTATGCGTTTTGCTTTTACATCATACTGGCGTTTCATACTGTCACTTGCTATTTTTAGGTGTTTCCTTGCATACTCATGTATAGCAAGTAGTCGCTGTTTCAATTCATATGCATAATCAGTATTACAGTATTTTTCTTCCCTAACAGGCCTACCTAAAGCCAAATCTACTGGAAGAGTCAGATCCCGTCCAAAAACCATTCTGGCTGGGGAAACTCCAGTGGTCTCCTGGACAGATGAACGGTAAGCAAGTAGAAGTAAAGGTATATGTTCGTCCCAATCAGTTTGATTATCTGAAACATAGGAAGCAATCATATTTTGTATGGTACGGTTGGCACGCTCAACCATTCCGTCACTTTGAGGTCTTCTTACAGTCGTTCTGGTTTTGTCGATACCAAGAAGTTTAAAACCTTCTTGGAAGACCCTTGCTTCAAAGTTACTGCCTCTGTCAGCATGGATCTGCAAAGGCACCCCATGTACTGATATGAATTGGTTTACTAGCGCTTCAGCAACCGTGGTAGTTTCTTGATTCTTCAGGGGTATAGCCTCAAGCCATTTGCTGAAGTAACAAGATATTACCAACAAATATTTATTACCACGTTTAGATACAGGGTAAGGGCCACTCAGATCAAGTGCGATCCTTTCCATAGGACACCCAACATTATATTGTTGCATATGAGCTTTTGCCTGTCGTGGAGGCTGTTTCCTGGACACACAGGTTGGGCATATCCTACACCAATAAGACACATCACGATGCATATTGCACCAGTAAAATCGTTGTCTTAGCTTTTCATATGTCTTGCTTCTGCCCAGATGTCCCGCAGTTATATACATGTGTAAATGCTGAAAAAGTGTTTTACGCAGACTGGAAGGAATAACATACAAGTAGTCATCACCTGTACCATCATCCCTAACATGTTTCTTACATAAGATCTCATCATTTATTTCGATTAGATCCCATTTGTGCCAGTAAACCTTTAATTCTTTGCCATACGGAGCCACTGTAGGCCAATCAGGTTTTACACCAATTCTTTTCCACTGCAAGATGAGCTCTAAAGTCGGATCTTTCTCTTGCTCAGTGCGAATATTTTCTTTGGAAACTTCCACCCTATTTCTGTCTCTGTTTTCTGATTCAGCTCTAACATTTGAACAATTCTGAAATTGGTCAATGCTTGTTTTATCACTACAGGTGCTACAAAAACTGTTGGTACAACCACAAGGACCTGTTGGAAGATCTCCTGAGGGGTGGCTGTTTGAAAGTTTACAATCACAGGGTAGGTCAATCCCATCAGGATGGTCGACAGTATCCTCATGAGTTGTCCCCCTTGCAATAGTCATGCCCGCATGACTACCATTAAGACTACAAACCTTGGTTCCTTCACACTCTTCATTTCCAAACAGACAGCCAAGCAAAGGTTCATCTTCAAACTGATCAAGCCAGTCATATTCATTGTGTGCCATTTGACAACAACATATACAAGGACGACCACCGGAACAATAAATTTTGTGAGCTTCTGCATCCACCAATCTGCAACAATCCGAATACAGACAGTGAGGGACCCCAACCTGGGACATCCCTAGTGCCAACTCGTCCGAGGGCACCGACGCTGCTCCACAGCCTAAAGATGTGGTAGTGCTAGCTTTCTTACCACACAAAGGGTCGTCATTAAAACAGGGCTCGCTGGATACAGGATTATTCTCCTGACTTTCACATAAGGTAGCACATCTCGAATTCTTTTCATTAGCTTCCTCAGTTCTCATACAGCATTGGTCACCGACACTTGCCTCAGAGGCAATATTTCTCACAAACATTTCGTCTTTTGTCAACACACTACTTTGGTCAGAATCATAGGTAGGGGGGATATCGCAATTCATAACGCTCACAGTACGGGCAGGCAGCATCATAACATGGCCTTCTGCTCAGACTATCAGCATTGCCATTGGTACGACCAGGGCGATACTGTATTGTAATATTGTATGCAGACAAGGTTTCCAACCATCTAGCAATCTGTCCTTCACAGTTCTTAAATCTCATCAGCCACTGTAAAGAGCAATGATCAGTTCTAATTGTAAAATGTTGCCCATATAAATAATGATGAAAATGTTTCACAGCTAATATAAGTGAGAGAAGTTCTTTACGTGTAGTGCAGTACCTTCTCTCTGACCTAGACAAGCACTTACTGTAATAACCTATTACTTTCTCTTCTCCATTTTGCAGTTGAGACAGCACAGCCCCAACCCCAACATTGGAAGCATCACAGTCAAGGATAAAAGGCTGCCCATCGCCATTTTGAGGGAAACTAAGAATTGGAGCAAACGTTAGTAACTTCTGTATTGTTTCAAAAGCAACCTGACAGTCCACTGTCCACATAAAGGTGCGGTCTTTTTCTGTAAGTTTATGTAAACGGTTTACACAGTGTAGCAAAGTTGGGAATAAACTTTCTATAATAAGAAGCAAGTCCTACAAACTGGCGCACCTCTTTCACATTCGTGATTTGGGGCCATTCCTGAATAGCACGTATTTTCTGGCTGTTTGTAGAAATGCCTTCTGCAGACACCTGATAACCAAGGTAAACAACTCTGGTAGAAAAGAGCTGACATTTCTTTGCATTCAGCTTTAAGTTGGCTTCCTTAAGCCGTTCAAACACCTCACGCAAATGCTCTACATGTGCCTCAAATGTCTTGGAATATACAATAATATCATCAAGATATATAAGAAGAATATGATAACTCAAGCCAGCAAATACTTTTTCCATCAGGCGCTCAAACACACTAGGGGAGTTAATCATTCCAAAGGCCAGGCAGAACTCTCCACTGCCACAAACCACTGCCAGGGATGGAAAAAGCAGTTTTTGGCCGATCTTTCTCTGCTATGCTAACTTGATGAAATCCGCTTTTCAAATCCAGAGTTGAAAACCATTGAGCGCCACCAAGAGCATCAAGGGTATCAGCTATTCTCGGTAATGGGTGGCTATCGGGGATAGAGACCTCGTTCAGCTTTCTATAGTCAATACAAAATCTTAAAGACCCATCACGCTTGGGAATTAAAACGGCAGGTGAACTCCATGTCGAACAAGAAGGTTCTATTAAATTTTTCTCAGTCATTTGCTTTAACTCTGTTTCAGCAAATTCACGCTTAGCTAGGGGTATACGGTATGGTCGCTGTTTTACAGGATTTCAACCAGGTACAGTTTTAATTGTATGCTCAACTAGGTTAGTGCAACCCAAATCATGGGAAGATTTTGAAAATACATCACGATAATCATGTAACAAAGTTTTCAACCTCTGCTGCTGATATGGGTCTAGATTTGTGGAGCATCGATTGAAAAGCTCGTCTAAGTGGGGGAAAGAATCTCTTTTTTGCTGATCACTAGTGGAAAGGGAGTTAACTGTCTCCAACCTTTCTGTCTCAACTGGCTCAAAGGTGGCTGCAACCATATTTTTACGAACAAAGCAAGGCTTCTTATTTAGGTTCATAATCCTCAAATGAACCATACCAGTATCTGGACAAACCAAGGCTTTTGCTACCATAAGACCATTACGTTCTACAAATTTTTCTGAGGCCTCCAAAATGCCTACACTGTTTTTGTCAAATTTATCAATTGGGCGACCTTTAACTATCATTTCACATTCAGGCGGTATCTGCACTCTCTCCATAATAGCTACTCTGCAGCACATAGCTGAGGCATCTTCACAACTTCTAAAACAAACTATTTTCTCACCATTCAATAACAAATAGTTTTTGCTTAACAACACATCACATCGGTGTGTACTCAAGAAGTCAATCCCAAGTATGCAATCATTTTTTATGTCGGCAAACAATACTTCATGAGATAATTTTTGATTGCCTAAAACCATTTCAACCTATGCTTTTCCATACAGTGGAGTATATTCCCCTTTAGCAGTCACTAATTTTATATTTACAGGTGCCAAATTTGGGAGAGTATCCAGGGGCCAGTCATCAAGCAAGTCCCTTCGAAGAATGGTAACATTTGAGCCAGTATCAACAAGAAAGGTGAGGGGCATATTCTGTACACAGGCAGGGACAAAATAACCTTCCCCCATACTTCTCAATGCAACAACATTGGGCCCATTTAGTGTTGTCGGGTTGTGGCCCCCCAATCCGACTGATTCAAGTTTTCCTGGGCATCTTTCATGTTAACTGTATTACTGTTGTTCCTATTACTAGGTGGAAACTCTTGATTCTGGGAATTGTACCTGTTTTGACTGGGCTGATCTTGGTGAAAGTTATGGTTCCTGTTTTGAAAGTTACGGTTCCTGTTTTGACTAGTCTAGTTATAGTTATCCCCCCTGTATTGACTACCATAATTCTGACTACCATTGACCCCCGAGCGATTGTGGTTGTTTTGGTATGATCTGTTTAATCTCCGATTTTGGTCATAATTTTGGTTATTTCGCTGAGACCCTTGGTTCTTATAACTACCCTTATTGGTATTCCTAACGTTTATCTTAGTGAAATTTTTCACCTCATCTGTAAGGGTAGAAATAGCCTCTGAGAGCATCTCAAACTGATTGGTTGATTCTCTTGATTCCACTTTGCCCTGTTCATTCTCGGTATCAAGGCGGCCTACCAGACGCGACCTTTGTCAGCAATTTTATATGCTTCAAAGCGTACACATATTTGCTCAGCTTCTTCTAGCGATTTTGGACTGAGTTCCCGCACTCGCATTCGAATGTCAGAGTCGGTAATAGCATCGATAAAATTATCAAGTGATAGCGTCTCAATAACATCTTACATTGGGGTAAGCTTGTCGTACTAGCTTTTTGATTGCTTGGGATAATTCTTGAATTGTTTTCCCCTTTATTTTCTGGTCCTTGACTTTAATTGTGTTCTGTAAATTTCGGATCTGTTGACAGACCCGAACCTGTTCCTCAGTTTTCCAATCAGGGTATCATAATCCCTTCTCCCATCAGGGTCAAGCTCATTCAGCAATGATCTTGCTTCCCCAGATAAACAATTTGCTAGATATAAAGATTTTTCTTTGTATTTCCAAGCATTGATCTCACAAGTAATATCAAATTGGCACAAAAACTCATCGAAGTCGGATTTTCCATCAAAATTCTGAGGTTTCATTTTTAAAAGGTGGTTACTTCCCTTTGACTTAAGATTTCTTCTGTGGGCCTTTCCATATTATAGTTTGAACAACTCTGACTTATTGGAGCATTATTTCCTGAGGAGTTACCTCCCTTGCAAATAGACTCTTGGGCCCTTGTAAGATCAATGCTTGTTGAAATGCCATTCTGATTAGATTGTGTGGTGTGTGAAGGCAAGATGCTAGCCTGAGATGGTAAATTCTCCTGAGAAGGTAAAGAATCAATATCACAGGATTTTGAGTTGCTTTGAGATAGCCTGCCAAACACCGATGTGTTTCTGTTTTCATTTCGATTAGCAAAAATACCCCTGTCAGTAGCTAAGCTATTTAGTTTCTGCTCAATCTCTGCAAATTTCCTCTCAAACTGTTCCACTGTTACAGAAATAGTATTCTGCAAAGTAGAAACAGTATTTTTCACCATAGAAGCCATTTTGGTCATCTCATTTTCTAGTCTATTTTCAAGCATAGACATTTGGAGTGCACTGGCAGAGCTAGCTCCTGACTGAGTATCAATGCTATCATCACCTATGTTTTCTGGGGATTTGTGTGGAATATGCTGCTCTATGTGCTCATTTGGGTTCATCTGCAGACTATTTTCTGCCATTTTTATTTATTTATTTATTTATTTTTATTATTATTTTAATTTTATATATATATATATATATATATATATATATATATATATATATATATATATATATATATATATATAGTGAATTAAGTTTAAAATTTTATCTCCACTAGCAATGGCCTAACACCAGGATTTTATATGCTATTTTGACAGTGTTTTCTATATCATTTCAGGTTTACAGCATGAACAAACTACCAATGGTCGACATCCCGATGCAATTTGACGAACGTCTCAAACAGTACTACATTGAACTGAAAACCTGAAATTTTTCCCATGGAAATTTGAATAAAATAAAATTTTCTCGTGTTTTTATTGCATCCAGTATTTTACCATCACAAATATTTCTGTCAAAATTTATCAAAATATCCCCGCCTGACACCAGATGTAACGGGACCACCTCGCCGAGGTAACTTAACTTTGGTCAGGATGTACAAGGTGGTGTTACATAATTGTGAGTCCGACCTGAGTTGGCATAAGTGCTAGTGGAATTTGACAAAGAGACAAGTCTGTGATTTCAAGTTAACTTAGTTGTTTTATTGTTGGTGAAGATTTTATCATACAGAGTCACATCAAAGAAGATTGTATACAAATATTCAGTCTATAGATTGATGTGCAGCTAGTAAAACTCAAAACTTAATATCTGGGGAGTCTAGACTATGATAACTAAATATACAGTATAAAATATATACTGTCAACAAATAAACAGTGAACAGTATGCATGGTTGATTGTAAACTATGGTTGAGTGCCAACTATGAACGTAAACAACGATTGAGCATAAGAAATGGTTGAGTGTAACCAATGGTTGTGTAAACGATGGTTGTGTGTAACCAATGGTTGAGTGTAAACTGAATGTAAACTTCTTCAGTGTACGCAATGGTTGAGTGTAACCAGTGGTTAAGTGTAAACTATGAAGGCAAACTGATTCAGTGTAAGCAATGGTTGAGTGTAAACAAAGGTTGATGTGACCAGTGGTTGCAAGTAAACAATGGTAGAGTGCATGGGTTGCCTGTCAGTGATATGGGTAGTCAATGGTTGTGTCTGATTCAATGGTTGCAAGTCAATGGTTGCATGTCATTTGTTTTGTGTTTTCATTGTTAGCATGTCAGTGGTTGAGTGTAAATGAAGATTGGTGTGACCAGGGGTTGAATGTAAACAATGGTTGAGTGCATGGGTTGCATGTCAGTGATATGGGTAGTCAATGGTTGTGTCTGATTCAATGGTTGCAAGTCAATGGTTGAGTGTGTAGTACAAGTGAAAAGGAAATAAGCACCCAACTGTGGTTGCAGTAGTCAAAAACATCTCCATACATTCTTAAATTTGTTGGTGCAATATCATGTGCCAACCTAGACCATTTGAACCATAAACCAACTTTTAAACAATAACAGAACGAAAAATGTCAACAATGGTTGTTAAAGCTTAACACATTATGAGAGACGGACCTCATTTGGTCCATTCTTAGACTTTCTGCCAGGCATGGTCAATGGTGCAACGGTTCAATGGTTGTTTCTCAATGGTCAAGAAAGTAAAGTGTTCAGGAGAACAGCACAGTAACCAACTGCTGTAAACAAGCTGTGCAGACGTTTATATAGCCGTAATCACGTGAGCAACACAACGTCATCTCGAGAGCTCGCGAGATGGCAATGGTTGCGCCAAGAGCGATTCCGTGACTGTGGGATCATTTTGGTCGATTCGGTTCCACCATCGCGGAAACACCCGAGGACTTCCGTAATATTCCGTAACCGCAACCAATGATGGTTGCTCCGATAATTGAAAGAATTCACTCCAAGTACAGCGGTATAAACGGCATTAAAGTTATGAAAAGTATCAAACTACTAATTCTAAAGGTAAATCTTCCCGATTATGGCCGGACAACGTTAAGTGTCGGGTTTTAGTTGGTAAATTTAACGGTCGAAGTTGGCACTCGATACAACTGTTCTCACCGCGGACATGCACCAATACTCGGCAACATAATTAAATCACCAAAAGTAACTGCAGCAGCCTAGTTCCGCAACAATATTGATACATTTAAGTCCATAATTTCAGCGTCTCGGCATACTATAATGTTATGCAGTAAAACAGTAAAGAAACGTTTTACAGCGTACCTTATAAGAATACCTATGAATTCCATTCAAGGGTCACCAAATCTTATTCTAAACACTTAAAAACACAAACAAGCACTCCGCGATTATGCACACGTTGCAGAGAATCTAAATAAAACCTCCTAGTAAGAAATAGAAATTAAACTTAAACTTTCTGATTCACGGTGTTCGGTTCAAGATATATATGCACTGGACTGCAAAAAATATTTAATTTCAGTATGTGCTTTCTGAGCTCAGCTTTTTATTGAGAACGCAACAAACATGACGATCATTTCCACTGACCATCCGATCTTTTTGTTCTAGAGATCCCCACAAACTGTATAACATAACAGCGAACACTCCGAAAAATCCAGGCGTTTTTCTTTGAAAGTAAAAATTGAACGAATTAAAAAGTTTTCACTGTGTGCGAAGCGCCAAGTCATAAAAAGAACAATCAGTGATGCGTAGTCTTTAGTCCAGTTTTTTTTTAAACTTTAACTCATTTATGCCTAGCGTCCCATAAAAGGGACATAGATAAACAGTAAAGACCCAGATCAGACGCCGCATGATGGACTATTTGCTAAATAGATACAGCAAGTTCTGTAAAATAATTGTAATAAAAATTAAGCAGACACTCCTAAAATGACAAATAGACTCATCTAATTTATAAGGATAGAAGAGTCCACTGGACATAAATGGGTTAAGGATACCGGGTACATTTTGTTTATTAGCATAGAAGTTTTGTAACTTCCTTTTAGAATCTATGCCTGTTTGCTTTTCGGCACACTAAGCCACCCCCACAACCCCCTCTGAACAGGGGTATACTTTAAGCAATAATACTGCGCCCCAAATCGTAGCACCTTCATTCTAAACAGGATAGACCACTTTTTAGAATAGAGACAAACAGAGTTTGATAGAGTTCATTACGAAAACATGGCTATGTAATTATGACACCCTCAAACCCCACTTTTATCTGATTATTTTTCTTATTTATGCCATAAAACATAGATTGTGGGTAACCGTTAGAACCGCCTAGATGATAAAGCGGTTCTAACGAGTACCCACAATCTCTGTGCTGATCAAAAATAAAACAAAAATTACTTTTTCCATCTGAAACTTTTCGTTTTAGCAGCCATCAAAAGTGCCATTATATTGACTGAGTGTGTTTTCGTAATGTGCCGCCACTGATCCCTTAATAAAATCAATTTGTTTTACCCGACCACAGTTTGTTTCATCAAGCATGTGAAATTATTGATAATCACATAAATTATAAATTCGCAAATTAAGACAAATGCACCTTTTTTGATAATATAGGTAAAAAGTCATACCTGTTAAACAGTCAGTTCCCTCGTAGCCTGTTCCTGTACAGTCACACGAATAGGACCCAACACTGTTGGTACACACACCGCTATTCTGACAAGTATTTATTGGTGAACATTCGTCATCATCTAAAATGATAAGAAAACCACAACAAATCAGCAACATTCGGGATATTTATTACAATACTTCTTTTCATAAAATATTACAGTTATCTGGCTAGTTCCGGGTTTTAGCTAGTTCCGAATAAGTGAAAAAAATTCATCAGCAAATACAGGACAGCGGTCAAATTTAAAAAGGAAGAAATGGTATGGTTCTGACGTTCATTTATTCTTCTTCATATATCAGTAAATAAATATGGGAAATGTTAGCCTTATTAATCGATACAATCCGATTTTCCCTAGCAACCCAACCCTTAACATAAATTTTGTAAATGTGTAAAAAACATTCGCCTAGATGTCCTTTAAGTGGACAGTCAATTAAAACATTTTTTTGTTCAACTATTGGGTGGAACATACTTTTTAACATCGGCTTTAATGCTCCCTGCAAGGATTTTAAACAAAGTGCTTGTTTTCAACCATTAGGCGATCGCTAATTCATGCATTCGATTAAGTCAGTTCCGGGTAAGGTGTGTACACAATTAGTGTTTAAAGGAGTGTAGATATCGATGCAGTGTATGTAAAAGAATCTGACACTTGACAGACTATTGAAGCAAAAATATGAGCCTCGTCATGAGATAACCTGCTTTATGCCATATGCGAGCAACAAAGACACATAGTTTGTGCACCTGTGTAGTCTGATCAGCACCGTTGCTGTTCGCTGTCTAGACAGTATACTACCAATCAAAACCTTCAAGACTAGGTAATCTAGCGCTGTGGCTGAGTTAGCCAGTCTATGGTAGAGTAGGCCGATCTGAGTCTTACTTGGTTTGAAAACCTCGAAGACAGGTTTTGTAGTGTCGTCGCTTATATTATCTGTACTTTGACAAAGTACGGGGAGGCTTATGCTAAATACCAGCTACAATTGCATGAATTAACAATGGAAACACAATTTCACTGCAAGCTTATTTTATTTTCGGGCTTCAGAAGGGAGTAAAATATGACCTTATGCGCATACTCCTTCCAACTTCTTAAACCTCACTGAAATATTTTTACATTAGAAAGATTATTAAATCCAGACAAATAGGGACTAAATCTTGCAGTAAGGAGGGTGTAAATGCCGAATAATCGTTATGTCATGAATTGTACGATTTGGGCTTAAAGGGCCGGTTTTAAGGTCTTTGATAATCTGTCCCTTTTTGACGAATGTCTTTAAATTGAATGATGTTTCTCTGTAACACATATTACAAGTTAATAAAGTAATATATAGAGGCTGTTGCATTATCTGAGGGATTTGTTACAGATCCATCATTCATTATTCAGAACTAGCAAAACTATTCGAACTAGCCAAATCAGCGGTGTACTTTACAGTCATTGCAAGGGCAGATAATCAAAGGCGAATGACAAATTCTTTAGTGTGGAATTTCAAGGAAGAATAGTACTCTGTATCAGCAAAAAAAACAAGTTTGTTCAGCCAGTTATTTGGAAATCGTTATGAAGCATAACCTTACCCGGAACTAGCCAAATAACTGTATCATTGGTTTCCTTCTGTCACATAAAAGTAATCGAAAGATGCTGGCACGAAAGCCCTAGCACAATTTGTGGTAGATGCGTTACCGTTGAAAGCTACAAGTGAAAACAAAAACACATAAGCGCACAGTGGGTGGCTGTTTCTATAAAAAGAAGTGATTCACAAGTTATCTTACGATTAGACATATTTATAGAAGAACTCAATAAACAAACCCACTCGTATTAGACTTGTTGTCTTGGTAAACATATGACCAGCTTGTGCTCGGTGGTTGTCATTAGATAAGTTGAGGATAATGACCTGTTTGACAGACTAGGTTCGGGAGGAAATAAACAAACAAAATATGTTCTGTTGCATTTTCCAAATTAAAAATAATGCTTACCATTTGGAAGCAATATCTGAGGAGACAATGTGAAAGAATGTAACGAAAACAAAACACAAAAGAGACATTAAAAATAGTGTCAGTTTGTGGTGAAATTTAAGTTTAGCGTATAAAGTCAAAGTTAAAACATGTATTTGCTGGACCATTGTGAGAGTCGTATGTGTAATAAATGTTATATCGTTTCTGTTACTAGGCTTTACGACAAACGGGATGACTTCAATTTTCCCATTGTTAACTTTCCATTCCTGAGCAGTAATATCCCTCCTGCACCAGCATACGGCGTTTACGTTTCACAGTTAATCCGTTATGCCAGAGCCTGTTCAAATTATCAGGACTTCATGGAGCATGGGAAAGTGCTCACTACAATGTTGTTGAGCCAGGGATATCACAAAAACAAACTGGTAGCAACACTTAAGAAGTTCTATGGGAGACAGCATGATCTGGTCAATCCCTACAATGTGGCAGTTTCCAGAATTGTTTCTGATGTTTTTGCCAGTGACGCGCCATAAGTAGACTTCTCACAAAAGGTAAGAGAAAAGTCCAGGGAGTGCCACAATCACAAACCGCAGCCCTTCCCAGACCCCAAGAGGAAGAGGAAACCGACAAATCGAAACAAGCACAAACCGAACAAACGTACGAAAAGCACTAAGATTAGCTCTCTCTTCCCCAAGCGAGGTAATCGCAATACTAAAAGAACTGAAAAAAAAAAACAAGAACAAAATGACACACGGAAAGACATACAACAAATCCCCAAATCCCGGACATACGCTTCTACCGATATTTCCTTCGTTCAGGCCTATGGGCATGGTGGGCGAAGCTTGCTTACCAAGTAATGCTTACTATCCGCGGACGCCTGATTACACCTTTTATTCTGGGGTCCATGTCTGTTGGTCCGAACATTCTGATTGGTTATTCGTTTATGGATTTATGAGTTTGGATTACGGTTTAGGTACCATGACCGCAACTTCTTATTTGGTATATATTGTGATCAAGCTATACCCAGCCGGAATATGACGTTTATTTAACGTCGCCCTCTATACAACGCATGGCGTGGCCTCGACTGAGGCGACGTGGTATAAACGCCATGTGCCCGCTTGGTATAAAATCTTACCAGTAGTACAAGTAGCCCCAGTGTATCCGGTACCCGTGCAGTCACAACTATAACTTCCGGGACTGTTCACACAAACACCTCCGTTCGAACAAGATGAAACTGTGCACTCATCGATATCTGACAAATAAAATGTTTAAACTACATTTACTAACACCTGTATATATAATGATAGGCAGCTGACGTTGCTGTAGTAAAAAAATTGCTGTCTGATCGGGAGAGGTTTAATTATATACACCCCTCTAGATGCATTAATTTTTAAACAGAAATTTAGCTCATGTTTGCCTTTTTACCTCCTATCAAACACTCATTTGACTTGAGTAAAACCTATATGACTGACACTATTCTTATGCGCCTTGGTTTATGAACATACACAACAAACAGTCTTGAGATTTACATAGCCTTACAAATTCTTCATGCTATTCTTCTTTGGTTTCTTCTTTTTTTATTATTACATATAGTTGTGCAAGTTATAATTATAATGTCTGACTCGGAATCGAGTGGTCATGAGTTCGAGTTCTGCGACAAGTGCTGAAAGGGCCTTAAAAACTTGACCAGGGCTTACATTGTGTACTTGAAATAAGGTATTTCTGAGAAAGAAAGAAAATAAACAAACTAAAGAACCCTTATCATGAGAAATTAACCTGTATAATCTATAAGGAAGATTTTAGTTGTATAAGTGTTTTAAGCTATATGGTCAAGGTCGTCGATGAAGTGTTAAGCTATATGGTCAAGGTCGACGTTGAAGAATGCCAGGCATGTGTAACAAAAGCTTATGCAACCGAATGTGTCTAACAGACGTAGATATTTATTTTGAATATAATAATAGTGAGAGAGCAAACGTAACCGTAACAGAAACGCTGTTCAATCAAATTTGTGAATAGACTGAACCATTTTGACAGTGACGGCAAATTCCATTTGCTCACATTTAGACCACGCCTGGTCAAGTGGTTGTGCCCAGTCTATAAACATGGCAGATGTTACTAATACATGAGTAAAGAAACACATTGCTATTGTTTTGCGGACATCTGGCCTTGGCTTCGTTTACAAGATTTTTTTGGTTCCATATTTTTAATTTTTGCCTTTTCTTATGGAATAATGAATGACGCTTGCGTTTTGGGATATGACTTTTCACTGTATTAAAATCATTAATAACAATGAAGTAGTTTAAACTTAATATGAATCTCCATATTCAATGGCTTCAACCACTTGAAACATAAACGTCCTTAATTAGAAAAGGACGTTTGAAGGAACTCACTCTAACTATATGTATAAGTGAGTCATACAGATGAATGGAACATACTCGAACATGTGGTCACAAAACATTTTTGTCAGAATAAAGAATCAACAACAATTAATGAGACGTAAGACAGAAGTGTAAAAGGTTACCTTCGGAAACAAAGAACACATTAAAGTTGGAAAATGGGAGTCTCGGTTTTACTGAGACTCTTCATATGCAGTAATGAAGTTTGCAACATTGTTGCGCCCACTGGCGTATACATAACTCCGTTTTCAAAGATACCACAATAAACTCAATGATCCCAAAGGAAACCTGGAACAATTTATTATATGAATTGTTTTGCTGATTTCTAATTTTATGAAGTTACAAAATTCATACCCGTATTACAATCCGTCCCTTCGTAGCCTGTCCCTGTACAGTCACAAGAATAGGATCCAACGCTGTTGGAACAAACGCCGCTGTTCTGACAAGGGAATGCAGTGGTACATTCATCAACATCTAGATTTGTAAAAATATAAAATGTATAAGCGTCACCATGAGAAATTCAAATGACCCCTGCAAATATTACGTAGGTCTTTGATGCCTGTCGTAATATGCAAAAGTAACAAATAATGCTGTAAGCTTAGCATATCGACAGGTTAGATACAACTGTGCGAATTCGCAGGTTGTGATTAGGAATTGACTATTCGCATATGCTCGAAAGCATCTGTCGGATTACATGTAATAGACTTGTTGTAAGCATTGCACTCGTAGAAAGCATTTGAAATTGATTTTACATACATGTATCCCAGTTACATAGCAATGTTGGACGATTTATGATGTAATGCCAAGCATCATGAAAACATGCCTATATAATACTGACCCCTTAAACCCTAATTTTATATAGTAAAACTGGGGTTTATAAGGTTTACATTATCGGCGAGGCGATTCTAACGAGTACCCACAATCTATATTCTTGAGCAGAAATATGAAATATCTGAAAATTTTCAGTTTTTGGAGGTGAAATTTTCTATATATTTGGATAGGCGTGTTTTCATAATGGAAGAGCCGAATTATGGATCATGGCCCCTTCTATAATAAATGACAAGAAAAGGATAACATAAAGCAGCACATCATCGGAAACATAACGAACAAATGAAACTGGACACAGATTTGAATAACGCGAATTGACTAACAAATCAGAACAAAATGAAACGAGCGAAAATGAGCTGTCACAGTCATCCCGCCTTGGAATGGTGAACAGCATAACTACTTTGGGCTTAAATTTAGCTTTACTGACGCCGGTAGTTTTAATACTATTTTAATAATTGTTAGTCTTTATAGTCAGTGTAGTCTACCATAAGAATTTATTTCTTTCCCAATAAGCGGTATTTAACAAGTTGTCTCATATATCTCTCCTCTGTTTACAAATGTTTACATTTAAGTCTTAGAGGTAAAATAAATATATCCTTTTCAATGTTAATCGTACACGAGAAACGTGCGTGTAAAAAAAAATTGCTACTCTGATTTTTTTCCAGTTTTGTGATTAATTGTGTTAAAATCAGGCTGAAATTATTGAGGCTTTAAATTCAACTTCAAGATACCTTGACGATTTATTAAATATTGACAATATTTACTTTGACCAAATGGTGAACCGGTTATACCCTACAGAACTCCAATTAAATAGAGCAAATTCTTCCGATACCGAGGCACCTTTTTTGGATTTGAATCTATGTATATCTAATAGTACAGTTTCCACCAAAATTTATGATAAACGGGGCGATTATGATTTTGATATAGTCAATTTCCCTTTTCTGGATGGCGAAGTCCCCCGGCGTACCTCATATGGGGTATACATATCTCATCTTATAAGATTCGCCAGAGCTTCTTCAAATCTTAATGACTTTAACTACCGTAATAAAGCCCTTACTGCCAAACTTCTTAGGCAGGGCTATCGTTATTTTAAACTTCGTAAGGCATTTTCGAAATTTTATCGCAGACACAGTGCCTTGTTAGAAAAATATTGCGTCAGTCTGAAAACACTTCTGCAACAAGGTATATCGGAACCCGAATTCTACAGTGACTTAGTGTACAGATTTAGAAAAATTGTACTTGGTAAATCTAACTTTTCGGAGCAATTCAGAAAACTTATTGACCGTCATAAAAGAATTGGCTCTAGCCTGGATATTATGCGGCAGACTGCATGCCTAGTTGTCAACCCAATCATTGTTGATGGCTATGCTTCACTATTTAATTGCACGACAGCGGTTCGGGCCTCAGACTCAACGACGGCCTCTTCGTATAACTTTAACCAGTGGGTTGGGGCTTGACGATATGTCTTTGGCTTGGCCCGCCGTGGTTCAACTGTTGGTTTTCATTTACTCTGGCATACAGTAGAATTAGCCAGGTGTACTCGTCTTTGTTTATTATAGTGATTAATTTGATTTTTATGTTTTCGCTTTGATGCATTGACTGAGTTGGGAGCTTTATGCGAACCGAATTTTTATGTATTTCTGTATTAAGAGTAGCATCGGGACCCAGGGTGAAGTTAGCTAGCTGTAAAAGTGCTTTAAACCCCCGGTGGTTTGCTCTACCGACCGTTCTAAGGCGGTGGTCCCGGTGTTAGTCTTACTCTTTGTTGCTTTGTGGTTTATTCTACGAGGCGATTTGTTGTATGTCTTTCCGTGTGTCATTTTGTTCTTGTGTTTTTCAGTCCTTTTAGTATTGCGATTACCTCGCTTGGGGAAGAGAGAGCTAATCTTAGTGCTTTTCGTACGTTTGTTCGGTTTGTGCTTGTTTAGATTTGTCGGCTTCCTCTTGGGGTCTGGGAAGAGCTGCGGTTTGTGATTGTGGCACTCCTTGGGCTTTTCTCTTACCTTTTTTGTGGCCACGTTAACCGATTTAAACCCAATCCCCCCTCATCCAGTAAACTTGTTACTGACCGTTCCAAGGCGGTGCTTCTACTGTGGTACACTGTTTCTGCCATTGTATGTATTTGCATGTATGTCCTGGTGGAAGTTTTATTTGGGATAGCCGTTTGGCTAATTTTCTGGAAAGAAACTGTCCTTCTGGATTTCTGCGCGTATTGTTTCTGCTTGTAATGTTTTAATTGTGGTGCCGTTGCTTTAATTGCGTATTTCGTTCCCTTTGGTGTCTTGGACGGAAGGTGTTATGTAGTTACATCGACTCGTGATTATTGCCTTCCGTTCTATTTGAAGTTGTGAAGAAATGTAAAAATATTGTTTCTGATGAAAAATGCAGGTAACTCAAGATTGGAATCAATCACATCAATGAACTCGCTTGAATTCTGTTGAGACCAACCGTGGAAAACAATTAAATTAATTTATTACAACCAAATCTGGGTAAAAATAAAATTATTCATTTAGGAAATAGTGACAAAAAAAGGTTAAGAGAAAAGTCCAGGGAGTGCCACAATCACAAACCGCAGCCCTTCCCAGACCCCAAGAGGAAGAGGAAACCTACAAATCCAAACAAGCACAAATCGAACAAACGTACGAAAAGCACTACGATTAGCTCTCTCTTCCCCAAGTTACTTTTGGTATTTAGTATACAACAAAAAACAAACTTACCAGTAGAGCATGTACTCCCAGAGTATCCTGTACCAGTACAACTACAACTAAAACTGCCTGGGCTGTTAGTACAAACTCCTCCATTGAAACACTGGCTGGTAGTACACTCGTCTGTATCTGAATTCAAAATACGCAGAATAGTTGCTGTCCTTTGAAATTCGATGTCAACAAGGCTAATGTGAGATACTCATTTTGTATACAGACAGTAGTTTGTTTATTTTGAGACATAAGAGTGACAACTTCATGTTAAATCAAGTACACATATATGTTATGATTTCAGTTATGTTTGTACTAAACGCTCTGTTATTTGTAGAAACAAAAACAATATCGTTTGCAAAGGAACTGGATACATTTTGTAGAGTAAAACTTCAATGACTGGAACAATGATGGCCCATTTACAGCGGCTCATTCAAACACGTTTTTCAGTCGCTAGAACATTTTACTGAAGAAAACCGATAAAAATGCAGGTTGTTTGTACTCATTAGAATCGCTTCATGAGTACACTCAACATAACATTATTTTATAGAAGCTCGAAAATACACCCCTCGATAATCCCCATTTGCCTGCTGACTGGCGCTAAGATTAAACTACAATAGCTCGAACTGCCCACGTTTGGAACAAAGACCCATGGTCCTAAAAATGTTCGAGTCAGGTGTTGCAAGGGCGAAAGCTTTGATGACATTCTCTTTGCCCACACCAGATCCCTTCTGAAAAAGGCCCTACACTAAACACGTAAAGTGCTCCTTAAGTAAACAAATACTTTCCTATATGATTAGACACTTTTCCAGAAGGATGCAAAACAGTTTGACAATTTTAACGTTCTGAGTATATATTTATTTTTCGCAAGAACTCATCAAAAGTTGCTTTTTCTGCAAAAATCGTTACCACGGAGACACAGTTATAACTATGATGTTTATTTTTGACAAAAAAAATGGTCTAGAAAACCACTCTGATTGTAAACATATTTTCTTTCTGTCTATTGCCACTAGAATAATATACAAGGAGTTCAATCACGAAAACATACCTATATGATTTTGACCACCTTAAACGCCACTTTTATAAAGTAAAACTGGGGTTTACAGGGGTATGCATTATTGTTCTTATTTCTGCTCAAAATATAGATTGTGGGTACTCGTTAGAACCGCAGAAATATGAAAAGATATCAGAATTTTATCTGAAAACTTTTAGTCTTAGGTAGTGAAATTTTCAATATATTTGAATAGGCGTGTTTTCGTAATGTGTTGAATCATTCTCACCTATGTCACAGTCTGTTCCCTCGTAGCCTGTTCCCGTACAGTCACATGAATAGGATCCAACACTGTTGGTACACACAGCGCCATTCTGACATGTGTTAGTTGAACATTCATCATCATCTATACGTTTGGAAAATTAATGCATTTATTAATTGATTTACGTGGTAAAAAAACAAAACGTCGTCTTCGCTATCTCTCTCACGTTTATTACGTACGAACACATAGTGTAGATTGTCATGCTTGCCCCCAGTGCACCTTTTCTTAATACAATAACTACTGGCTTTTCGACATCAGTCGGACAAAAGTTTTTATTTTATTTATTGATTTATTTATTTATTTTTTTTGCTTGGCGTTTATCTAAAATGAAAACTTTTTGTTCTGAATAACCATATCTTATCAGAAACCATTTCTCTTTTCTAATCCTGTATTTTGTTCTCAAATATTTATCCTAAAATTAAATCTATGGCAAAACATTGGTCTGATCTGTGAAATATCTATAGTAAAATGCTTTTTGGAACCTTTGTCTAAGATTTTGTTTTTCTTGTCTTTGCTGAATTTAAATTATTGTTGTTTCACAAAAATATCGTGAAAAGTTCAGAAAAATTGAAAAAGCGGACTTTGTTGAAAATCTGCCCCAAAGTTACCTACCCTACAGATTTCTGCATATTCTTCTTTCACTTTTACTATGGGAAGAAATTGAAAATATTTGATTTTTATTTGATATTTGATTTTTTTTTAAACCTTTGACAAGAAATAAAATTTTGTGCATAAATAATTACGAAAAAATGGTGTTGCATTAAATCATGACAAAAGTTTGCACTTCTGAAAGATGTCAAAAACACAGTAGAAACCGTTGCGTGATATATATCGTACTGGTTTAGTGGTTGTATATTTGAGCCACAACGTCAGAAAACATATCTTTGAACATGTTCGCCCAGCGAAGATTAAGATCAGTCATTCGAGCATTCGTGGTTTAAGACCCTTAGTAGTTTTCCTACTGACTGTTCAAAGCGGTTCTTCCTCTGCATTTTTTTGTTTTTTGTTTGTGCGTCTGTGGTGTTATATTTGGCGTTCGTATTGCCCTCATTTGTTTTTCATCTCCCCTTCTTTTGGTGCCTCAAGAGAGTTGTGCTTCTTGATCGTGGCATTTCCTGGGTATCTTCAGTTATATTTCTTTTTATTATTATTTGTCATATACTTAAATGAACTATTTATTAATATTTATATTATTGTAAATAAAGATAAACATAGCTCTAGACTGATAGTTGAAAATAAAAAAAATGATAGCTGGAAACGGCTATCCAAAATAAAACTTTCACCAGGAGATACATCTAAAGACATACAATGACAGAAATAGTAAACTACAGCAGAAGCACCAACTTGGAACAGTCAATAAAACTATTACTCAGGGTTTGGATGCGGGGGTGGGGGTTGTGTGTGTGTGGCGGGGGGGGGGGGGGACTTAAATCGATTTTACGTTGCTACAACTCTCGCTCGAAGCTCTTCCGTGGTATACTCGACATTTGTTCGTTCCGCGTGAAGGGTTCCTAAATCAGCAGTGCAACATCACCGAGAACATGTTCTCGGTGATGTTGCACTGCTGATTTAGGAACCCTTCACGCGGAACGAACACAGCGATGAAACAACGATGAGAACTCGACAGCAAGTAATAACTGAAATTCTGAAGCAAAAGTAAACCATCAGTTGGACTCCAGTGGGCCCGACCAAAGCCAGAGTATCAGGCACCAATCTACTTACTTAAAAGTCTTGAGACCCGACCCGCCGGCATGCAATCAAAGAGGGAAGCAAAGTTACTAACTGTGATTGGGTTAACTAGCATGCATGTAGTCTGTCGTATTACATTAATGTTGTACCCAATCTTCATATATCGAAGAATGATTTTACGAAACTGTGTGCTAAAATCATTTCAAGCATTTATTTGTTTTCTAAATTTATACACTGTCACCATAAAATTCAGATTCCGATAGGCCTTGTTGCAGAAGAGATTTAATGCCAACATTGGATTTTGAAATGAAACTAAATCGAAATAACGTCTTTAAAATTTTGATAAGGCTTTGCGGAGTTTATCGTACCGATAAGCAGGATTTAGAAGTTTACCATTTAATAATTTATTTCGAGTGTTGAAGTCAGTAATATGACTGGACACTGGCGAACCGAATTAGTTGCGAGATATAACCACCGTAGGATGCTGGACGAGGAACATCCCCATCCAAGTAAGGATAATTTACAATATCAAAATCAAACTCATCGTGTTTATGATAAATTTTGTATGAAATAAACCCATCTAAAATAGGTTCATAGACAAATGCAAATCCAGAAACGAGGCTTCAGTTTCAGACGATGAAGGTAGAACAAGAACAAATAAGCTACAAGCGGTGCGCAGTTCGTCACCATCGGAATACCCAGAATTTTCCAAATAGCTTAGTATCAAATCTTATATAAATACTGTCAAGTAGAAAAGTGAGAGCTCTACACACTTTCTGACATGACCATACGGTATAATTTCTATGCTTTCCGGAAGTGAAAAAAAAATAAAAAAATAGAAAACATTTATCCCGTTACATGCAAGATAGTGGGAACCTTCTCTATAAAATGTCCATTCTATTCAATCATTTAATTTTTTTATTAGATTATGGGGTAGTGTAGTGTAAAGCGAGAAAAATCATACGTAGACAGACTTGATGAACGAAAACTTCTGGTTTTTAGCTTTGATCTTTCATAGACATTGTCGCAAAATTTAATCACATGCTTTCTGATGCCGGTAAGACAAGAGGTCAACAATTTAGTAAGTTCAGTTGTGGTACAAGAGCTTGGATTTGCAATAAACCGTGCTTTGTATGGTCTTTTTAAAGCTTAGGCAACCAATATAACATAGGAATCTTATCTTGACCTTCTTCAACACTTAACGCAAACTCGGTGGCTGAATGGTAGGTATGATCATTAACCACAGACCCTTCTTCAATTAAGGGTTGTAGTTCATAGGCCTTGTACCACCAAGTTCTTGCTTAAGAATATTGACATAATGGAGCCGTCAAATAACGACGACGTTATTTGCTGCCTTGTCTGCCGGAGCCAAATTTCCTATTAAATTATTGAATATCAAATTTAAGGTGACGTTAAAACGTCTTTAGTTTAGAAGGTAATAAGTATGTATTTTGACAATACAAAGAAACCCGTACGGTTAATTATCTGTGAAAGTGAAAGAAACAGAGGGGTGTACTGGAATAACTTCATATTTCTCTTTTGTAATAATTTTTTTCTAACTTGTTGGTGTATAATTGGCTGTATAATAAACAAGAAATTCAAAAACTTACCAATAGCGCAGGTCGTGCCAGAGTATCCTGTATGATAAAAGCAAGGACAACTAAAACTTACCAATAGTGCAGGTCGTGCCAGAGTATCCTGTATGATAAAAGCCAGGACAACTAAAACTTACCAATAGTGCAGGTCGTGCCAGAGTATCCTGTATGATAATAGCAAGAGCAACTAAAACTTACCAATAAGTCAGGTCGTGCCAGAGTATCCTGTCTGATAAAAGCAAAGACATCTAAAACTTACCAATAGTGCAGGTCGTGCCAGAGTATCCTCTATGATAGAAGCAAAAACAACTAAAACTTACCAATAGTGCAGGTCGTTCCAGAGTATCCTGTATGATAAAAGCAAGAACAACTCAAAACTTACCAATAGTGCAGGTCGTTCCAGAGTATCCTGTATGATAAAAGCAAGAACAACAAAAACTTACCATTAGTGCAGGTCGTGCCAGAGTATCCTGTATGATAAAAGCAAGGACAACTAAAACTTACCAATCGTGCAGGTCGTGCCAGAGTATCCTGTATGATAAAAGCAAGAACATCTAAAACTTACCAATAGTGCAGGTCGTGCCAGAGTATCCTGTATGATAAAAGCAAGGACAACTAAAACTTACCAATAGTGCAGGTCGTGCCAGAGTATCCTGTGTGATAAAAGCCAGGACAACTAAAACTTACCAATAGTGCAGGTCGTGCCAGAGTATCCTGTATGATAATAGCAAGAACAACTAAAACTTACCAATAAGTCAGGTCGTGTCAGAGTATCCTGTATGATAAAAGCAAAGACATCTAAAACTTACCAATAGTGCAGGTCGTGCCAGAGTATCATGTATGATAGAAGCAAAAACAACTAAAACTTACCAATAGTGCAGGTCGTTCCAGAGTATCCTGTATGATAAAAGCAAGAACGACTCAAAACTTGCCAATAGTGCAGGTCGTTCCAGAGTATCCTGTATGATAAAGCAAGAACAACTAAAACTTACCATTAGTGCAGGTCGTGCCAGAGTATCCTGTATGATAAAAGCAAGGACAACTAAAACATACCAATCGTGCAGGTCGTGCCAGAGTATCCTGTATGATAAAAGCAAGAACAACTAAAACTTACCAATAGTGCAGGTCGTGCCAGAGTATCCTGTATGATAAAAGCAAGGAAAACTAAAACTTACCAATAGTGCAGGTCGTGCCAGAGTACCCTGTATGATAAAAACAAGGATAACTAAAACTTTCCAATAGTGCAGGTCGTGCCAGAGTATCCTGTATGATAAAAGCAAGAGCAACTAAAACTTACCAATAGTGCAGGTCATGCCTGAGTATCCTGTACGATAATAGCAAGAACAACTAAAACTTACCAATATTGCAGGTCATTTTAGAGTATCCTGTATGATAATAGCAAGACCAACTAAAACTTACCAATCGTGCAGGTCGTGCCAGAGTATCCTGTATGATAATAGCAAGAACAACTAAAACTTACCAATAGTGCAGGTCATGCCAGAGTAGCCTGTATGATAATGGCAAAAACAACTTAAACTTACCAATAGTGCAGGTCATGCCAGAGTATCCTGTATGATAAAAGCAAGGAAAACTAAAACTTACCAATAGTGCAGGTCGTGCCAGAGTATCCTGTATGATAAAAGCAAGGACAACTAAAACTTACCAATAGTGCAGGTCATGCCAGAGTATCCTGTATGATAATAGCAAGAACAACTAAAACTTACCAATAGGGCAGGTCGTGCCAGTGTATCCTGTATGATAAAAGCAAGGACAACTAAAACTAACCAATAAAAAAGAAATTCTAAAACTTACCAATAGTGCAGGTCGTGCCAGAGTATCATGTATGATAAAAGCAAGGACAACTAAAACTTACCAATAGTCCAGTAGTGCCAGAGTATCCTGTATGATAAAAGCAAGGAAAACTAAAACTTACCAATAGTGCAGGTCATGCCAGAGTATCCTGTATGATAATAGCAAGATCAACTAAAACTTACCAATAGTGCAGGTCGTGCCAGAGTATCCTGTATGATAAAAGCAAGGATAACTAAAACTTACCAATAGTGCCGGTCGTGCCAGAGTATCCTGTCTGATAAAAGCCAGGACAACTAAAACTTACCAATAGTGCAGGTCGTGCCAGAGTATCCTGTATGATAAAAGCAAAGACACCTAAAACTTACCAATAGTGCAGGTCGTGCCAGAGTATCCTGTATGATAGAAGCAAGAACAACTAAAACTTACCAATAGTGCAGGTCGTTCCAGTATCCTGTATGATAAAAGCAAAGACAACTAAAACTTACCTATAGTGCAGGTCGTTCCAGAGTATCCTGTATGATAAAAGCAAGAACAACTCAAAACTTACCAAAAGCGCAGGTCGTTCCGGAGTATCCTGTATGATAAAACCAAGAACAACTAAAACTTACCAAAAGTGCAGGTCCTGCCAGAGTATCCTGTATGATAAAAGCAAGGACAACTTAAACTTACCAATAGTGCAGGTCGTGCCAGAGTACCCTGTATGATAAAAGCAAGGATAACTAAAACTTACCAATAATGCAGGTCGTGCCAGAGTATCCTGTATGATAAAAGCAAGAGCAACTAAAACTTACCATTAGTGCAGGTCATGCCTGAGTATCCTGTACGATAATAGCAAGAACAACTAAAACTTACTAATAGTGCAGGTCGTTTTAGAGTATCCTGTATGATAATAGCAAGACCAACTAAAACTTACCAATAGTGCAGGTCGTGCCAGAGTATCCTGTATGATAATAGCATGAACAACTAAAACTTACCAATAGTGCAGGTCGTGCCAGAGTATCCTGTATGATAATAGAAAGAACAGCTTAAACTTATCAATAGTGCAGGTCATGCCAGAGTATCCTGTATGATAAAAGCAAGGAAAACTAAAACTTACCAATAGTGCAGGTCGTGCCAGATTATCCGGTATGATAAAAGCAAGGACAACTAAAACTTACCTATTGTGCATGTTATGCCAGAGTATCCTGTATGATAGAAGCAAGAACAACGAAAGCTTACAAATAGTGCAGGTCGTGCCAGAGTATTCTGTATGATAAAAGCAAGGAAAACTAAAACTTACCAATAGTGCAGGTCGTGCCAGAGTATCCTGTATGGTAAAAGCAAGGAAAACTAAAACTTACCAATAGTGCAGGTCATGCCAGAGTATCCTGTATGATAAAAGCAAGAACAACTAAAGCTTACAAATAGTGCAGGTCGTGCCAGAGTATCCTGTATGATAAAAGCAAGAGCAACTAAAACTTACCAATAGTTCAGGTGATGCCTGAGTATCCTGTACGATAATAGCAAGAACAACTAAAACTTACCAATATTGCAGGTCGTTTTAGAGTATCCTGTATGATAATAGCAAGACCAATTAAAACTTACCAATAGTGCAGGTCGTGCCAGAGTATCCTGTTTGATAATAGCAAGAACAACTAAAACTTACCAATAGTGCAGGTCGTGCCAGAGTATCCTGTATGATAATAGCAAGAACAACTTAAGCTTACCAATAGTGCAGGTCGTGCCAGTGTATCCTGTATGATAAAAGCAAGGACAACTAAAACTTACCAATAGTGCAGGTCGCGCCAGAGTATCCTGTATGATAAAAGCAAGGAAAACTAAAACTTACCAATAGTGCAGGTCGTGCCAGTGTATCCTGTATGATAAAAGCAAGAACAACTAAAACTTACCAACAGTGCAGGTCGTGCCAGAGTATCATGTATGATAAAAGCAAGAACAACGAAAACTTACCAACAGTTCAGGTCGTGCCAGAGTATCCTGTATGATAATAGCAAGAACAACTAAAACTTACCAATAGTGCAGGTCGTTCCGGAGTATCCTGTACCCGTACAACTGCAACTGTAACTACCAGCACTGTTCACACAAACACCTCCATTTGAGCACGGTGACGACGTGCACTCGTCCGTATCTGGCGATAGTGAAATGAAACGTACACAACAGTAAGGAATACATCGAGCTGAACCGAGAGTAGCATCATGGTATGTACACAATTAACAAAATGTACACAATGAACAAAATGTACACAATGAGCAAAATGTACACAACGAACAAAGAATAAAACGGATCTGTTTCTTTGGTTTATTCGCTCTTAGTGTCATTAGTAGTCTGTGACTGGCTATGCCTGGAGAGCTTCTACACTGTTTCTCTTGATCAGTTGATAGCAGGATTAAAACTCAGTATTACGCAACCTGTCTATGCCGAACGGACTTCTACCTTCACATTTCGGACCGGTCTATTTCCTGTATACGGGGTGTCTGGTTAGCTTTTATTATTACCATGTTTAATAGCAGTTCCTGTATTTTATGCAAACAGACCCTGCGGCGTCTGATCTAGGTATACACTATTTGCTAAAATCCCTTTTGTGGAAAGCAAGGCATAAATGGGTTAATAATATTGAAACAATCGTGTTGTTATGAGACATATAAATATGATATGTGTAAAGAATATTCTTAAACTTCAGGTATAAAATACATACCCGTATCACAGTCTGTTCCCTCATACCCTGTTCCAGTGCAATCACAGGAATAGGACCCAGCACTGTTTGAACACACGCCGCTGTTTTGGCAAGGAGCAGTTGTTGAGCATTCATCAACATCTAAAATATAAGAGAAGTGCAGAGTACTGGATGGTAGAAATTCGTTGACATTAGGTTTACCAAAATTGAGCCGGGGAAAATACTTTCTACACGATTATATACACGCACAGGGAAGCCTTTGATCAGCCTGCGCTTCTGCTAAGGCTGACCAGAGTCTTTGCTGTTTGCCTGGAGACACTTTTGATACTTGGCTATTCACAGAATGCCCTACGAAGATTCTGATCATACTGCGCAGCTGATATATATTATTTGTACGGGGAGTGTTTGGTGTTTTGTGTCTCTGAAAATAGTTATATGGCGTTTCTAGGTATGATTCTTTAAGAAGAGCTTACAGAATAAAACATATTTGGTATTAGTTTTATTAATACGAGGGCAGTATCAAACATTAGTTTGAAACTATCAATAAGCATTTTTTTACAAATAAACTGGCAGTCGTCTACACCTACAGTCTTTCACTATATCAATATAAATCTACTACATTCTTGAGAGGATAACAGTGAGACTGTTTATATTCTGAGAATATGATTATCGACCGAGGTGAAGCACTTTCCGGATTTTCAGTTCCGTTGGTAAAGTTTTCAGAAAAGTAAGCCTTGAGCTGTTGAGAGGTAACTAAGTAATCCAGCAAATCAATTGATTTTGTCTCAAAATGGTTGTTTTGATGTAATTTAGGACATGAAAAATCACAATGTATGTTTTTTTCAGAAATAACGGAGTTATAGGTACTTCTTAAAAAATATCTTACTCAAATTATCTGAACTGTTCACCAACCAAATGAATAGTACGCGCATCCACGTCGTGCATGTTATAGTCAAAATTATCGCAGGGTGACAGGAAAATATCAACTATTGTTTAATGTAAATTTTAAACTAGAAAGTCATGCGAAGTATAAACCCGGCAGGCACATGGCGTAAATACAACGTCGCCTCAACGTCGATGCAACGTCATGACGTTGCATCGACGTTAAGGCGACGTTATATTTATGTCATGTGCCCGCTGGGAAGAAAGGAAGTTATCAACCGCTCTATGATAATAAGTGATAAAACAATTAGTAGTGGATGACATGTTGCAAGGTAGCTCAACAAAAGAAAATCAAAGTTACTGCTTACCAACAGAACAAGTACTGCCGGAATATCCAGTTCCGGTACAACTACAACTGTAACTTCCAGGGCTGTTAGTGCAAACTCCACCGTTGGAACATTGAGCGGAAGTGCACTCGTCCGTATCTGTCAATGAAACATTGCTTAATTAACCCATTTATGCCGGATGGTCTTGTACATAAGCTCTTCAGAACGGTTCATTTTAATATAAGGAATGTCTTGTTAGTTTTTCTTGTAGAATGTTTGATAGCATTTCCTGTCCTAAATGAAATCAGTGTAGACCCTGATCAGACAATACGTCCTGTGGTGTCTGATCTGGGTCTCTCCTCTGTTCGCCAAAGTCCCTTTTATAGGCCGCTAGGTATAAAGGGTTGAACATTACGAAAACATACCTATCCAAATACACTGAAAATTTTACCATCAAGAAATGAAAATTTTCATATAAAAATTCTGATATTTTTCATATTTCTGCTCAAAACATAGATTGTGGGTACTCGTTGGAACTGCCTCGCCGAGGCGGTTCTAACGAGTACCCACAATCTATGTTTTTGAGCAGAAATAAGAAAAATAATGTATACCCCTGTAAACCCCAGTTTTACTGTATAAAAGTTGGGGTTAAAGGGGGTCAAAATTATATAGGTATGTTTTCGTGATGATCTGATTTTGATTAGAGACTATGGATTATTAAATTATGTGCTAAATGCCTGTAATCTAGATCGTAGTAGTCCTTTGAAAATATTGACATGATTGGAGAAACAGCTTTAGTTGAAGATCGCCAGTTACCTCAGGGAAACAGATGCACTCTCGAGAGTAGGTGGGGGATGGAGGACCAACACTGTCCATGCTGTTCATTTTCCCTTTTCAAATGGACTACTCTAAAAAAGAATTTGCTCTTGAAAAGAAAGTAAAACGAAAGTACTTTTTTCTGTGGAGGAGGTGGAGGTGTGTGTGTGTGTGTGTGTGTGTGTGTGTGTGTGTGTGTGTGTGTGTGTGTGTTGGGGGGGTGGCGAGGGGGCGTGGTGGGGGGAGCAAATTATTTTGGGAGCAAAACAATTATGACAGAATTTCCTTCCTTGAAAGTGTACTAATTTCCTTTAAATGATATGAAGACATCCAGGCAGGCACATGACGTAAATACAACGTCGCCTCAACGTCGATGCAACGTCATGACGCGACGTTATATTTATGTCATGTGCCCGCTGGGATGGGTCTATTTAGCTTTGTTAAACTCTTGATGGCATTTGCTAGTATATTGTTTTCATTCAGGCGTAAAAAATAGCTGTGTTTCAGCTAACCCGTCCGACCCTGTTTCAAACACCCGACACTGCAATTTTTATCAGTAAAAATGCAAAATGAAAAAAAGTAAAGCACCGACCCTCAATAACATACATGTATTTTCATTAATTTTTCAGGCCCGACCCTGTTCTTTTCTGGAGAAAAATAGAAAAATAAAAAAAACGTTTCTCCTATCTACCGACCAATTTTTGTTTCAGCATGTTAGCTGAAAAACAACTATTTTTTACTCCTTAGAGTAGACTCCTTTCAGAAAGTAGACAAAACCAGTTTGAAAAATTAAACAAATTTGCATCTATTATCAATTACAAGTAAGAACATGATACCCGTTGCACAGTTCGTCCCTTCATATCCGGTTCCTGTACAATCACATGAATACGACCCTACACTGTTGGTACATGTCCCGCCATTTTGACACGTGGTTGGCGATGAACATTCATCATCATCTAGAAATAAATCGAACAAAAAGGTGAGCCGGGGCACAGCAGTTCCTACAATTTTATATGTGCGACTAGCGAAGACTCTAATCAGCCTGCGCGCATGCGCAGGCTGATAAGAGTCTGCGTTGGTCGCATGGAAATTGTCTTAGTTCTTAGCTATCCATTGAACGTATAGCAAAGGCTCTGATCAGATGATGTGCTATTTAAGTCTAGCCTCAAGACCACCTTTATTATGAATAGACTGAATTATTTAAAAGATGATTACTACAGTGGTCAGCTGTGAATTATATGAAGTAGTGAGTGAAACAGACTATTTGATCACCACAGTAGACTGATCCGAGTCTTCGCTGGGCGCACATGCAGTTTGTAGGAAATGATTTGCCCGAATCGTGTGTCTTTGGGCAAAAGCCAAATATTAAGATGCAGATCAACAAACGTCATTTCCAAAACTGACCAAGAGGATTGCAGTATGTACGCATTAACTACAGAATCTTATGATTCACTAAATGAACAGTGCACCTACATTACGAAAACAAACCTATTCAAATTTTCTGAAAATTGTACCACCAAAAAAAAAATCATATAAAAATTCTGACATTTTTCATAGTTCTGCTCTAAACATAGATTGTGGGTACGAGTACCCACAATCTATGTTTTTGAGCAGATACTAGCAAAATTACATGACATGTACCTTTATAAGACAGACACCTATCAACATCAACCACTAAAGTCAATGTCAAAGGTGACTTTCTTGCACAGGTTTCACTGTATCTTCGGATATGTGCACCCAGCGGAGATTCCGATTAGCCTGCACATTCGCGCAGTTTGATCAGAATTTTTATTCGGCGCTTTTTGGATAGCCAATGAATCAATGTTTCTTCGTGTGGACAACGAAGACTCTGATCAGACTGACTTGAGGTTTCGGTGGATGCACATGTCAGAAGGTACGTTAGCTCACATTGCGGCTCAACTGCATTACGAAAATACGCCTATTCAAATATATAGAAAATTTCACCTCCAAAAACTGAAAATTTTCAGATAAAGAAAAACTCTGATATTTTCATATTTCTGCTAAAACATAGATTGTGGGTACTCGTTAGAACCGCCTCGGCGAGGCGGTTTTAACGAGTAGCCACAATCTATTTTTGAGCAGAAATAAGAAAAATAATGTATACCCCTGTAAACCCCAGTTTTACTATATAAAAGGTGGGGTTTAAGGGGTCAAAATTATATAGTCGTGTTTACGTGATGGGATAAACACTCGTCATACACAACTTACCAATGGTGCAAGTACTTCCGGTATATCCAGTCCCAGTACAACTACAAGAATAACTTCCGGCGCTGTTCGTACAAACTCCTCCATTTGAACACGGCGAAGAAACGCACTCATTTATATCTGAAATGTAATTGCGACTGATGACTTCTTGTCTTATTTGCTTACTAGGATACATAGATGTACCACTGATGTGGACTTAAACCGGGAAGCAGTTATATGGAAGCTGTAGGACAAGGTAATCCATTAACACATAATCTACAAAAATAATTATTATGAATGATAACCACACGCATGCACGAGTGAAATAGATTCGGGTTATGCCTCATGGCCAAGACTATTTAAGTCAAATCAGTGAGCCTATTGTCCTAAAAATGAAAATTAGAGTAATGGAAACCTCAAGCGGACCAAACATTACAGTCGTTATTTGAAGCTGGAACTGTCAGCAGAAAAACTACTGGGCCCAGTTATTCAAAGCATCGTTAGCTTAACGAGCTCGTTAGTGGTCAAAATTTTAACTGTTCTAATAAGTGCAATATCTATTTCACAGATACTTTTGTTGAAAGAATGTGCGTAGCTTTTGCAAATGCAAAAGCATTTGCAAAAGCTACTCACATTGCTTCAGCAAAAATATTAGCATATATGCCATATATAATGATCAAAGTTTTAATGATACGTTAACTATCAACATCATCAGTTTCGACAACTGAGCCCAGGTTTGTATCATTATTTGTTACTCATCTCTCCTTGTTTTGGAGCCTCAGGAGGGAGGATTCGTGGTTGTAGCGTTTTCTGGCTATCTTTACTTATATCTTTGATATTGTCAGGAGACAATATACTTGACAGTTTGGAAGCAAGTAAAATAAATTTTGTTAATAATGTCTAAAACGCTTTTATGCAAATAAGGGAAGACCATAAGAGAAGAAAACATAGATCAACTGCTACGGTTTAATGACTGTAGATCTGCTGTCTAAATCTAAATAACGGGCGAAATTCTATTTTCAAACATTCTCAGAAAGTAACCAATGGTCAGACGCTGCGGCATCCGTTAGATGCCCTTGAATAACTACTCATCATCCTTGCGGGCACAAGACTCTTATACAACGGCGCGTTAACGTCAATGCAAAGTAATCTGCATAAACGTCCGCTGGGATATGACAGTGCCACCAAAAATACAGAAGAAGGTCGATGCATACCTCTGTACGCATATGGGCCGCGTCATGCGAAAACAATGCCTTTGAGCATGCGCAAAAAGCGCCTTTATATCACCCTGAACAAATCTCATCCAGGCATTTGCTCTCCATCGATACATTCTACAGTGTTACTTGATTCTATAAGCGGACAGTGAAGATCCTACTCAGATGCGCATTTGTGCAGGCTGATCTGGACCTTCGCCGTCCGCATATGCCCGAAAACAATTTTTCGCATACATGGCCTGTTGGCATCCCAGCGCCTTCAAACGTCCAGCTAGATACCAGAAAAGTCTGTAACAACAAACCCTAGCACTTTGCCTAATTCACACTTCAGCCAGTCTTTTTTATGCAGTACTTATTTCAAGTATTACGGAAACAAGCCTATTCAAATATATTGAAAATTTCACCACCAAAAACTGAAAGTTTTCATGTAAAAAAAATGTTTGATATTTTTCATATTTCTGCTCAAAAAATAGATTGGTGGAACTCGTTAGAACCGCCTCGCCACAATCTATGTTTTTAGCAAAAAGGAGAAAAATAATGTGTACAGCTGTAAACCCCAGTTCTACTATATAAAAGGGGGTCAACAACATTACTTACATGTTTTCCTGATGATGTTATATACAAATAACAGGAAAAAATTACCAGTATCACAGTCTGTTCCTTCATATCCAGTTCCTGTACAGTCGCAGGAATATGATCCAGGACTGTTGGTACATGTTCCACTGTTTTGGCAGGGAGATTTTAAGGAACATTCGTCAACATCTGGAGATAAAAAAAAAGAAGAAAAAGGCAATGTTTATTATTCGCAATCTCATATATTGTATAAGACAGAAGTCTGCGGAAAAAATACTTACTTTATACAAATGAGTAGACAAATGATACTTAGAAACGAGTTTGTCATATTTTGTCCGCAGAAGGGGTGAATGCTATTGTGAATCTAGTGTGAGCAAATACTTAACGTAAACTCTTTTAGGAAGAATAACCCTATAAATATACATTTGCCTACTTTCTTAAAAAAGGATCCACTCCGAAGGGTAAGATGTATTTTCCTTTGCAGTATATTATTTCCTTTTAGAGTAGACCCCTTTTTTTAAGGGGCTTGGTGTGCAGGAAAGCGAACAGGAAATTACAAAAGTAATCTCCCCTATGATAAAAGGCGGACAATGTAACAAGTGTAAGCAAAATCATAGGACACTGAAATGTCTGCATAACTACACCAGGAGCGAATTTCTTTTGTGGACTGAAATGTCTGCATAACTATGCATGAGGAGCGATTTTCTTCAATGTTTGGGGTATTCTTATCAAGCCCAGATGCGCTTTCTTTTTTTAGGCGACAACGTGTCCAAATACGACAAACAGTTCTTAATTGCGTAATATGACAAGTAGATCACATTCTCATTAGTAGATCCAATGTTTCCACAAGTGCTCAATTATATGGTTCACGCCAAATTAAATGATTAAGCCACAGCATTTCATACGTCTGAATATGCGCTCAGTTAAGACGCATGTCAGCCTGCGCCTCCGAGCAGTCTGATCTGTCTTCACTGGACATTCCTTGGGGAGCCAAGAGTACAAAGGTTCTTCAGGCGGGCATCGAGGATTCTGACGCGCAGGCGTATCTGAGTCTTCGTTCGGCGCACATGCGATCTTGTAGGAATGCTGCACCACGGCTCAACTGTAATTCTGTTTTCAGCGGCGAGGACACAAATCACTTTTGCCAAGGTTGATTAATATTGACCTATTGACTAACACGACATTACGTATTATTTTTAGGATCTATATTCAAACGGCTGTTTTATTAAATCAGGAGAGGATACTTTCATCGAAATGTAAATGATTGTAAACTCTTACTTATTTAGCATTGTTTAACAAATACTGACTACTACCTAGTGAATACAACTGACATAATTGTTAGCCCTCTTCTGTCTAATGAAAACTACTCAATTGAATCAGAAATATTACCAGTGCTACAGTACGTTCCTCCATATCCGGTTCCTGTACAGTCACATGAATATGATCCGGGACTGTTGGTACATGTTCCGCTGTTTTGGCAGGGAGTTCCTACTGAACACTCGTCAAGATCTAGAGATAAAGCCAATCAAAATAAGCAAGAACAAATGATTACTTTTACTGACAAACTCATACGAAAGACAGACTGAAATTGTCAGAAAAAAAACATATACTCGTACATCCATTTTGATTAAAAGATAAATAAACTGAACTAATGTATAAAAATAAATAAAATGAAATTTATGAAAAAAAAAATATGATACCGCTTTAGTCTAGCAGGATCAAATTCCAACAGAGAATTTGTATGTCGAAACTCTGTGTTTCCTACAGTTCGGATAACTGTATAATGGGTCTAAAATTGAATGAGAGAGCGAGGACGAACCATACATGCATTCTATCTAATGCATTTGCATAAAAACACCAAATATATTGTAATTACCCTAAATATTCTAACTACATTACGACTTACCACTCATAACAGTTAAATACCTATTAACGAGTCAAACGAACTTTTGGTTGTGTGGCAAACTATTTAGACCATTATTAAACGCTGCTTTTTGCAGCGTCTAACATGGCTCTACACCGTTTATTCAGACCTATCTTTCGGAATACTCAGGCTAATTATCAGCAATATAGGTACAGTCAAACCTCGATAGCTCGAACACCGATGGCTCGTTTACCATGACTAATTCGAACTCGTTTTTGAGTCCCTACGAATTTTTTCCGACAGCTCAAGAAAACAAATATTTAGGGAAATTTTCTCATTTTTATCACGACATTGTATGTTGTGCGTACTCATTAGAATAGCCTCATCGAGGCGATTCTAATGAGTACACTCAACATACAATTATTGTGTAGAAAATCGAAAAATTCCCCTAAATTCTCGCTATTTGCTTCCTGACCGGGTGCCATGATTAACTCGCAGTGGCTCAAACTATCCATATTGAACAAATATCTATGGTCCCAAAGGTGTTCGAGCCATTGAAGTTTGACTGTATTTATATGGTGACTGTATAAAGCTACCTCACAAGCAGCACAGGCTGTGTTCAGTAAAGCAAGCGTTCTGTTCTATTGTTACAGTTTTCGTCGGTGTTCTCGGTTGTTGCCAGGGAGGGGATGCGGCAGACTGTCAGAGTGGCTGCTGACCCAGTTGTGGTCAATCTGTTTCAGAAGGTTGAACCCAAGGAGATGTTCTTTTGCACTGCATACAAATTGCCATTGAGTCACTTTATTTAATATATACCACTACTATCTGTTTTCCTCTCAATAGCTCACCTTCCGCATTACTCACGAAAACATGCCTATATAATTTTGACCCCCTTAAACCCCACTTTATATAGTAAAACTGGGGTTTACAGGGGTATACATTATTTTTCATATTTCTGCTCAAAACATAGATTGTGGGTATTCGTTAGAACCGCCTCGTCGAGGCGGTTCTAACGAGTGCTCACAATCTATGTTTTGTGCAAAAATATAAAAAATATCAGAACTTTTTATCTGAAACTTTTCATTTTTTGGTGGTAAAATTTTCAATATAGTTGAATAGGCGTGTTTTCGTAATGTACTCAGTAACCTGGATATACGTAACCCTCGTGTCTAGGTGCTACAAGATAGATAGATCGGCTCAATATATAGTCCTTTTATGTTTAGTATAAACAGCAAGTGCCAAAAGGCAGTACTAGATACCCAACGCAAGGTAACGACTGTCTTCTGATGAATTATTGAGCAAGATAATGTACAGAAACCAAAACGTAACGGAAGGGCGTACGAACGCACATACTACGTGAAAACAGTATACCCCCAGACCAAAAAGTTTGCGGGAGAGGTGGGATTATAAAATTCTGGGTCGAAAATATTACCAGTGGCACAGTCTGTTCCTTCATATCCGGTTCCTAAACAATCACATGTATATGACCCAGCAGTGTTGGTACACGTTCCGCTATTGCAGGGAGATGATAATGAACATTCGTCAACATCTATTGATAAGGTAAAAGAAAAATGGAAACATGTCTATTATTGTCAATTTCCTAAAATGTAGAAGACGGATATCTTAAGAAAAATAACGGCGTTCAACAAATATTAAAATAAACAAATGGACCACGCCACGCGAAAGAGTGTCTTCGGGCATATGCATCCGCGCAGGCAGATCTGGGCCTTCACTGTCCGCTAACAGAATCACTAGATACTATAGAATGTTTCAATGAAGAGCAAATGCCCGGATAAGACTGCGCACGTGCAGGATGATGTGAATGGACCACGCCATGTGAAAACGTGTCTTCGGGCAAATGCGGACAGCGAAGGCCCAGATCAGTCTAACCAAGGCTTTCACAGTCCACTAACAGAATCACTGCAGAATGTATGAAATGGGCGCTAAGGCCCGGATGATGCTTTGTGCATGCGACGGGTGATCTGAATTTGTACACTTTTCCAATGTTTGAAAGTAACTTTTCGCTTGAATCGGGCCGAATGAGTTGTCAAAATATGCAGTAAACTAGAGATTTAACATGGCTCTGTATAGCACACCTGAGTACCAGACAAGTGACCCCTGGGTGCGGCCATTTTTATCTCAGGGCTGTAATTTGGAAAAGTCAACTTACTACTTCCAATGACATTTCGAGTCAATTGGCCTTTCTTAAGAGAAGTGGTTAGCGACATTGGCGGACATCCTTGAGGTTCAATCGAAACTATTTTAGCTTCTTATGATCTACAAGTCACCCAAATACTTCTTACCAAGTTTCGAGTGAACTGGCCATTCGGTTCAGCAGAAGATGCACAAAATAGGTTTTTGAGATGGCAGCAAGTTTGACTTTCCTATCGAAACAATTCAGCTATGTTCGATCTACAGGTCACCCAGATGCTTCCTACCAAGATTCCGTAAGCCAAAGATGTTCCACATGAAATCTGAATTCAATCGGCTCAGTGGTTTCCGAGAAAAAAAGGTTGAAAGTATGGATGGACGATAACCTGAAGGCAGGGACAGACAACCTGTGTAAAAATGATGCCAACAGAAAGGCCTTTTCCGTGACTTTATCCATTTGTTGTAAGTTTAAAAGAGATATCTTTGAATTTTGAGCTTATGATTTTTTCAAAGGTTACCAATGTAAAAGCTTCATTGACAAAGTTGAACCTGTTGTAAAATAGGTCAGTCAACCTAGAGTCATTATTTATACAAACTTTGTAGGGATCAAGTAGCTTCTGCTGTGCGTCAACTTTCAAGGTTATCTGACTTATGGTTCTGGAGAACAATTTTTTTATTTATTTATTTATCTTTTATTATTTTTTATCATATATGGGCATGGCGGTCATCTTGGTTATGTGTCCAGGATCAATTATTTAAACTTTTGTTCCCGCGAGGCAAAGATTTTTTTACATAAAAGCTGACTTCAATCTGCCCAGTGGTTTCTGAGGAGAAGATATATGAAAGCATGGACGAACGACAACGTACAATGGACCACTGGTATAGAGTAAGCTCCCCAGCTAGCATTCTACGTAAATCTACATCGGGCCGTCATCGGACCGTCAGCTACCCTGACGGGCCGATGACGGCCCGATATAGATTTACGTAGAATGCTGACTGGGTCACCTCTAGTCCAGTTCAGGTTCGACTTTGTTTGATTTTGCCGTTAATACTGTTAAGACTTGCTTTAGATTTAAAGCACATACCCCGCAAAAATTACAGCAACATGCCCATTTAGTAAAATTCCTGATAAAACTTTGGCTAAAAAGTTATACATGAGTAACCACATTTTTCTCTTTATATTTAACTTGTTTTTTAGTTTAGCAAAGTTTGAATACTTTCTGTTTAGTTAAAATCTATTGAATCGGAAATATTACCGGTGCTACAGTCTGACCCTCCATATCCGGTTCCGGTACAGTCACATGAGTATGATCCAGGACTGTTGGTACAGGTTCCGCTATTCTGACAGGGAGTTCCCGTTGAACACTCGTCATAATCTAGACAAAAAGCAAATCAAAAGAAGAAAAACACATCTTTAATGGCAAATTAACAGAATTCATACATTCTGTAGTAGCTAATGATTATCTTAGGAGACGGTAAAGGTCCAGATAAGACTGCGCATTGCACACACACACACACACACACACACACACACACACACACACACACACACACACACACACACACACACACACACACACACAATCAGAGTCTCCTGTTTTTTATGTTTTGTCCTACACAGATGTGTAGTTTGCAAGGTTGCATACACCCCGTAACCATTACGAATACATGCCTATTCAAATATATTGAAAAATTTCAGCACCATAAACTGAAAGTTTTTCAGGTAAAAATTCTGATAATTTTCATATTTCTGCTGAAAACATAGATTGTGGGTACTCGTTAGAACCGCCTTGCCGATGCGGTTCTAACGAGTACCCACAATCTATGTTTTTTTGAGCAGAAATAAGAAAAATAATGTATCCCTATAAACCCCAGTTTTACTATATAAAAGTGGGGTTTAAGGGGGTAAAATTATATAGGCGTGTTTTCGTGATGCGACGGTTTAAGCGGCATTCGAACTTAAAAATAACCAGAATGGGCTCACTGATCCCATCGGAAATAAAGATATAATCTGCACTTTGCTAAAGTACAGGTAGAGGCTTCACAGACACCATGCGACACTTGGCACAAGTTTAATAGACTTAAAATGTAAATTTAAAAGGTTGCCTTTGGTAACAAAGATCACATGAAAGAACGAAAATGTGAGACTCGGTTTTACAAAGTGTCTTCATCTGTAGCAATGTAACCAGAATGTTCTCAGCAATCCCAAAGCAATTGCAAAAAAGTATAATCTGCAGTATGGTTAAGTTCATAAAGATATTTAAGACATTTTTTTTTAATATCGAAGGTTGCTAGAAGTAAAAAGCAAAGTGCAATAAAATCTATAAAGGTTGCCTTTGGAACCAAAGAACACATAAATAAATAGGTGTCTCGGTTTCCCTGAGGCTCTTCAAATGACAGAATTGTAGTTTGCAGGCTGAAGACGCCACAGAGGTTTTCAGATATACTAAAATAGGCTCAATAAAAAAAGTCGACTCTCGTTATCTCGAATAACCGCTGATATCAAAGTGAAAATCTGGTCCTTGCTTTAGCATAGTAATCTAATAACAGGTAAAAAAATATTGAAGAAATGAAGAGAAGTTGCCCCTAAAGATCACTTTCTCCTCAATAAAAAAAAAAGTCGACTCTCGTTATCTCGAATAACCGCTGATATCAAAGTGAAAATCTGGTCCTTGCTTTAGCATAGTAATCTAATAACAGGTAAAAAAATATTGAAGAAAAGAAGAGAAATTGCCCCTAAAGATCACTTTCTCCTCTTTTCCACAATGTTTTCAATATATCTATAACTTAAGGAGCCAAATTATATATTCATTTCTGAAATGACGTTGTTCGATTTATTTTTATTCCTCAATTCTGCAAATCTGACATGTCGAGGTACGGATATCTCGAAGTATTTTAGAGAGTGATATCGAGATAATGAGAGTCGACTGCATTTTATATTCATAGCATAACATTATAGCTTGCTGGGCTGCATTTGCCACCAATATCCCAACATCACGAAAACATGCCCATGTAATTTTGAACCCCTTAACCCCACTTTATACGGTAAAACAAAGATTGTGGGTACATGTTAGACCGCTTCGACAAGGCGGTTCTAGCGAGTAACTACAATCTATGTTCTGAACGGAAATATGAAAAATATCAGAATTTTTATCTGAAAACTTTCAGTGTTTGGTGGTGAATTTTTCATTTTCAATACATCTGAATAGGATTGTTTTCGTAATGAGCACCGGCTTAAACTGTATAGCTGTTTTTTTTTTTTTTTTTTTTTTAATTGCAGAATTTCCTTTGTAATATACATGGCTACATACACCTGTTATGACTATATACATTGTATTATGACGAAACATGGGTACAAAAAACATAGCCATGTTAACGTTATCTAGATTTAGCCAAATCATTTTTTTGTGAAAAAGTAATGAGCAGACAAATCAATATGGAAATTAAGAAATGCAAGCAATGTACGTGCATAAACGTATATATTACCGGTAGAACATGTACTGCCGGTGTATCCTGTACCAGTACAACTGCAAGTAAAACTCCCAGGGCTGTTAGAACAGACTCCCCCGTTAGAACACACTGAGCCACCGCTACATTCATCGGTATCTGAAAAGTACACATGAGCCACAACGTGGGAAAGCGAAACTTCGGACATGCGCGCCCGGCGATGATTGAGATACGCTTGCGCATACGCGCAAAATGCGCTGATCATAATCTTCACTGATGCAAAGTCTTTTTTTTTTTGTTATTTTTTCATGCGGCAAATGAAGATTCTGATCAGACTGCGCGGATGCGCAGTCTGATCAGTCTTCGTTCGGCGCATATGTCAGATTACATGGAAACCGCAATATATTATTTTCACGGAGCAAACTGGAATCAAAGCAATCTTTGCAGTTCATATCATAGAATACGTGTAGGCAGAAATATAAATAAAGATACAAATGAACCTGTGGAATGCCAAAATAATGAAGCACAACCTTTGCTATGTACCAACATAAGTGCGATGAGGAAAAAATAATGATAAAACAAACGCCACATATGTAACTACCGACGATAGAGAAGGACTGCGACAGAAGAACCGCCTTGAAACTGGTGGGGCTTACGTTTTGGACGGGAGGTGTTAGGTAATTTTATCGATTCCTGACTTCCTTTCTTTTTAAAACAGTTTTACTCGCGTCAAACTTCATCCTTAATTCTGATGCACCTTTAAAGTAGAAACACATTTTCGGTCTGCATGTGAGTCTGCATACCTGATACGTGAACATTACAGTAAAACGAAAATATAGTCACAAACATTGATATGACAAAGAAAATATTACCCAGACCAGCCTGCACGCCGTCCGATCAGCCTTCGTTTCTTTCCGAAAACAAGCCTATTCGAATATACTGAAAATTTTACCACAAAAAAAGAGAAAATTTTCAGATAAAAAAATCTGATATTTTTCCTATTTCTGCTCAAAACATAGATTGTGGATACTCGTTAGAACCGCCTCGACGAGGCGGTTCTAACGAATACCCACAATCTATGTTTTTGAGCCGAATTAAGAAAATAATGTATTCCCCTGTAAACCCCAGTTTTACTATATAAAAGTGGGGTTAAAGGGGGTCAAAATTATATAGATAGGTTTTCGTGATGTTACGTTCTTTGGATACCAATAACAAATACCGATAATTTATATTTGAGCAGATATATGAAAAATATCAGAATTATTGTGTGAAAACGTTCAATTTTTGGTGGTGGATTTTTAAATAAATTTGAATAGGCGTGTTTTCGTAATGGGTAATAAGTTAACAGCGATGACTCAGCTTATCTGTGCGGTGTTTCCATAAACACATTCTACAGTATTAATCTTTTTTGAGCGGAGAATAGCAATTCTATCTTGGGCTTTCGACAAACGAAAAAATATTAGATGAGGGATTTTCTTATAACTAGGATTTATTTCAGGATTTTAGGAAAAAATTCCCTTCTTAATTTCATCAGTAGATTTTCCCAAGCGAACATGAATAGCTTTGAACTGCGCTGATATGAGCATTAACTATTTGTATATACACGTAGGCATTAAATCCAATTTAGCGTAATGTCACGATACCCTCTTTTTTCCTTGTGAAAATATGAATCAAGATATCCAGGAAATATCAAAATCACGAAGCACAGCTTCCTGACACACAACAAGATGGAAAGATGACAAATAACGACAAAACAAACGCGAGTTATGAAACCATTGGCGCACAAAAAAAAACAACTGCAACAGAGGAACCGCCTTGGAACGGTCAGTCGGAAAACCGCACTTTGAGCTGAGAGGTTCAAGTAAGCAGCTTTATAATGATCTGAGCCCAGTTGTTCAAAACTAACGATGTCGTAAGTTAACGCATCGTTAAAACTTTGATCACTAAATATGGCATAACTATGCCCCCAACATATTGCTTCTGAGTTGTTCGTCCATCCGTCCGTCTTTCCGTCCGTCCGTTCGTCACGCTTTTTGATGCATAGCATAATTTTAGAACCGTGCATGCTACTGTTTTGAAATTTCTTATATGGATTTCTCATGAAAAAATAGCTGACACGTATTTTTTTCTTGGCAGGATTATGCCCCTTTTCTGAGTTATGGTCCTTTGAAAAAAAATGGATGCAATCTTGTCAGCAGAATATCTCAAAAACCGTTGGAGTTAGAGCCTTGAAACTTGATGAATAGACTGGTAGTGATGAGTAGACTACCTGATTTTGAAGAAATTTTTGAAAAATACTTCTTGAGTTATGGCCCTTTGTGATTTGGGGCATTTTTACCTTGTCAGCAAAATATCTCAAAAACTGTTAGAGCTAGAGCCTTGAAACTTAGTAAATGGATTTATAGTGATGAGTAGATGACATTATGCCCCCAACTTCAAAGAAGTTGGAGGGGCATATTGCTTCTGGGTTGTTCGTCTGTCTATCCGTCCGTCCGTCCGTCCTTTCGTCACGCTTTTTGATGCATAGCATAACTTTAGAACCGTGAATGCTACTGTTTTGAAATTTCTTATATGGATTCCTCATGAAATAATAGCTGACATGTATTTTTTCTTGACAGGATTATGCCTCTTTTCTGAGTTATGGTCCTTTGAAAATTTATGGATGCAATCTTGTCAGCAAAATATCTCAAAAACCGTTGGAGCTAGAGCCTTGAAACTTGATGAATAGACTGGTAGTAATAAGTAGACAACCTGATTAACTTTTGAAGAAATTTTGAGAAATACTTCTTGATTTATGGCCCATTGTAATTTTGGGCATTTTTACCTTGTCAGCAAAATATCTCCAAAACCGTTAGAGCTAGAGCCTGGAAACTAAGGAAATGGATTTATAGTGATGAGTAGATGACCTGATAAACTTTTGAAGAAATTCTGAAAAATACTTCATGAATTATACCCCTTTGTAATTTTGGGTATTTTTACCTTGTCAGCAAAATATCTCAAAAACTATTAATGCTAGAGCCTTGAAACTTGACAAATAGACTGGAAGTAATAGGTAGACAACCTGATAAACATTTGAAGAAATTTTGAAAAGTACTTCTTAAGTTATTTCCCTTTGTAATTTTGGGCAATTTTACCTTGTCAGCAAAATATCTCAAAAACTTTTAGAGCTAGAGCATTGAAACTTAAAAAATGGATTTATAGTGATTAGTAGATGACCTGATAAACTTTTGAAGAAATTCTGAAAAAATACTTCATGAGTTATGCCCCTTTGTAATTTTGGGCATTTTTACCTTGTCAGCAAAATATCTCAAAAACGTTGGAGCTAGAGCCTTGAAACTTGATGAATAGACTGGTAGTGATGAGTAGATGATCTGATTAACTTTTGAAGAAATTCTGAAAAATACTTCATGAGTTATGGCCCTTTGTAATTTTGGGCATTTTTACCTTGTCAGTAAAATATCTCAAAAACCGTTGGAGCTAGAGCCTTGAAACTTGATGAATAGACTGGTAGTGATGAGTAGATAACTGATTAACTTTTGAAGAAATTTTTGAAAAATACTTCTTGAGTTATGGCCCTTTGTGATTTTGGGCATTTTTACCTTGTCAGCAAAATATCTCAAAAACTGTTTGAGCTACAGCCATGAAATTTGGTGAATGGATTTGTAATGATAAGTAGACAACCTGATTAACTTTTGAATAAATTTTGAAAAATGCTTATTGAGTTATGGCCCTTTGTAATTTTGGTCATTTTTATCTTGTCAGCAAAATATCTAAAAAACTGTTAGAGCTAGAGACTTGAAACTTGGTGAATTGATTGATAATGATTAGTAGATGACCTGATTAACTTTTGTGTAAATTCTGAAAAATATTTTGTAAGTAATGGCCCTTTGTAAATTTTGGCATGTTTCCCTTGTCAGCAAAATATCTAAAAAAAACTATTGAAGCTGGAGCCTTGAAACTTGATGAATAGATTGGTAGCGATGAGTAGATGACCTGATTATGCCCCCAGTTTCGAATGAAATTGATGGGGCATATTATTTTGCCTCTTCGAGATATTTTGCTCACAAAAATTAATTCTGATTTTTTCAAAGGGGCATAACTCTAAACAAACATGCTGGACAAGAAAAAAAATACGGGTCAGCTATTTTTTCATATAAAATTTCAAAACCCTAGCATGCAGGGTTCTTAAGATATGGCGTGCACAAAAAAGCTTGACGAACGGACAAACGGACGGATGGACAAACGAAGTATTTAAGCTGGGTTCTTGAAATTCGATATAGTGAGTGGGAATGATGTGTAAATTACCTGATTATATTTTGAGAGAATTCCGTGAAAATATTGATAAAGTTACGGCCCTTTGCGGTTCTGCGCATTTTGACCTTGTCAGCAAGATGTCTCTTAAAGTACGTAAGCTAGGGTCTTGAAATATTATATGCTGATTGGGGATGATGTGGAGATTACCTGATTTGTTTTTTAGGGAATTCCATGAAAAATTGAAGTAGTTATGGCCCTTTGTAGTTCTAGGCATTTTGACCTTATCAGCAAGATATCTCAAAAAGTATTTAAGCAAGAGCCATGATATTTGGTATACTGATTGGGATTGAGGAGGAGATCACCTGATTAAATTTTGAACCAATTAAATGAAATGTTGGAGTTATGGCCCTTCGCAATTTCTGGCCATTTAATGTCGTTGCTTTATTGTGTATAGCATAAGTTTAGAACCATGTATGCTAATGTTTTGAAATTTCATATTTTGATTCCTCATGAAAAAATAGGTGACCCGTATTATTTTCTTATCCCATTTATCTCCTATTTTAGAGTTATTTCCCTTTATAAAATAACATTGAAATCTCATATATTTGTACTGCTGTTACTGTCATGGGCTTGCCGAGGGACGGATTTTTTCTATCTACCCCTTACACCCATGATAGATTCTTTTATTTGCACACCTTTCATTTCTGAACGCATAATTTTTAAAACTGCTGTCATTTCGATTGCTGATTTCCGCTATATTTTGATGACATTACTGTAGCGTTTAATGACGCCATAACATTCAGTAACGTAAACCTTAACGATGGCGTACGTGACGTCCATTACAATCAGTGCATAGCAAACACGTGAGAATTCTCGATTTTTATCTTAGCCTAGGTAAGATAACTTGGGTATGATTAAAATTTCTCTCCCAGGTTTAAATCCAGGATTTCCTTATCTGGTATGCAAGATACAGTCGACTCCCGTTATCTCGAATTCCAAGGGACTCACTGAAACACTTCGAGATATCCGTACTTCGACATATCAGAGTTGAATGAGTGAGGAAAACAATAAATTGAACAACGACATTTAACAAATGAATATGTAATATGACTCCTGAAGTTAGAAATATATATATAAAATAATGTGGAAAAGAGGAGAAATTGCTCCTGAGGAGCAATTTCTCCTCTTTTCCACATTATTTTGTTACCTGTTGTCATAGTTTCATGTTAAAACAGGGACCAGATTTTCAATTCGAGATAAGCGGTAATTCGAAATAAGCGAGTTCGAGATAACGAGGTTCGACTGTATATAGTTTTAGACATGGGTAGTTCGAGCTACTGAGGGTTTATCATAGCGCCAGGTCAGGAGGAAAATGGGGATAATTTAGGATTGTCTTCTAAATCTTCTCTTTTAGACTAATATATCGAATTTACTTTTTTTGAATCGCATCAATGAGGCGATTCTAATGAGTACAGACAACATTAATTATCATGGTAAAATTAGAAAATTTCCTTAAATATCCCGGAAATTTTGTTTTCTTGAGCTATCGAAAGCATTTCCTATGGACTTAAAAACGAGTTCGAATCAGTCATGGTACACGCGCTTCGACGTGCGAGTCAGTGACGTATAACTTTGAGTACAAGTTTGTTAACACTTAGCACTTCTGGTAAAAGTTTCGGCAGACGACATTTTGAAATATTTTCTTGTTTTTCCCAGAAACAGGATTTGACATTTCATGCAAATTGCCTCCAAAATTCGGTTACTGCAGGCGAAGAAAACCAAGGTTATCACCTTCACTGAATGAGACAAAAAAGGCGGAATTTCATAACTTTTTAGGCATCACGAAAACATACCTGTATGATTTTGACCCCCTTAAAACCCACTTTTATATAGTAAAACTGGGGTTTACAGGGGTATACATTATTGTTCTTATTTCTGCTCAAAATCATAGATTATGGGTACTCGTTAGAACCGCCTCAATGAGGCGGTTCTAACGAGTACTCACAATCTATGTTTTGAGCAGAAATATGAAATTTTTTTTATCTGAAAATTTTCTTTTTTTGTGGTTAAGTTTTCCGTATATTTGAATAGGCTTATTTTCGTAACGGTTTCTTTTACCTGAAGAGTTTCATGCCGATCGTTCCTATTAAGATTATTTTTAAAAAAAGTATGATTGCAGGTACACATGTACTTTAATACTAGGCGTATGCCAAGTACATTGTACTTAATCCATTATAAAGAATAATAATTTATAATACACATGTAGCATTTAATCCAAATATCCGGCCAGCTAACACCTTACAATACTTGTTATTAACCTGAATAACCGTATTGTTGTGTCTATAACAGCTAGGAGACTGGTAAAAGTGTAAACCCTAATAAGATGCCGTGATCAGGTCTGTTTGTCTGACCGAATGCTTTGGTTGAAAACGGAGATTGTTTTCTGTTTACTTAAATTTATGCGCGTCACGCGAAAACGTGTCTTCGGGCATATGCGGTCAGCAACAGTCCAGATCACACTGCGCATCCGCGCAGTCTGATCAGGACTTTTGCTAACTGCTACAAGAATCATTAGATTCTACAGAATAAATGTATGTAGAGCAAAGGCCCGTGTGGTACTTTGCGCATGCTCAGAATGATCTAAATCTGTGCATTTTGTACATGGTCGAAGGCACATTTCCACAAAACAAGGCTCAATTCTAGGAGAAACGAACTTACCGACATCACAGTTTGTGCCTTCGTAGCCAGTTCCAGTACAGTCGCAGGTATATGAACCCACTGTGTTTGTGCAGGCGCCGCCATTTTGACAAGGATGCGTTGTTGAACATTCGTCTATATCTATAATTCACAAAACTAATAATTATGCCTAATCCACTTTCAACATCTTTCAGAATGTAAAGTTCTCAGTACGAAAACATGCCTTTTCTAATATATTGAAAATTTTACCACCAAAAAATGAAAATTGTTTGATAAAAAAATTCTGATATTTTTCATATTTCTGCTCAAAACATAGATTGTTGGTACTCGTTAGAACCGCCTCGACGAGGCGGTCCTAACGAATACCAACAATCTATGTTTTTGAGTAGAAATAAGAAAAATAATGTATACTACTGTTAACCCCAGTTTTACTACATAAAAGTGGGGTTTAAGGGGGTCAAAATCATATAGGCATGTTTTCATAATGTTTTTTTTTCTGGCCCTTGACACAGAAGAGCTAAAATAACTTTTTATATGTGTTTAGTGCAAAATCTTTTGCAGGAACTACGAATGCATAAAAATATTTATTTTATGTGTTGGTTTAAAAAAAAACATGAATGCTTTCATTATTTCTTCATAGAAAATGGCTTCAAATTATGCAGATTTCAGTAGGATAGGCAAATTGTCAACAGGTTTTCTACAATTTACATAAACATTTGTTCAAATTTTCTGAAAATTTCACAATGATTTCTTGAAACATCAATAATTGCAAATCAACAAAGAAGCATAAAAAATATTTTCTTAGATCAAAAATAAAATAAAAAATAAATAAATAAATAAATAAAATAAAATAATAATAAAAAATAAAAATAAAAACAAAATTAATAAAAAAAAGTCACATGATAATGAAAACTGAATACAGTCGACTCCCGTTATCTCGAATTCCAAGGGACTCACTGAAACACTTCGAGATATCCGTACTTCGACATATCAGAGTTGAGAGAGTGAGGAAAACAATAAATTGAACAACGACATTTAACAAATGAATATGTAATATGACTCCTGAAGTTAGAAATATATATATAAAATAATGTGGAAAAGAGGAGATATTGCTCCTCAGGAGCAATTTCTCCTCTTTTCCACATTATTTTGTTACCTGTTGTCATAGTTTCATGTTAAAACAGGGACCAGATTTTCAATTCGAGATAAGCGGTAATTCGAAATAAGCGAGTTCGAGATAACGAGGTTCGACTGTAGTTGAGACCGACGTTTGGCCATAGAATTAACCCTAAAACTGCCAGTCACATTAATCGTCGTTTGTTTTGTCATCTGCTTGTGATTTTAAATGTCATTATTGCAAATAGTGTGGGCCCAGATCAGACTGCTCCTGATCAGCGTTCACACTGTTTGCCTGTATGCAAAAATAGGTTGAAAAATTTGCAAGAATATTCAGCAGACGACATAAACAGACGATATTTTCAGATGCAGGTTTTCTTGGCATTTTAAGGGTTGATATTAGGGTAAATATGCCGGCCTCGGTGGCTCAGTTGGATGCACCGTCCGACTGGAGACCAGGAGATCGCGGGTTCAACCCCCGCCGAGGTCGGCAATATTCTTTCGTGGAGATTGATCATGAAATATTTTCTACGGTCATTCTCTCCCTTCCGCTGATTCAAGAAGGGCAGTTGTCAGTTTCTGGCGAAAGAATGTGCACAATACTGGTTAACCGCTTAGAGGACTAAGCCTGCCCAGTAAACGTGTGATTAGGTAAAGTGACCGCGCTCGACATGACCCCATTGGTTTGACTGGGCCGTAAAACCTCAACACAAACAAATTAGGGTAAATATAGAACAAAACACAGAAATAGAAAATACAAATAGTTTGTGATATGGTAGATTCAATCACATGAATCAAAACACATTATTTTCACTGAAAATAAAAAGCACAATAAACAAACGTTTTTTTCTATGTGATGTTGAAAGGACAGTAGCTATGCACAAATGTATCTGAATGGGTATAGAGACATCGAAAGCCCATGGGTCAGCTCATGAGAATACCGTATTCAACCTAATTTCCGAACATACCCCTATAAACGCACAGACAAGCAATTCCGTAGTCTTCAGATTACAGCCAGTGTACTTTTTGTTTACTTCTTTATAAAGGCATATGTTGTGGGTATCCATTTGAATTGCATCGACTTGTCGATACAATTCAAATGAGTACCCAAAACATATGCTTTTTCAAAGAAAATCAGGAAAAAAAAACAAAAAAAAAAAACTAAAACATTGCATAAGCATCATTTGATAAGTCCTTCGCTGATCTTTTTAACGTATACACTTAGTATAGGTGGATACATATTTTACCACAGTTGTCCCAGTATTTTTGAAAAATCTAAGCGCACGGCGCGGTAACTAGGTCGAATACGGTATGTCACTTATCGCTTAAGCGACCCGACCAGAAAAGGCTCAACCGAGCTGGCGCAGGCAGCTAATATGGCTTACCAGATGCATGACCTTGCACTTAGCTCTCTCAAAGTCTCCGCGATATGTCTGAAAGCAGCGACGACCGGCGAGATTGTGCGAATGCGCAGGCTCGTCTGAGCCTTTGCTGCTCGCCTATGCGATACATGTAAGTATCATTTTCTTATGATCTTGCTCATATAAGGCTGAGCATCCACTACGAAAACATGCCTATTCAAATATATAGAAAAATTCACCTCCAAAAACTGAAAATTTTCATATAAAAACTCTGATATTTTTCATATCACAGCTCAAAAGATAGATTGTTTGTACTTGTTAGAACCGCAATTCTAATGAGTACCCACGATTGATGTTTTTGAGCAGAAATAAGAAAAAAAATGTATACCCCTGTAAACCCCAGTTTTTACTATATAAAAGTGGGATTTAAGGGGGTCAATATTATATAGGCACATTTTCGTGATTAGTATTGTCTGATCTGGGCCTTTGATGTCCTTTACAGAATAATGCGATGATATGGGACATATCATAGGACATAAACAGGCTAAAACGAGCATTACGAAAACACACCTATTCAAATGTACTGAAAATTTTACCACCAAAAAATGAAAATTTTCAGATAAAAAATTCTGATATTTTTCATGTATCTGCCCAAAACTTAGATTGTGGGTACCGAGGCGGTTCTAACGAGTACATGTACCCACAATCTAAGTTTTTATCAGATATAAGAACAATAATGTATACCCGTGTAACCCCAGTTTTACTATATAAAAGTGGGGTTTAAGGGGATCAAAATTATATAGGCAAGTTTTCGTGATAAAAGGCTAAAACGAGACTGTGTAGATACATTGGTAATCTATGTATACGCAAGGGTCGCACAGTTCGAGAAGAATTTTTCATTTATCAATCCATACCAATTTACCTTAAATACAGTCGACTCTCGTTATCTCGAATTCCAAGGGACTCTCTGAAATACTTCGAGATATCCGTAGTTCGACATATCAGGTTTGCAGAATTGAGGAAAAAATAATTTGATTAACCACATTTAACAAACTGATAGGTAATTGGACTTTTGAAGTTAGAGATATATTGAAAATATTGTGGAAAAGAGGAGAAATTGCTCCTTAGGAGCAATTTCTCCTTTTTTCTACAATATTTTCCATCTGTTGTTAGGTTTTCATGTATAGGCAGGGACCAGATTTTCAATTCGAGATAAGCGGTTATTCGAGATAAGCGAGGTCGAGATAACGAGAGTGGACTGTATTGGGGCATCTTTAGGCCTTACCATACTTATCTTGAAATTTGAATTAGATGATGTATTACTTGTGGATGTGTTTTAAAAACTGCTGGATAAGTGACAAACAGTGAAGACTCGGATCAGACGCTGCGTTCTGTGGCGTCTGATTTGCATCTACATTGTTTGCCAAGGACTGTTTTCCCACAGATATTTGGGGGTTAGTAGAGCTTATATAGGCCAAAACTGATCTCTTGCACTTATATCCTCTATTATTTTTTACATCATTAAACAACATACGAACCCAAATCATTTTTTCACCGTCTGAAAACAAGCTTGGAAAAAAATACAAAAAATACAAACAAACTACATGTATATATATATCCAAACGTGGTTTAGACGGGAAAAACAGGGTGTGACTTTGTAAGTTGTTCAATGATATTAAAATGCAAGACAATGGAGGATAAATCAATTCAAGAGATCAGTTTTGGCATATATACGCTCTACTTACCCCAATATCTGTGGTTTACCCTATGCTAAGGGTTATTATGTTCAGCCGCTGCCATTCATTTAGAGACCTACTAAGACTTAAAAACCTGCGGTAGCTCGTACCACTGCGCAGACAAACTGACAACTTTTATACACCTGGAAAAAAGGTAGGCACCTTCATGAACATTCCACCTTCGGTTTGAAAGTTATTCTTCGAAAATGCTAAACTTTGAAATAGATTAAAAATACCATTGCCCGTACCACGGTATCATTATTAAATATTTGACAAAATAAAACAACAAAACACGATGAAAATCTGACATATTGATGACTGCACTGAGCAACAGTCAAAATCACTTGAAAATCCATAAATCAAACGTTCTCACAAAATATTGGACTGCAGTTCTCTTAAATTAACCCATTTATGCCGAATGGATTCTTCCACCTTAACTCTTTGGACCGGTCCATTTCTAGTAATATGGTTGTCTGGTTAGTTTTTATTATTACCGTGTTTTACAGAAATGCCTGTACTAAATGCAAACAGTGTAGACCCTGATCAGACGCCGCTTTCTGCGGCGTCTGATCTGGGTCTACACTGTTTGCCAATGTCCCATTTACTCGTATAGGACGCTAGGCATAAATGGGTTAAGCAATGGGACTTTTTCATTGAAAAAAAAAAATCAGTTATTTCCTCTAGATTACGTAAGCGCACAGACGACAGTTTCCATCAAACGTCTCATCCTTCCTAAAGGGATAATTAACGCCAAATGTATACTGTCGACAGCGTCACGAATGACCGGTCATTGTTCTCTTATGGATCACCGTTCATGTTTTAGAACACCAATAATGCTATTCGATATGCATTTACATCTATCTTACTAGATCGACTTTTTCCAAAGGTGTTTAACTTTTTTCCAGGTGTATATCATTGGAATCATACTGTCAGTCACAGCTTATAGTGCCTCTTTGGCAATACCGTAAGGCCTAAGAAAACAGTGCATATCCACAAAACGTATACACTATATAACGAAATGGTTATTGCACGCAAGCTCGAGTCCACCAATACCAGTGCAAAACACTATTAAAAGTAAATAAGTAAACTTAGGAACTGATACAATTAGATCCACATCAAGTTATCTACATCAGAGGAAAAGACAGACAAATACAATCAAGCAGCTAGCAACAAAAAGAACAGATGACGAGCACAGTCGGCAATTTCCCCCCAAAGGTTGGCAATTTTATTACCCAGCCTTGATAGAATTACTTTAGCTTACAGAATAGTTAAGAGAAAAACATTTGTAAGTGAAACACTGACTCTTTTAACAAAAAGTACCACAAAGAAAATTCTGCCTTAGAATGTTATTCAAACTTACCACACGAGCCACTATTGCATGGAGAAGTCTCTGTGCTGTCGCCACTACAATCGCCTTGGACACTGCAAGACCTTTTTCTAGAATATGTCCCAGAGCCACATGAAGCCGAACAGCTGCTCCAAGAACTCCAAGTGCCCCAACTACCTGCGACTGGTAATGAAATGATAGCATGCTAACATAGGCTGCGTTCAAAAAAGCAAGTCACTAGCGAGAGTTTCATCCAAACTATTTTGTATCTTTTGAACGGTTATTGTAAATTTGCCTTATCTGACCTCGAATTAGAAAGAAGCCGTTGTTCTGCTCATGTAAACGCTAGGGGGCCTAAGCAGTGTTGCTTATGAAGAGTCTCAATAAAACCGAGGCTCTCATTTTATATATGTAATGTGTTCTTTGTTTCCAAAGGCAACCTTTTAGATTTTGATATCAGATCGAAAAAAAAAAATATCCATATTTATTAATTTAATTAGAGATTGAATGTATAATATCAACCCCGTAAACATTTCCATAGGTTTTGTTACGAACAAGCATACAAAAATTTATTCGCATATGCCGTTATCTTGGTTGCGCCAAAAGACAGTTTGAGAATAGTTTGCGGATAATTGTTTTCGTCATCCGCATCACGAAAACATACCTATATAGTTTTGACCCCCTTAAACCCCACTTTTATACAGTAAAACTGGGGTTTACAGGGGTAAACATTATTTTTCTTATATCTGCTCAAAAACATACCCAGCAGGCAAACAACATCAAAATGACGTCGTATCAACGTCGATGCGACGTGATCACGTCGCATCGACGTTGATACGACGTCATTTTAACGTTGTGTGCCCACTGGGTAGATTGTGGGAACTCGTTAGAACCGCCTCTAACGAGTACCCACAATCTATGTTTTGAGAAGAAATATGGAAATCATTGGAAATTTTTGTCTGAAAAGTTTCAGCTTCTGGAGGTGAAATTTTCTGTATATTTAAATAGGCGTGTTTTCGTAATGGAAAACTGTTAATACTGAGCTGAACGTTTGCTATAGTTTGAGAGTAACCGCGAATTTTTGGGTTAATTAACCCATTGTAGACTGAATAGCCTCTCCCACACTATATATTGGAAGAGTCCAATTTCAAATGTTGGGTACATCCGGCTATGAGATTTACATATTGCTAGAGAAAAATGGCTAAACTATTTGCAAACAGTGGAGACCCTGATTAGACGCCGCGTTGTGCGGCGTCTGATCTGAGTCTGCTATGTTTGCCAATTACCCTTTTACGGGTCTCCCGACTACAATGGGTTAAACGCAGACATGGTCTGATCGGATATGAGGATAAAGAAGGTCAGCTCAATATGCACATAATGAAAAAATCACAATTATCAGTCTGATCAAATCTTCACTATCCGCTTACAGACAACTGCAACTGATATTCAACTTTAGCGCTCTCTGAACAAATTCAGCCGACGACAAATTGATATATTCTTATTTTCTGTCAAGAAAATAGGCTTTGACATTTCATACAAATGTCTCCTCAGGAGACCTTCATACAAATTGTCACCTATCGAGACCATCATGAAAATTGCCTTCTAACGAGTCCACCCTGCAAATTGTCTCCTAAGGAGACCTTCATGCAAATTGTCTCCTAAGGAGAGTTTCATGCAAATTGTCTCATAAGGAGACAATCATCCAAATTGTCTCCTAAGGAGAGAATTATGCAATGTCGAAGCCTTTTTTCTGGGCTCTAACACTTCATGCAGATTGTCTCCTTAGGAGATGATTTGCATGAAATATCGAAGTCTATTTTTTTGGAAAAAATTAAAAACAAATATTTCAAAATGTCGACTGCTAAAAGTTTTGCCAGAGTACTAGACGTTTACAGCGAACAAGTCATTACCAAACTTAATGGCTTCATACGACGGTCGTGCAAAAAGTTCTGTCACTAATAGGCTTACTTAGTTTTATCCCAGGTATATTTTAAAATGCTTCACTGCACTTGAATGGTGTGTTGAATAGCTAACGATACCCGTTTATTTCGTGCAAATTGCTTTCCAACTGACCGAGTTATTTCAAACTGAAACAGATGCAGTCATACACACTGACCAATTTACTTGTTACATTGGACCATGGACCAGAAGACTGAAATTCGTAGCTATATTAAATGCCGCATTAGGCTTAATATAGATTCAAAGCAGATATTTAATGAATTGTGTGGTATATATGGACCTCAGACCATTTCAATGCGCACAGTTTTTAGGTGGGTTAAAGCTTTTAAAGCTGGGAAATTTTCTGTTGAAGATGATACCCGTCCTGGAAGGCCTAAAACCTCTGTTACCAAGGCTAACATCGCTGCTGTAAAGATTGTGGTCGAACAGGATGCGCGATTGTCTGTCAAAGATATAGCTAGTTGTACTGGCATATCAGAAGGCAGTGTGCAAACAATTCTGAAAAAGCGTTTGGACCTGAGAAAGGTTTGCGCTAGGTGGGTACCTCATTTGCTCACTGAGGAGCAAAAGACACAACGCCTTAAATGTGCCCGGGAACTTTTGAAAACATACAAAGGCTGTAATAGTCGGGTTATTTCTAACTTGCTAACAGGTGATAAACCTGGGTGCACATGTTTGAGCGACTGGGTAAATTGGTTACAAAAATGTGTTTCAGTAAAGGGGGAATACTTTGAAGGCTTGTAATAAAACATATGTTTGATAAAACGTAGCACTGAAGTAATCCGAACCCAGTGACAAAACTTTTTGCAAGACCCTCGTATTTTACTACAATGAACACTCATTGCAACGATAGCAAAAGGGTAGCGAAGACAGTTATCAGCCTGCGCTTATCTGAGTTTTTTCTGGGCGAATATTCGATATTGTACATGAAGAAAATAATGTAGCCCGGCTCAAATGTAGCAAAAAGAGGATCAGGGGAATCAGAAATTATGAGGTAGAGCACGTGAGTATGCATGTATATATACATGACCACAAAGCTTTATATTTTCCGTTTTATATTTCCATCACGAAAACATACCTATATAATTTTGACCCCCTTAAACCCCACTTTTATATAGTAAAACTGGGGTTTACAGGGGTATACATTATTTTTGTTTATTTCTGCTCAAAAACATAGATTGTGGGTACTCGTTAGAACCGCCTCGACGAGGCGGTTCTAACGAGTACCCACAATCTATGTTTTTGAGCAGAAATATGAAAAATATCAGATTTTTTTATCTGAAAAATTGCCATTTTTTGGTGGTAAAAAGTTCAATATATTTGAATAGGCTTGTTTTCGTGATGCAGAATAATTTTCCAGTATATTATTACAAATGACATGACGATTCGTACATATAATTAAAACTATGTTACAGGATCTGTGAAATATTCTTAACGGGCTCGAGATTTTATGATAATTTAGTGATCTCGTACTTCCATTAATCCTCGGGGAGGTGGGGGGTGTAAACTGGGGGTAATTGTTGTACGGGTGTGCGAGCGAGAATTTCGAAACCTACCCCATTCATATACCTGGCCTTTGAAAAACTGGACCCATTCATATACTTGATCGTCCAAAATGTTGACCTTTTCATATACTGCCCTTTGATTTTCTATACCCATTTATTGCTGGTAGTAGACAGATATCGCAGTCAATTCATTGAATACCAAGCAGCCTAAAAAAAAATCTGAGCGAAAAAATATACGCATATACCTGGATGTCAGAAAAGTGGGGCCTTTCACATACGAAATATGAAAAAAGGGGTCAGTCATATACTTTTTGTTGAGAAAAGGGTGCTATCATATACCTGGCAGCGCTGAAAAAGGGGGCCATTCGGCACGTACATCCGTACTACGCCATATATAGGAAGCTACCCCTCCCCACCCCCCAACCCCCGAGCGTTAACCCATTGTAGTTTGAATGAACTCAACCACACTATATATTGGAAGATTCTAATTTCGATTTTAGGTATGAGAGAAAAATGGTTGAACTCTTTGGAAACAGTTGAGATCCTGATCAGACACCGCGTTCTGTGGCGTCTGATCTGGGTCTGCACTGTTTGCCATTTACCCTTTTAAAGGTCTCCAGACTACAATGGGTTAAGTATAGGTTTTAGTTCTCAATCAGAAACATACCTAAAGAATATGGTCCATGACACGTTCCCCTGGGCCAGTTGCCATAGTCATACTTAGCAGAATTGGTGAAATCAACCAGGAAATTCCAGTTATAGCTTCCTTTCCATGCCCAGATATTATTCTGTGTTGGCATATTAATTTCCGTCTCGCCTCCTGATTTCACCGTATATATAGCATTGTCATTGAACGGCCAATATGCCTAGACAAAAACAACACATATACGTAAATTATTCTGACAGACAGGTCTAAATATTTACAGCCATATCAGACGTCGAATGATCAGAAACTACACAGTTTGCCACTCATCCATCATCTGTTGATACATCTACATACACTGAAACACAGTAAAACGTCAATGACTCTAGCTTGTTTACTATGGTTGATTCGAACTTGTTTTTTAGTCTCAAGAAAATTCTTCCAATAGCACAAGAAAACTAATATTTAGGGCAATATTACGGAACTTTTCTTGAAATGAAAATATATGCTGAGTGTACTTATTAGAATAGTCTCATCGATGCGATTATAATGAGTACACTCAACATACATGTACTATCATTTCACAGAAACTCGAAAAGACATCCCTAAATAATCTCCATTTGTCTCCCGATCTAGGGCTATGATTAACCCTTAATTACTAAAACTACATTACGAAAACACGCCTATTCAAATATATAGAAATTTTCACCTCCAAAACTTGAAAAATTTTCAGATAAAAAACTCTGACATTGTTCGTATTTCTGCTAAAAGCATAGATTGTAGGTACTCGTTAGAACCGCCTCGGCGAGGCGGTCCTAATGAGTACCCACAATATATGGTTTTGAGCAAAAATAAGGCAAATAATGTATACTCCTGCAAACCTAGTTTTACAATATAAAAGTGGGGTTTAAGGGGGTCAAAATTATATAGGCATGTTTTCGTGATGATGAATATCTAGATCAAATTTCATGGCACCAAAGCTATTCCGACTGTAATCCTATTGAAAGTTTCGGAAATCAAGATATAGAATTAATTTATACGAATGCTTAGGGCATATACAGAAAGTAAAACAAGAGCATCAGTTTTCCATTCATACTGTACACATCACATAAAATCTATAAAGAATGATGAAGCTCATATTTTGGCCTGCGAGTATGTGTGAAATGCGCAGATTCAGATCAAGCGCAAAGAATCATGTGGGCCTTTGTTTTCCATTCATGCATTCTGTGGTATCCAGTGATTCTGTCAGCGGACAGTGAAGGCCCAGATCAGACTGCGCGGACGCGCAGTCTGATCTGGGCCTTCACTGTCCGCATATGTCCAAAAACACGGTTTAACATGGCGCGACCCATACTTGTAATATAAGATATAAACGAATGCAATTTTAGTCAGAACAGGTTGTCATAGCCCCAACAAAAACACAGTGCTATACAATAGTTACAAATTAACTCGGTCAATGGTGTATTTTTCAAACAAGGCTCATATCTTATACAATGGCATAATATTCGACCTACTACTGTCCTCTCGACATCTCTCGAAAAGACGTTTTTTTTAGCTAGGCGTTTTATCTTAAATGAAACTATTTTGTTCTGATAGACCATATCTTATCGGAAGCCATTTGTCTTTTCTGTTTCTGTGTTTTGTTCTCAAATAAGTACCCTAAAATTAAATTTATTGCCAAAAAATTAGTCTGACATATGCAATTTCTATAGTAAAGTGATTTTTTCCTTTTTTCTTTTTTTTTTTTTTTTTTTGAATTTTTGTCTAAGATATTTTTTTTTTTTTTTTACTTTTCTTTGCTGAATTTGAATTAGTGATGTTTCACAACAATATTGTGAAAATTTCAGAAACAAGTAAACAAGCAGAACGTAGAAATTCTGCCTCCAAGTTACCTACCCTACAAATTTCTGTATAATTTGCAGTCATGTTTACTGTAGGAATAAAGTGATAATATTTCATTTTTTTAAAAACATTGACTAGAATAAAACGTTTTTGCATAGGTAGTTACGACAAATGATTATGCATTAAATCATGACAAAAGTTTGCAAATTTATTTTTTCTGTGTAACCGCCAAGCAAAAAACGACTTTCTGAAAGATGTCGAAGGCACAGTAAATTTTTCTGCCTCTATCTAAATGCACACCAATTACCACTCTATATAAGGTACAACATATTGTTTTCTTTCATATTGTAACAGTTCAAAAAAATTGGGATATTTGGCCATACCCAAAATACCTTTCTATGTATTCCCGACGTAAATCGTGATAGGGATGAAATATTGTAAGAAATAAAACCAAAACGCTTGACTTTGTTTTGCTTCATTTCGTTTTGTTTCCCCCCAGTAGTATCCTTCACTGGTTGCTCATGGATGCACAGTGTGCTATTTTCTTCCTTCCCCGCTCAGTCCTTATAAATGACGGTACCTGGTTAGTAAGTCATCCAATATTTGCATGCATGACTTATGGGCATGTCACTACACTAATATGCATGATTATTTGCATGGCTCACTGCATTCATGATCTAGCTGTTAGTTAGTTAAGTTCTACACTTATATAGTCTCTGTCATTTAGCCACTGCTAAAATATATTTTATATATATTTTCCAGATGTAATGTTCCAGAATCCAGAGTATTAAAATTACCATGTTTCCTTATCGTCTTGTGTTAATATGTTGTCCGGGTGAAAACCTACGTCGGTGATAAACCTCCAAAATATTATGTCTTACCTTGTGTCAGTTTGTTCTTGTGTTTTTCAGTCCTTTTAGCATTGCGATTACCTCGCTTGGGGAAGAGAGAGCTAATCTTAGTGCTTTTCGTACGTTTGTTCGATTTGTGCTTGTTTGGATTTGTCGGTTTCCTCTTCCTCTTGGTGTCTGGGAAGGGCTGCGGTTTGTGATTGTGGCACTCCCTGGACTTTTCTCTTACCTTTTTTTTCACATGTGGCGTTTGTTTTGCAGTATTTTTTCTTCATCTCTCTTTATTTTGGGGCCTCCGGAAAGCTGCGCTTCAAGACTATACGGCCTTTCCTGGGTATCTTCACCTATAGTTTTGTGATCGGAATACGCTGTTTGCATTTGCTTTAGGCGTCTTTTCTTGCAAAATGCGACTCACACGCATTTTAGAGGAATGTTGCGTATAAACAAAACCTTCAGCATTTCCCATATTTTATACAGTAATGATGCTATGTCACAGAAAAAAAAAATGCATGTTGCGTAGGCATGTTGACGTAAAGTAAGTATATTTAAGTAAAGACACCTAGGAAATGCTATAATTACGAAGCATATCGTTAACCCACTGAAGATTGACGACCCATAAACTGGTAACAGGCAAACAATGCACACCCAGATCAGACGCCGCTGAACGCGGCGTCTGATCAGGGTCTCCACTGTTTGCAAATAGTTCAACCATTTTTTCTTGAGGACTGTCTACATCATACAGCCTGACATACCTAAAATCGAAAATGGACTTTCCCAATATATAGTGTGGGATAGCTTATTCAGTCTTTAATGGGTTAAAGGCTCCATATTTCTAAAAAAAATACACATTTTATATCCTTGAAAGGTTTTAATAAATTGATATATGGTATTAATACAATCATAAAATGTGGCACCTGACAGCCTGTAAAATTTCAGTTAGTTCCTCGTCCTTGAAATGAAATGATTTTTTTTATCGTACCTCTGAATTAATGTTGCCAACATTAATTCAGAGATACGATAAAAATCATTGCATTTTTGATTTAGTTTAAAAAACGAGAGATTAAGTGGAATTTTACAGGCTGTCAGATGTCACATTTTATGATCGTATTAATACTTTATATCAATTTATTAAACCTTTCTTGGATAAAAATGTCTATCTTTGAGGAATATGGAGCTTGTAATGGTGAACCAAAAAGACGGGAAAAGGAGAATAAACAATGACAAAACAATCGCCATACAAAAGAACAGCAACAAAGAAACCGCTTTGGAACGGTCAGTGGACAAACTCCTAGGAGGAGGGGGATGGGGCTTAAGCAAGTTTTACTCGTGCGAAACCTCATCCTTAATTCTGATGCAACACAAAACTAGAGTTGTCAGATGATTTGACTATAGCCCCGCTGCAGCGCTATAAGAGGAGAAATACCCATAGTGTTGAAATATTTTGATTTCATGCTTACCAGATAACTTCAATGTGGGATATGGTAATAAGGCAACGTAAACCTATCAAGGAATTTAACTTCATGAATTATGGGCCCTTGGCCCTGATTCTGGTATACACGGTACATCAACCCACTATCCATGTATGTAACAGGTTTCAACTTTGTTACCCTTACAGTTCTTGAGAAAACTCTTTTTCATTTATGGCAAATTGTAAAACCTAACAAGGGAGTTAACTTCAAGAGATATGGACCCTTGGCCCTGATTCTGGTAATACATCAGCCCACTTTCCATATGTGTACCAGGTTTCAAGTTTGTAGCCCTTACATTTTTTGAGAAAAGTGTGACGATAGAAGCCCGTTGCGGGCAACGTCCCCCGACGTCATGGCTTTGTCAGTAAATGGTTGTGACTTTTAAATCTGTATGATAGGAGGATAACCCCAAAACCACACGCACATCTTCAGACCGTGTAGAACAAATAGGCATAGTTTCAAAATGATTGGTAGAAATTTCTAGGAGGAGTTGCGCCCACAAGATATCTACAGTCGACTCCCGTTATCTCGAATTCCAAGGGACTCACTGAAACACTTCGAGATATCCGTATCTCGACACATCAGAGTTGAGAGAGTGAGGAAAACAATAAATTGAACAACGACATTTAACAAATGAATATGTAATATGACTCCTGAAGTTAGAAATATATATATAAAATAATGTGGAAAAGAGGAAAAATTGCTCCTGAGGAGCAATTTCTCCTCTTTTCCACATTATTTTGTTACCTGTTGTCATAGTTTCATGTTAAAACAGGGACCAGATTTTCAATTCGAGATAAGCGGTAATTCGAAATAAGCGAGTTCGAGATAACGAGGTTCGACTGTATTCCAATATACTAACTGGACCTGGAAAAAACTAAGTCAAAAAAGTGGAAAAAGTTGACAAAAATGATGTAGAACATGTATGCATAGTTTAAAAATGATGGGTGGAAAACTGTAGGATGAGTTGCACCCACAAGGTTTCTAATCTGATACTAATCGGGGCCTGCAAAACGTCGAAAAAGTGGGAAAAAAGTTAATAAAAATAATGGGAGGATAACCCCAAAAGCACATGCACATCTTCAGACAATGATAAAAACACCTTCAAAGTTTCAAAAAGTTTGGTAAAACTGTAAGAGGAGTTGCGCCCACAAGTCACCCATGTCATCGTGTCACAACTAAAAAAAACTGAGTTGAAAAAAAGCAAAAAGTTGAAAAAAGATAATTGCAGGATAACACCAAAACCACATGCACATCTTCAGACCATGTAGAACAAGTATTTTGTTTGTGTTGAGGTTTTACGGCCAAGTCAACCCAATGGGGTCATGTCGAGCGCGTTCAGTTTACCTAACCACACGTTTACTGGGCAGGCTTAGCCCTCTATGCGGTTAACCAGTATTGTGCACATTCTTTCGCCAGAAACTGACAACTGCCCTTCTTGAATCAGCGGAAGGGAGAGAATGACCGTAGAAAATATTTCATGATCAATCTCTACGAAAGAATGTTGCCGACCTCGGCGGGGGTTGAACCCGCGACCTCCTGGTCTCCAGTCGGACGGCGCATCCAACTGAGCCACCGAGGCCCTGTAGAACAAGTATGCATAGTTTCTAAACGATCAGTGGAAAAGTCTGGGAGGAGATGCGCCCACAAGATATCTAAATACTAATGGGACCTGGAAAAGATCTAAGTCGAAAAAATGGGAACAGTTGGGAAAAAATAACAGGAGGATAACCCCAAAACCACATGCACATTTACAGGCTATGTAGAACAAGTATGCATATTTTCAAAACGATCGGTGGAAAAGTCTAGGAAGAATTGCGCCCACAAGGTATCTATTATAATATTAATCGGACCTGATTAAAGTAAGTCGTAAAAGTAGAAACAATTTATAAAAAATAAAGGGACGATTACCCCCAAACCACGATGTAGAACAAGTACGCATAGTTTCAAAATGATCGGTGGAAAACTCTAGGAGGAGTTGCGCCCACAAGATATCTATTCTAATAGTAATCGAACCTGGAAAAACTAAGACGAAAAAGTAGAAAAAATTGATAAAAATAACGGGAGGATAACCCTAAAACCACATGCACATCTACAGACCATGTAGATCAAGTATGCATAGTTTCAAAATGATCGGTGGAAAACTCTAGGAGTTGCGCCCACAAGGTATCTATTCGAATAGTAATCTGACCTGAAAAAAAACTAAGTCGAAAAAGTAGAAAAAGTTGAAAAAAATAATGGGAGGATAACCCCAAACCAGATGCACATCTTCAGACCATGACAAAAAACACCTGCAAAGTTTCAAAAAGATCGGTTAAACCTGTAAGAGGAGTTGCGTCCACACAAACTACCTATCTCATTGTGTCTACGGACGGACGGACGGACGAGCTCATTTCAATAGTCCCCTTCGACTAACGTCGGGGGACAAACATTTTTCATTAATGGCAAATTGTAAACCCTATCAAGGAATGGAACTCTAAGAGTTATATGACCTTGGCCCTGATTCTGGTATACACGATACATCAGCCCACTTTCCATGTGTGTACCAAGTTTCAACTTTACGGCTTTCATAGTTCCTGAGAAATCAGCAAAGAAAATTTTACGCTGATGGTAAATTGTAACACCTATCATTTTTTTTTTCATTTATGGCATATTGTTAAACCTATCACGGGATCTAACTCCGAAAGTTATGGGCCCTTAGCCCTTATTCCGGCTTACACAATACATTAACCCACTGTCAATGTGTGTACCAGGTTTCAACTTTGTAACCCTTACAGTTCTTTAGAAAAGTGTGACGAAAAGTTTTCATGAATGGCAAATTGTAAAACCTATCAATGTATGTAACTCCAAGAGTAATAGGCATATCAATGTATGTAACTCCAAGAGTAGTAGGCCATTGGCCCTGCTTCTGCTTTACACAATACATCAGGCTATTTCCCATGTGCGTACTTAATTTCAACTTTACAGCTTTCATAGTTCCTGAGAAATCTGTAACGAAAATTTTTCATAAACGGTAAATTATACAACTTATCAAGGGATGTAACACCAAGAGTTATAGGCCTTTGCCCCTGACTGCGGTATACACGATACATCAGCCCACTGTCCATGTATGTACCAAGTTTCAACTTTGTTGCTCCTACAGTTCTTGACAAAAGTGCAACGAAAATTTATCTGATGAGGATGGACGGAATGACGGATGGAATGAAGGAATGACGGAAGGACAAGGCAAATCCAGCATAGCCCCACTTTTTCAAAGCGGGGCTATAATTTCAACTATATGTTCGGTTAAAATAGCGGTTTCTTCTACCTCATCTGTAACAGAACACAAGACAACCACAAACAGGATTACGATGGGCCCGAACCATTACGAAAACACGCCTATTTAAATATAATGAAAATTTTACCACCAAAAAATGTAAAAAAAAAAAACTGATATTTTTCATATTTCTGCTCAAAACATAGATTGTGGGTACTCGTTAGAACCGCCTCGATAAGGCGGTTCTAACGAGTACCCACAATCTATGTTTTTGAGCAGAAATAAGAAAAATAATATATACCCCTGTAAACCCCAGTTTTACTATATAAAAGTAGAATTTAAGGGGGTCAAAATTATACAGGTATGTTTTCGTGATGACAGGCATTGATAGTCAAGCGAAAACCAAATAAAACAGATAGAGGATGGAACCGTCATTTAGTCTGAGGACCGACCCAGCGTCGTGCAATTAAAGAGGAAAGCAAAATTATCAATCATATTTGGGTTAATAACCTTGCCTGCAGTTCCCGCATAGTATCCATGTTGTAACCTATCTTTTTGTAGAGAATGACACTCTTTTTAAACCGTTCAGAAAAAATTAGTTTTGACAACACTCTTTCTGAATTTATAGTCTAAATCGCCATAAAATCCAGGTTTTGACAGGCCGTCTTTCACAAGTGTCTTCAAACCAACATTGAGAAAACATGGAATGGTAAAATTCAGACAAAATGCTGTATAATGTATTTATTTCTTAAAAACTAAGCATTTAAACAGGAAGTTCCAATGTCTTTCCATATCAAAATATCGATAATATCGATTTCAGGTAAAATACCGGATACAATTTGTTCTGACTGGAAACGCGCAGCTGTGCATTCCCCAAATCACACTGCACAGCACTGAAATTCACCAGTCCGAAATATGTACCGTACGGCAGTGCGATGGGCTGCACTGTATTGTACTGTAGTGTAGAGTAGCATAGACAGTTCAACTTCCAAAAGTAGAGGTTAGATATCTACACGCATTGTCTACCCTGCACAAACCCGCATACCCAATCCAGATTACCAAAGCACCTACCTACCAAGCTTTATCGCCCCACCTCATTCAAGAAACACACAATGCCTCGTAGTGGACGATCACCGAACCTGTAAGCCACAATCTCATTACGAAAACACGCCTATTCAAACATATTATCATCAAACATTGAAAACTTTCAGATGAAAAATTCTGGTAGTTTTGTTTTCATATTTCTGCTCAAAACATAGATTGTGGGTGCCCGTTAGAACCTCCTCAGTGAGGCAAGTCTAACGAGTACCCACAATCTATGTTTTTAGCAGAACCAAGAAAATTAATGTATAGGCCTGTAAACCCCAGTTTTACTATATAAAAGTGGGGTTTAAGGGGTTCAAAATTATGTAGGCATGTTTTCGTGACGCCCTCAATCACAACCTATCCAATTAAGCACAACCGATCCCCTAAATCAGAAAATTCAATAAAAATCTCACTTTCTTGGATAACGAATAGTAACGGAGTACAGTTTGGTTCGTAAAGAACGTTAACCTTACAGCCTGATGGATAAAATAATTTATACTCGACAACTTCAGGAGTGTGTATCCAAGTTCGCATGTCATCAAAACGGCAAAATATACACTACCCTTGCTCCAGGAGAAAGCAGATTTCTGCCAAGCAACACAGAATCTGGTTTCAAATTTGATTCATAATTACAGGAAAGTGGACAGAGGGTTGCACGACATTTTTTTTTTTTTTTTTTTTTTTTTTTTTCCAAATTTGACGCTAGGAAAGAATAAATCCAGTTCAACCCGTTCACGCCCCTTCGTGTCCGCAAGATTTCCAGTTCCCTTCAGCGCAACCGGATATCCCCTCAATGTATTTCTATTCACAACACGGTGTTGTGGTTGAAGATATACGGCCTTGTACACATGGGGGAATTTCTATACTTTGTGACCGATAGGTAGAGAATTTGGCAGCCAATTTCAGTAATTCCCCAGTGCATATGCATTCTAATACCATATAAGAAATGCTGATCAGAATCTTCGCAGGACACTCTGTGGATATCAGTCTTCGTACACAGGCTGATCAGTCGTCGCAAGGCACTCTGTGGATGTCCAAGGATCCAACTCGTCTTCAGGCGGACAGCGAAAACTGATCAGCCTGCGCAGATGCGCAGGCTGATCTGTTGTCACTGGGCGCACATGCAATCTTGTAGGAAATGTTATGCCCCGCTTAATTTACTTACATCTATACCACCAGTTGCATGACCCTCCAAGGTAAGTTTCATACGGAAACCTGACGGATTCGAATGGGGTGTATAGTCCTGAGGTAGCGTAAATCTACATTGGGCATTCATCCGCCATTTCTTTGACCCATAAGGGTTAGGATACTCGGTGAGTAACTGAATATTAGCAGTAGCTGCTTGAACATCTGAAAAAGATAGGTTACCGTATTAAACGTAATTATTCGGACACATTAACCCATTTATGCCGAGTGGAATCTTCCCCTCAATTATTTGGACATGTCCTTTTCCAATAGAAGGGGTGTCTGATCACTTTTTATTCCTACCATGTTTTACAAAAACCATCAATTTCATGCAAACAGTGTTGCCCAGATCGGACGCTGCCTTCTGCGACAGAGGGCGACGTCCGATCTGGGTCTTCACTAATTGCCAGTGTCCCTTTTATGGGACGCTAGGCATAAATAGGTTTCCTCTATACTTGTCCAAATCTTTGAACAGGTCTATTTAACTACTTGTTGGTGAGTCTAAAACCTGCTGGATAATTGTAAAATAGCATACACACTGATCAGAGTCCGATCTGAGTCTACACTGTTTGCACAGGCCTGTCTGTCCGAGCACTAAGGATAAATATGGTAGCGTCATAAAAAACATCGTACAGTCGAACTTCGATGGCTCGAACATCTTTGGGACCATAGAAAATTGTTCGAGACATGGGTGGTTCGAGTCACTGAGTGTTAATTACGGTGCCAAGTCAGGAAGCAAATGGCGATAATTTAGGGATTTTGTTTTCGCTTTTCTACACAATAATAGTGTGTTGAGTGTACCCATTAGAATCGCCTCGATGAGGCGATTCCAATGAGTACATACAACATACAATTCCACGATAAAAAAAGAAAATTTCCCTAAATATTTGTTTTCTTGAGCTGTCGGAAGAACTTCGTAGGGACTCAAAAACGAGTTTGAATTAGTCATGGTAACCGAGCCATAGGTGTTCGAGCTATCGAGGTTCGACTGAATCGATAAAGGCAGCCGAAAAAAAGCCACAGACTCAGAGATGCAGAGAGTAACTGAATCAAAGTAACAATATATTAGTCTCTAAAGCTACAAATATAAATCCTGGAACAGAGAGTGTCAATGAGTAACAATCATAGTATTGTAACATGTTATTCTCTAAAGCTATTGAACTGATTATAGGAATTAGAAATTATCAGTGAGTAATTCAATCATAGTAATAACATATGAATCTCTAAAGTTCTGAAATAGTCATAGAAACAGAGATTGTCCGTGAGCAACTGATTCATAGTAATAACGTTATTTTCTAACGCCACTGAGCAAATTATAGGAATTAGAGATTGCCAGTGAGTAACTCAGTTCATAGTGCTATTCTCTAATGCTACTGAACTAATTATAGGAACGAAGATTGGCCTTGAGTTATTAAATCATAGTAACAACTTTTATTTTCTAATGTTGGGGGCGGCTTAATATTGTATTCTTTTAAAGTAAAGAAATCGTTCAAGGAACATATATACTCTTATCAGTGAGAAATGACAGTTTATTTTCTAAAAGCATAGAATAATAAAAACGATCTTAGCACATAGATAAACAATGAGTGTCTGAATCATGGTAATAATATGTTATTCTCTAAAGCCACTAAACAAAAGATAGGAACAGAAATTGTCAGTGAGAAACTAAATCAAATTATTAACATGCTATTCTTTAAAGCTACTAAACTAATTATAGGAAATTACCCATGAGACTCTAAATCAAGTTAGACTATGTTCTGTAATTGTGGATCGTCCTGAACACATTTTATACTACTTTCAACCCTTGTCATGCTGAATAAATTAAGATGCCAAGCCCACTACCAATTATCAGTCAATCAGATTACTTGATCTAGGTGGCTAATATAAATTCACATACTTAATGGCTAACAGTGCAGATCCAGATCGGCTTCTATGGAAGCCAACTGATCTGGATCTGCACTGTTTGCTAAGACAGGGTATGTCGTGTTCAGCAAGAGAAGGGGTAATACTGTTGTTTCGGAGTTCAGATTGCTTGTGATGTCCATAAATCAGTTATTGAATAAAAAACAAGAGCATACCTCTAAAGTGCCCAGCTAACGTTATCACAACACACAGGATACCAAGTGGTCCCATGCCTAAAATATACAATTAGTACATGAACAGCATACGAGTAATACTCAATTACAGGTCTAATGGAAGTTTTTAAACGTTTTAGTTTTACGAGCATCGAGAAATTTTACCCATATGATGACATGATTAATCCATTTTAGTCTGGAGACCCTCAAAAGGGTTATTGGCAATCAATGCAGACCCAGATTAGACGCCGCTTTCGGCGGCGTCTGATCAGGGCTTCAACTGATTGCAATTAGTTAGCCGTTCTTTAGGAATATATAAATTACACAGCCTGACATTTCTAAAATTGAAATTGAATTCTTCTAATGTATAGTATTAATGTGGTCTGATCCGTTTTTTTGTGACAAATGGAGTTAAGCAAGGCTGTGTACTAGCTTCAACACTGTTCAGCATGATGTTTTCTGCCATGCTTACAGATGCTTTCAAGGTTGGTGACAATGGTATACCTATTAGGTATCGCTTTGATGGGAAACTTTTCAAGCTAAGACGGTTGCAAGCTAAATCTAAGGTGCAGACAAAGGTGCTAGACGAGTTCCTCTTTGCTGTTGACATGGCAGAGGGTGCTCCAACAGTAGAGAAAATGCAAAAAGGTGTGGATCAAGTATCTGATTCATGTGACAGCTATGATCTCACAATCAGCATCAAACAGACTGAGGCAGTATATCAGCCAGCACCTGGAAAGCTTTACAAGGAGCCTACCATCACAGTGAAAGGTCAACGACTGCAAGTGGTAGACAAGTTCACCTACCTTGGAAGCACATTGTCTAGAGTTGTGCACATTGATGATGAAGTCAATGCTAGAATTGCCAAAGCTAGTGCAGCATTTGGCCGGCTACGTGGAAGTATTTGGGACCGAAGTGGGATCAGACTTGATACAAAGCTGAAAGTATATAGATCGGTAGTGTTGCCAACACTATTATACGCATGCGAAACTTGGACAGTTTACCAACGGCATGCCAAAAGACTGAAACACTTCCATACAAGCTGTCTTAGAAGACTTCTAAAGATCAAGTGGCAAGACAGAATTCCAGACACAGAAGTCCTGAAAAGGGCAGGGATGCAGAGTATACATTCTCTTCTGAAATTGGCACAGTTAAGATGGACAGGCCATGTTACCAGAATGTCTGATGAACGTTTGCCAAAGAAAATCCTCTATGGAGAACTTCAAGTAGGAAAACGCTCCCATGGTGGTCAGAAGAAGCGATACAAGGACACCCTCAAAGCCTTCCTTAAAGACTTCAACATACCAACAGAGTCATGGAAACAGATTGCACAAGATCGTACAAAGTGGCAAGGCCTCATAAAAAAAGGGGAGCTGGTGAATACGAAGCAAAAAGAATCAGCGAAGCCGAGCAGAAACGTGCACAGCGGAAAGCCAGAGCTAAGGCATCACCAACAGAGCTTACTGCCTGAGACCTCTCTTGTTCTTTCTGCAACAGGCAGTTTAGAGCTAAGGTTGATCTCATCAGCCATCTTAGAACACACAAATAATAACACACACACAGTTGATTAGGATTGGTCATTGTCTGTAATGACAGACGGAACAAGAGATTAATGTGGTCTATAGATCATATAGCATATGACTCCCGTTTATGCCTGTTTGTAGAGCTATAAGAGTCTAAGCTTGCTCATATTTTAGAAGACTGGCTAGTAATACACATGGCAGCTTATCCGTCATTTTATACAAGCGTGACCAGTTTTGTGGGTTTCACTCCAAAATAGTGCTGCAGTTTGAAACATTATATGACCGACATGAAGGAATCAGTAAATTCCTTATAGAAGACATTTACTAGTCAGTTCACCAAAATAGCTAAAAACTGTAATTCGACCATTTCTTTACATTATATGACATTACGAAAACACGCCTATTCAAATATATAGAAAAAATCACCTCCAGAAAGTGAAAAGTTTCAGATAAAAATCTCTGATATTTTTCGTATTTCTGCTCAAAACATAGATTGTGGATACTCGTTAGAACCGCCTCGGCGAGGCGGTTCTAACGAGTACCCACAATCTATGTTTTTGAGCAGAAATAAGAAAATAATGAATACCCCTGTGAACCCCAGTTTTACTATATAAAAGTGGGGTTTAAGGGGGTCAAAATTACATAGGCGTGTTTTCGTGATGATTAAACATCTATTAATACCGGAAGTTAGAAATAGAGATGTCTACTAATATCATTATCAGCAGCAGTACCAATACCAGTAGTTGCTTTACTGAACATTTTAAGCAATGAAATGAGAACGCCAGTTAATGTATGCTTAGCATAATCCTAACTTTTTTGTGAACAAAATACTTGTTGCGGGTCGTCCTAGTGAGCCGCACATACAGGTTATGCTAATTACACATCAAATACGGGAATTATACCGAACCCAGCTTAAGCGGCAGTAACTACCGAGACTGTTGACATAGTAGTCGTGCATCTGATAACGAATAGAATAAAATAGAATTTTTTAGTATCCAACTATGACCTCTTCTGGGTATACAACTAACGCGATCGGTCGCTTCCATACAGATTTCGCCCTCCAATGAAATTATGTTCCAGCAAGTACGTGAACTCATCAAGACATTTAAAGGGCAGCTTATTAAGGATTGGTGCGTCCAGTTCTGGAGTAAGGCAATTAAGTTTGCGACCCTAAGGGTAGTCAAGACGAACAGGAAAGTGTGCAAAAGCTCGCTGCCGGATGTGTAACAGGAAATTACAATCATTGTTAAAGAAGCAGCGTTCGTCCTCAAATGATATATGCTTCCGCAAATACGCAAATTCATACAATTTCTTTATTGAAAGATTTGAAAATAATAAAAAAAAAAAAAAAAAAAAAAAAAAAAAAAAAAAAAAAAAAAGATAAATACTTAACCAGAAAAGGCGACTAATACTTATATTTTAGTGGGACCTTTAGACGGGTTATAATTATTTTGCACACACTTCATACTTCAAATGTGCTAAAGAATTTGACGTGCATATTCAATGCAATGTTTTATGTCCTTTTTAGGTGCAATTTTTTTGTATCCTTTTTTATGGTGGCATATTTCTGCCACGAGGTAGCTAGATAGCTATCGCGATAATATTCTTAATTTTCCAGAAAATAAAAAAGTTTTCCTGAAAACATTATCGCAATAACCTGAATTATCTAGATATGTTTTTTAATTTCCAGAAAATATTTTAACGCAAAATTTCGTGATACTGCTCGGAACTGACATTAGTAGCTAGATAAAATTATCGCGATAATTTTTTCATGGTAGCGAGGTAGCTATAAATAGAACACAAGCGGATATGACATTCTTGGATTTCTACGCACAGATTGGCGATTACCTAGTACAAACTCTTACCTTAAAAGTCGCTGGTAAATACCCTCGGTGAATTTCAACAGTATAAACAAAGGTATTCCGATTTCGATTCAATCTATAGATAACAGAAAATAAACGGCAGCTCTGGGCACTAATGCAAAAAATATCCTTTCGCGATAATATTTCCAGGAAACTTTAAACTATTAAGATAATCTTTTCAGGAAACTTCTAAATATCAAGATAATTATTGAAAGTATCGTGATAGCTACCTAGCTATCTCGTGGCAGAAATATGCCACCATACTTTTTATATTGTTTGGCACTGTGTTGTTATGGTAAAGCGACGGATTGCAGATCGTGAGTTAGCCAGTTGGCGGGTGCGATCTCAGTGAGCATCAAGTGTTGTGTCCTTGAGCAAGACACTTTATCCACATTGCTAAGTACTGATTTCTACCCAGGAAGACCTGCGAAAAATAAGGGTGTCGCAGTTTATATGTACATCAAAAATAGCCAGCAAGATATATCTCCGCATATGCTTGACATAACATAAACCACATGTGAGTGAATAGGTACAGATAGACCAGATATCATCATTGTTCTCTGTGTGTACCACAGATGGATCAACATATCTAGTATCAGTCTCAGCAACTCCTCTCGTCTTTCACGGTTGGTACTGCCAACTAAATCACGTACCCCGGAGTCGTGTTTTGACGCACTTAAGCATTATCTGACAGTGTGTTTATGTCTATAGAAGCACACCATATTTTTTCATGATGCAAGATAGTAATGGACTACTAATACATTATTTAACACCATCAGGATAATTGACTGTGCTCGAACTGACCTAAATGTGTCGAAGGGGCATAAAACTCCAATCAAAACAAAACCAAATCATTGCAGGCACTTTAACAGAGTTGTTTTCTTAGTTGGCCAATGTGGCCGATGGGCCTCTGGTATTGATACTTTCACAGGTTTTGAGAAATGTTTGCACTGTCATTAAAATGAAAGCATTCCAATCAGCTTATACTATCCCACGACTCCCCTAAATAGTGATCTACCTTAGGCAAAATATGGTAAAAACTCACAGGATACATCACGAAAACATGTCTATATAATTTTGACCCCCTTAAGCCCCACTTTTACATTTATTATTTTCTTATTTTTGCTCAAAAACATAAATTGTGGGTACTCGTTAGAACCGCCTCAACGAGGCGGTTCTAACGAATACCCACAATCTATGTTTTGAGCAGACATATGAAAAAAAAAAGACAGAATTTTTATCTGAAAACTTTCAGTTTTTGGTGCTGAAATTTTCAATATATATTGGAATATGCGTGTTTTCGTAATGAATAGTATCTGTCAAGAGACAAAGTCCGTTGCGCCTATTATTTGTGTACCTGTCAGAGGTAAATTTAACAGCTCAGAGTGAACCAAAACTCGGAAAATAACTGGAGTCATTAGGTGAATTCAATGGATCTTGATATTTATGCTAGCATGTGCGGCATAAAGGTGCATGCAATTACTGAAGCTAAACGGCTCGCTAGCTTTTTGAAAAAGCTATTACTTGTATAATATTTATATTTTACAAGTATGGCAGCCATCGTGTATGCCATCTTGAAAATCAATGCTTAAACTGCTAGTTAAAATGTACTTTACGTATAAACTGCATTTGAAATGTTTTAACTGTTCAGAGGAAAGCAGCGCGTTACACATCAGTCATTATATTTTGCGAATACTTTTCGTTGCATTTTGTCCGCCATTTTGGATTCCATCTTGGATAGCAGTGCCTAAATGCTAATCAAACATTGTATTGCACATATAAATAATGTTTTACAGGATTTTAGCTTTTCAAAACATAGCAGCATTAACAAAGTGACCGCCTTTGTATATCTCATGTCCCTAGCAGCCATCTTGGGCGCCATCTTTTATATCTCAAGATGCTCAAGATTGCCAATGTGGCATCAATCAGAGTCTTAAAGTAGAAGGTCTAAACTTTCAAAATACGTTAAAACATGTTCTATGGGATTCAAATTGAGGTTCACATATTGATTTGCAGGACTACCTCGCACATGAGAGCAAATGCTTTCCAGAAAGAGTAGCTCCCATGTTTTAAAAATTCCAAATATCAGAGGCAAGTTCCTGGGTTGACAAATTGCTTCCCTTGAAAAAAATGTGGCATTTCTTATGAGGTATAGTCATCCACTTTAATAGCTCTTTGCATTTCGGTAATAGCGTGACGGCAAGTAAAACAGGCTGAGTGGTATATCGCATTTTTTAATATGGCGACGTGCCTGATTGACCTTTTACAGGGTGTATTTTTTTTTTTTATTTCATGTAGAAGTAAGTTTGTGGCAATTGCTTTAAAAAGATGAAAGGTTTGAAAGTTGTTGTTTTATAAAATGTATGCTCCGACTTATCAATGGAATGTAAGAAGAAATAAAAATAAAATAAAGTATTGACCGCTTGTCGATGTGCCCGCGTGTTCAACAACAAAATTTACAGCCTTTCGAGCATTCGAGTGAGCTCTCACCTAGTTGAACGCACCTCCGATCAGTCCGCTTACGAATGATCTATTACGCTCTCCTCCACATATACATTGTTGTATCTTAAGTCCTATCTTCGCTAAATTAATAAATTGGAATTAATAAAAGTTTTCTTAATATTATCCTGGACAATACAGCTTGATATTTCAAAGGGAATGCTAACATTTTTCCTTGTGAAAAATAAGAAAAATTGTTTACAATGTCTGCTTTGTTATAATTAGTCAGCAGGTTTGTCGCTGACTGTTGTCTAAAAGTCGCGTTAACTAACGCAAAAGCCCATCACATTGACCGCTTTATAACAATAGTCGACTGTCCTTATCTCGATTTCGCTTATCTCGAATAACCGCTTATCTCCAAATCAAAATCTGATCCTTGTTAAAACATGAAAATCTAACAACAGGTTACAAAATAGAGGAGAAATTGCTCCTGAGGAGTCAAATTACATATTCTTTTGTGAAATGTGGTTGTTCGATTTATTGTTTTACTCAATTCTGCAAATCTGATATGTCGAGGAACGAATATCTCGAAGTATTTCAGAGAGTCCCTTGGACTTCGAGATAACGAGAATCGACTGTACTTAAAATATAGGTTTCAAGAAAACATCCTAGGAACAGTAATTTAATACTCACAGTAAAACTTTAATGACTCGAACACCGATGGCTTGTTTACCGAGTTTGATTCAAACTATTTTTGATTCCTAAAGAAATTCTATCGATAGCTCAACACATATATTTAGGGGCATTTTACAGATAATTTCTCATTCTGTGATGAAAATGTATGTTGTGTGTACTCATTAGAATTACCTCATCGGGACGATTCTAATAATTACACTACATACCATTATTTAATAGAAGATCAAAAAGGTATTCCTAAATTATTCCCGTTTGCCTCCTGACCTTGCGGTATGATTAACAACCCTCAGTGGCTCGAACTACTCTTATCTAGAATAAATTCCACGCTCCCAAAGATATTTCAGCCATTGAAATTCGACTGTATTTGTATGTCTGTTATTTCATTATATTAATACTTTTATCGAATTACATATAAAATTCGTTTTCAAATTCCACTACAGAATTTAAAATCTTTTACCTGACGTTCTCCGCTACATTGAAATATTTACTTTCCTTTTGTAGAGCAATCTGCTGTGTGTTCATTAATCTGTAAAATAGTCAGTTAAATGTGTTAATCCGTACATAATTAACCCGGTCGAGCAAAAGTGTACCTTATCAAAAATGTACCGTAACCACTCGGTCAGACGGTCGTGCGCAGAACAGAACAGAATAGGAGAAATTAAGCAAAGTACCGCACCACGGCTTAGGAAGCAATTAAGGCGTCATAGATGCTGTTGATGCGTACTTCGGGGACCAAGAAGAAGGTTTCTATTTTGAAGGGGTAAACAAACTGGAAAAAGCATTGGATAAAGTGCATCGAGGCAGAGAGACATGGCAAATTTTCGTATGAGCAGTGTGCATTTTAACAGCATAATATATGTAACAAAACATTAGCCGAAACATAAGGAAACGTACCCTCTGACGTGTGTACCCAACGAAGACTCAAAAGAACCTGCTCACCCGTGCAGTCTGATCAGTTTTCATTTTTCACACGAAATAAACTTGCATCTTTGGCTATTCAAAATGCGCCCAGTGAGGATTCTGATCAGACTGTGCAAATGCAATGGCTCGGCGTACATGTCCGAAGGTACGTTTTCTGACGTTACGGCTCAAACATATTATTTAAACACCATTCTACCGAATTCTTAGATGGATTGCTGGAATCTGACAGTACCGATAATACCTTTACTGCCCCACCAGGACAGTCTTAGCTGCAACTTACTCCGGTTCCCATTAGCACCTTTATATAACAATACAATGAACCTCCGAAATACAGCCACCTTTGGAAAAGTCATACAACTGACTGTTGTAAGGAAGTGGCTATAGTAGAGCAGTAAAATATCACTGGGATATCAGAGAAAGGGCCGTTATGGGGAGATTGTTGTTATTGAGAGGTAACCGTTCGTGGAAGTTCCGCTGTATACACTTGATAATCTAACCATTCTAAAAGCGGACCATCACGAAAACATACCTATATAGTTTTGACCCCCTTAAACCTCACTTTTATACAGTAAAACTGGGGTTTACAGGGGTATACATTAATTTTCTTGGCGGTTCAAACGAGTGCCCACAATCTATGTTTTTAAGCAGAAATATGAAAACTACCAGAATTTTTCATAATGTAAGTTTTTATTTTTTTAGTGGTAAAATTTTCAATGTATTTGAATAGGCGTGTTTTTGTAATGGCGTCCGCGGCGACTGATATGGGCCTGTGTTGTCCCAGTATATGATTTGAAATATTGTATAATGTAGCAGCCTGCATACATACGATCCGTTTTCTCTTAGCACTCCACAATTACACAACCAAAATATAAATTAATACTGAGATTAAAATTTAATCTTAATTGTATAAAATAAAAATGCTATTCAACTAGGTGCCGCGCCATGCGAAATGGTGTCTGGGCATGTGCGACTAGCGAAGGCCCAGATCAGCCTGCGCATCCGCGCAGTCTGATCTGGGCCGTCACTGTCCGCTAACAGAATCATTAGATACTACAGAATGAATGGACAGACAGTAAGTGCCTGGATGATACTTTGCGCATGCGCAGTAGGATCTATTTCTGCGAATTTTGCGCATGTTCGAATGCATTTTTTCGCTTGACGTGGCCTATATATATTTCAACATAAAGCTGTTGAATACGGAAATGCTATTGGCATCGATGTTCTTACACGTGGAATGGTGAACAATGGGGGTTTATACGGTAGAAGTTCAACTTATGACCTAATAAGTACAACAGCCTTATTTCCGGAATATTACGAGCCGTGTTACGGGCGGCGTGAAACGAAATTGTACCTTCGAACATGTGTAACATACGTAGATTCAGATCATCCTGCGCATGCGCAGAAATATCCGGGCCGTACATTCTGTAGTGTCCAATGATTCCGTTGGCGACAGTGAAGGCCCTGGTCAGACTGTGTGTATGCGCAGTCTGATCTTGGGCTTCGCTGTCCGTATATGCCCGAACCCACGCACATGTCCAAAGATATGTTTTCGCCCATATATTAAAAGCAGTCAGCATTTAAGTCTTTTTTTTTTTTTTTTTTTTTTCTTTTGTTTTAACATATTTAGTACAGAAAGTAAGACCTGACGTGCGTGTCTTTCAAAGTGTATTCGATGTTAAAAATAAGAAAATATAGTGAATCCTCGTTATAACGACAGCATATGTTTCCAAAGATGTTGCCATTAAATTGAATTTGTTGTTGTAAAGAATCCTTAATGGACAGAATTATATGTAAGAAAGGCTTTGTTTTATATTTATTTATCCATAGAATATATGTTTTGGATATTTGTTAGAATCGCCTCAGTGAGGCGATTCTAACAAATATCCAAAACATGTTGCTTGAAGTTTTAATGTAATATTCTTGCATAATTTCTCATTAACTGTCACTTCTTGAGCGAGGGTTTCGTGACATTCAAATTGTCATTATAAGGAATTTTGTCGTTGTATCGAGTGTCGGTATAAAGAGGGCTGACTATATCACTACGTTTTATCTAAAAATTTAGCCCAAATGTAAACTATTTTAGTCCGGAAGCTCACAAAAGGCAAACAATGCAGACCCATGATTAGACACTAGAGTCTAATCAGGGTCTAAACTGTTTGCATTAAATACAGAAATTTCTATCAAACAGAGCAACAGCAGCTACTAAACAGACACCCTGCGTTTGGAAAATAAACCGGTCCAAGAGTTGGGCTTGAAGAGTCCATTCGTCGTATATGGGTTAGATATGTATGTATTGGACTAAACACGTGCTGCGAGCATAGTGTAAGACGGAAAGTATTTCATCATAACTTGGCAGTACATTACCCAGGGGCGGATCTAGGATGGTTTTTGAGCGGGGTATCGATTTGATTAAATTACCGTACTAGCTCTATGTATTAGGACAGACAACCCTGAGGAAATATTGTAGACCTTGATCAGTTACCGCAGAATGCCGCCATTAACCCAGGAATTGCGCACACATTCACAGGTATTAAAATGGTTTTGATGAAGAAAGATATATGGTAAAGAGTAATGGATGTGAATATTAAGGGTAAATGCGGTATCCAAAATTTATCAAATTTATCCAAAATTTCCAATGTCCCAGGCCCCCGGTGGTTTATTCTACTGGCCGTTCGAAGGCGGTGGTCTCGGTGTTAGTCTCACTCTTTGTTGCTTTGTGGTTTATTCTACGAAGCGATTTGTTTTAAGTCTTGTCTTGTGTTATTTTGTTCTTGTGTTTTTCAGTCCTTTTAGCATTGCGATTACCTCGCTTTCGGGAAGAAAGAGCTAATCTTAGTGCTTCTTCGTACGTTTGTTTGATTTGCGTTTGTTTGGCTTTGTGTTTCCTCTTCCTCTTGGTGTCTGGGAAGGGCTGTGCCTTGTGACTGTGGCACTCCCTGGACTTTTCTTTTAACTTTTTTGTATTATTATTTCTGTCATTGTATGTCTTTGCATGTATGTCCTAGTGAAATGTTTATTTTGGATAGCCGTTTGGCTAATGTTTTGGGAAAGTGACTGTCCTTTTGCATTACGAAAACACGCCTATTCAAATACATAGAAAATTTCATCTTCAAAAACTGAAAATTTTTAGATAAAAAATTTTGATATTTTTCATATTTCTGCTCAAAACATAGATTTTTGGTACTCGTTAGAACCGCATCGGCGAGGCGGTTCTAACGAGTACCCACAATCTATGTTTTTGAGCAGGAATAACAAAAATAATGTATACCCCTGTAAACCCCAGTTTTACTATGTAAAAGTGGGGTTTAAGGGGGTCAAAATTATATAGGTATGTTTTCGTGATGGCTTTCTGCTTGTACTGCTGGATTGTGGTTCCATTGCTTTAAGTGCGTCCTTCTTTCCCTTTGGTGTCTTGGACGGAAGGTGTTTGGTTATTGTATCTATTTCTGATCATTGCCTTCCTTTTTATTATCATCCGTTTTCTCCTCGGGAAAACTGTACTTTGTGACTATTCCCTGGTAATTTCATTTATAGTTTTACTTCGACTAAATGGATGGTGGCTTATTTTTATTGCTAGCGGCAATGTTGCTTTTCCCTATGAATAGTTTAATAACAGTGCATAACATGGGCGTAAAATACTATCTATGTATTTACTTTTTGACATCGTATATTAGCAATGAAATAACTGGAAATTTAAGTTTCATTATTTGATGTATTTAAGCAACTTGCCATTTGATGCGTTTAAGAGGTTAATATACAAATTCAGAGGTGGCAACGTTGTCAAAATTGTTTCGGTCTCCTTCTGAAAATGAGTCTATGCTAAAAGAGTAGCGTTTGTTCCCCTTGGGAGCGAAGCCTTTCCCTTTATAGTAGACTGCTTTTCAGAAGGTGCATGGGTTTAGTTTAAATGTTTATTTCATGTATAATATTAACATATTTGAACATATACATGTACAAGACATGTGTTTACTACATTACAATATTATACAATGGGATTCAGAAGAAAGTCAACTGACTTATAAAGTCCGTCTCCCATTTTTTGCAAATATAAACGTACAAATACAACATGTGACTTGAAATAGAACAAACTTACAGTGATAAAAAAGATAGAGTGAAGGTGCTAGGGTTTGCAAACAGAAAGTCAGAATAGTTGTTTACCTTGCATACATGGGGGGGGGGGGGGGGGGGGGGGGGGAATCAAAAACTGTAATAAATCCTCTTAAACATTTTTTTGAGCCGCAACTTGAGAAAATATTTGTGCGGTATATACGGAAACAGGGAACCCCTAGTCCTGTGTGTGCTTTCTGACAGTCTGATTACATATGGTCTGAAACAACGTATTTGCTCCAGCAACTACAACAATTCTGCAAGCTAACAACAAAAATCCTGAACAGCAACATATTTACAAAGTACATTCTCACAAGTACTTAGGCCTTATATTTTCTACCAATTGTACTTGGCTTGACCATTTAGACTACATTAAAACGAAAGCATGTTTTCAGGTTAATATAATGCGAAAACTGAATTTCACAATCGATAGAAATTCCTTACAAACAATAGTGTCAAGTTTATGAATCCAGTAAGTTTCCTTACAAAGATGATCCATCTCATTATTGACAACATCTGTTTTTTTTTATTATTTTTTTTTTTACAAACAATACACATTTCCGTCAATAGACCGCTTCTCGAGTATGCTGATGTTGTCTAGGACAATTGAATGAAGCGAATGAATTAGAAAAAAAGTCAGAATAAGGCTGCAAGAATCGTTACATAATATCAATCCGGTCTCTGCTCTTTGAACATGTCTGGGAATCTCTTGAAGCTCGTAGACAAAATCACAAAAGTAAGGGCGAGGATTGTGGCCACGTAAAATCAATTTAAGCACCCCCCCCCCCCCCACTCCCACCCCCCTCCCAAGTGAAATACTTTTTACTGACCGTTCCAAGGCGGTTCTTCTGTCATGGTTTATTTTTGTTATAGTTCGTCTTTGAATGTGTGTGTCGCTTACTTATTTTTGTTTTGGATAGCCATTTGGCCACTTCGTGGGAAAGTAACTGTCCGTTTGGCTTTCTGCTAGTGATGTTTCCATTAGGGTCTAGTTATTTCGTGTTTGTGTTTCTTTCCCTTTGATGTCTCTGATGGGAGGTGTGGGATAATTGTATCGGTTCCTGATCATTGCCTTCCCTTCTATTTTGTACTCTTTTACAAAATGCAGAATTCTCTTACACCTGAATACCTTTCGTCATTGATACCACCTACGGTAGGTAGTATAACAGCTTATCGATTGCGAAATAATTCCAATCTACAGAACATTTAAGCCAAATCACAACTCTATTATATATCCTTTCTTCCGTTGGCTACTCGCAGTTGAACAATTTTGACAGATGATAAGAAAACTTCACCCTCAGTAACACAAGCTACCATCTAACGCAAGAAACCTCCGCCGTATTTTATGCTGTTAAAAGACTGGGACAAAGACACAATGTCCGATTAAAACTGAAATGTAGCTCGTTACGTCGTTATCTTTTTAAAAATATTCTAAATAACTCTTTTTGTGTCTGTGGAGATGTTGAGGACACAAAACCCTCCTTCTTAGCCAGCGAACAGTACAGTGACTTAAGACAGGAACTGATAAACATTGTCACAACGATTTCCTAATCTTCCCTAAACATTCTTCTATATGGCAGTACCGAATCATACAACTACAGTCGACTCTCGTTATCTCGAACTCCAAGGGACTCTCAAAAATACTTCGAGATATCCGTACTTCGACATATCAGATTTGCAGACTTGAGGGAAAAATAAATCGAACAACCGCATTTAACAAATGTATATGTATTTGGACTCTTGAAGTTAAACATATGTTGAAAATATTGTGGAAAAGAGGAGAAATTGCTCCTTAGGAGCAATTTCTCCTCTTTTTCACAATATTTTGTTACCTGTTATTAGATTTTCATTTTTAAGTAGGGACCAGATTTTCACTTCGAGATAAGCGGTTATTCGAGATAAGCGAGGTCGAGATAACGAGAGTCAACTGTATTTATAACAGTACATGATTTTATTCTTAAATCTAAACGATTTTGAGATTATACCTTAATGCTGAAGTGATACTCATAATAAATACATATTTAATTTTCTTACAGTCGCACACATATTTACACTCACGCACGCATACTTGCATATGCATACTTGAAAAATATTTGAAAACACTTTAAAGCATGTTACATGAAAATTAGAAATGGTAAAGTACATACAGCAATTTAAAGGCTACATATTCCTAAAACATATACAATTCATTATCAAAGAAAGGTTTAAAAAATTACTATATGGTAATTATGCGATCATAAAATGTGGCACCTGACAGCTTGTAAAGTTTCAGCTAGTCTCTTGTTCTTGAAACGAAATGATTGTTATAGTATCGCTGAATTCATGTTGCCAATATTAATTCAGAGGTATGATAAAAATTCATTTCATTTTTCATTCAGTTAAAAAACAAGAGACTAATTCAAGTTTTGCAGGCTGTCAGATGCCATATTTTACGATTGTATGAATACAGAAGTATCAATTTATTAAAAGTTTCTATTTTTGAGGAATATGGAGCCTTTAAGCCAAAGTCAGGTAATTACCACCTGACCTACATCACGAACAGCGTTATCGAGTTTTACCAGGAATTGTTGCCTTGAGATGGCCTGAAATTATAAGCCCATCAATTGCATGTTAAGACCGTACCCTTACATGTGTAAATAAAACAAAGTTACCTTGTGGTTTATTCTACGAGGCGATTTGTTGTATGTCTTTCCGTGTGTCATTTTGTTCTTGTGTTTTTCAGTCCTTTTAGTATTGCGATTACTTCGCTTGGGGAAGAGAGAGCTAATCTTAGTGCTTTTCGTACGTTTGTTCGATTTGTGTTTGCTTGGATTTGTCGGTTTCCTCTTCCTCTTGGGGTCTGGGAAGGGCTGCGGTTTGTGATTGTGGCACTCCCTGGATTTTTATCTTACCTGTTTTTACTACTTTAAATCCATTCCCCGTTGAGTCATATTCCCATGCTTTATTTTACTACCCTTTATTATTTTGTCCTTTTCATAACCTTAATGAAATTGTATTTGCAAAAGTTAGACACCAATTTGCAAATTTAAAGTAAATCTGACAATCACATAATTTTATGATTAGCACAATGATATTGTAGTCCAGGGATGCAGACCTAAGTAAGTCATTTGACTTTCTTATGAATCCCTTTTGTATGATACTTGTTGTTATGCAATCAACATGTAGATATAAGATGCTTGTGTAATACAAAGGAAAAAGTTTTAACCAAAGATCCTGATCAGATTCAGCGAATAAGATGACTCACCATGGCTTTCCCTGTTCATATATGGTTAGGTATCCATTGTTTTCAGTGCAAGGATCATTTAAAAGAACATATGGATACCGTGTTTACCCTAAACGTTCGGATACTTATTCCAATCTTCTATAAAAATACGGTATGTGGCATGTACCCATTAGAATCGTCTCAATTATGCATTACTAACAAATGCACTCAACATTCATTTTCATGATAAAATCAGAATATTTCCTTAAAATATCCTTAATATCTTAAGCTATCGGAAGCATTTTCTAAGGATCCAAAAACGAGATCGAATCAGCCACGATAAACGAGCATCGGTGTTTGTGTCATTGAAGTTTTACTGTATTATGCTCTGTATTCAAATGTAGTTTTACTAAAGCTATAATGAAGTTTTAGCAAACAACCAGTAGATTTCATCACGAAAGTATGCATATATCATTTTGACTCCCATAAACCCCACTTTTATATAGTAAAACTGGAGTTTACAGGAGTATACATTATTTTTCTTATTTTTGCACAAAAAAACATAAATTGTGGGTATTCGTTAGAACCGCATCGCCAAATCGGTTCTAACGAGTACCCACAATCACTGTAAACATAAATTGTGGGAACTCGTTAGAACCGCCTCGCCGAGGCGGTTCCAACGAGTACCGACAATCTATGTTTTGAGCAGAAATATGAAAATTATCACAGTTTTTTTATCTGAATATTTTCAGTTTTTTGAGGTGAAATTTTCTATATATTTGAATAGGCGTGTTTTCGTAAATGTCCGATCAGTTAAGTTGATCAGTTAAGACGGCACTGAACGCAAGCCTGACCAGGGTCCATTATGTCTTCGGCAAGCTGCATACTAAACAGTGGTATTACAGAACACCATTTAAATGCTAAATGGTTTCGTTCCTACAACTTCCGATCTAGAACTGATCCCTTCACCATTAGCCAATTTATGAAGAGCGGACTCACCTACTTCTTTAAGACTGACATAAGTCCAAGAGCTAAGAAGATAAATACTCTAATATGTCCACCAAAATACTAAGACATTGCCTCTCTTATATCAGTATGATAAAACTGAAATCTCTTGTTCTGTTTGAGCTAGATAGCAAAAAATAAGGAGATTTTGTGAAAGACAATAAATATCGTCTATCAGAAAAACAGACTTACTGAATGGATTGTAATCAGTCTACAGGTCTTTGGACTTGTCTTTTTCTAATAGGAGCGGTGTAATTTTGTTTCTCAATATTGCTATGTTTCCTAGAAAATCATGTATATAATGCAAACAGTGTAGACCATAAGGCGTCTGATATGGGTTTAGGCTGTTTGCAAATGTCATTTTATGGGACACAAAGCATAAATGGGTTAATCTGTTGAAGTATTAGAAGAACTAATAACTGACACTGATTTTAACCGTCTGACTAAAGGGCCTCGGAAAAGGATGATTATTTTCATATGGACACTGTTGTATTTTATGATAAAACATTAATGGTTGCAAAGTAATAATGATATTGCACGTCAGCAGAACTGACATGCCAATTAGCAGAAATAACTAAATATATAATATGTGTGGACACAGCATTTAAACATCATTTACATGCTATATCAAACATTATTGCATAAAAAGCAGTGTCGCACGTTATTAACAGCCGTGCATTAACCGGTGAAAAGCCGTGTATTAACAAGGCAATTCACGCGCAGTTAATGCACGGCTACGTAACTTTCAATATGCTCGTACCGGGGCCTCAGGATTGCTGCCGTTACGAGATGTGCACTGCCCGGCCCTAGAACGAGCGTAGTCCGTGAAAATTGCATTCGAGAGACATCGGTGAAAAGGCGAAACAAAACAGTACAAGGAGTAACGCAAAATGTAGGAAATGTTTTCAGTTTTTATGCAATAATAGCGATCGAACATGATTTTTCAATGCAATAACATTCGCCAGGTCCCTTGGGAGGTGTTGAAAACCGCGGCCTTTGGCCTCGGTTTTCAACACCTCCCTCGGGACCTGGCGAATGTTAATGCATGAAAAACCATGTTTGATCCCTATATTTACATGCTATATCAAACAATTAGGTTTGAGCAATTCCTCTGTTGCTGTTCTTCTTTGTTCGTGAGTCGGTGGTTTATTTTTTTAATTTGTTTTTGTCAGTCTATTTTCCATAGCTTAACCTCTTTAGGTGTCTTGGAAATCTGAGGGTTTTTTTTTTTTTTTTTTTTTTTTTTGTAATAGTGCCATATTCTTGGCACATTTAGTTATATTTTTGTGCAAATTCTTGAGCCGAACTATGCAAAAATGCGCATTTAGTGTTTATGCAAACAAAATAGTCTATCCGAAAACGCCTAGGTCAAGGTCACTGTTTTACACCATTGTACTTTAAAGGGACTGGATACCTTTGGTAGATTTTCCACCGTCTTTTCACAAAGGGAGATCATTTTTGTGGCTTCCTAGTTGCTTTCATCGATCCAAAACTCATTTTCAGAAAGGAGTCTACTAAAAAGGAAAGCATTCGCTTCCAGAGAATTATATTCTTCCCTGTTAGAGAAGATCCCGTTTTAGAAGGGGACCAGAATAATTGTGACAGAGTTGTCTACCTTGATAGTGTATCAATTGCCCTTAAACAAACTGTGATTCGGCAGCTCCGGTCTAGCAATTCCTGAAATCATATTTTTCCTTTACAACATAAGCGCCCAGTGAACACTCGGATCTGCCTTGTATCCCGTGCAACCTGATCATGACATTCTCTATTTGTCAATATAATGTACAACATTCACTGTATTCCACAAGAGGGTAATAATTAACCCATTTATGCCGCGATCCATAAACGAGATATTGACCAGCAGTGTAAACTCAGATCAAACACCGCAGTCAGCGGCGTTAAATCAGGGTCAACACCGTTTATATTAAGTACAGAAATTTCTATAAAACACGACATAAAAAAAAAACGACACCTTTTCTACTGGAAATAGACCTGTCCCAAACTTGTGATAGAAGTCCTTTCGGCATAAACTGGTTAAAATAAGCTGGCAAAAAAGATATGTTCAAACTGCATGAATACGCGGGTTACCTGGGTTGCGATCAATAATCCGAAAAGTTCGCGTTCACATGCAAGCTGTTGCGAACTCAAAAATCATTTTAGTCAGTTTTCGGCGGACGACAGCGAGTATCCGCAAAATAAATTTAAACTGGTTTTGGCACAATCAAAACTGCGGCCTATGCAAATAAAACTTTTATGTATGCTTGTTTTAAACCAAACATATGGGAAGGTTTAATACATTGATATTATTTATTTGATTAAAAATAAAATTAACATTAATTGACAGATACAATTTGTTCGATTGGTCGATCTTTTATCAAGTTTCGTCAACGAGAATGACTGCTACTCTCTAATAGGATATCACAAGGGGCTGGTTTACAATAATCATTCGAAAATACAAAATACTTTGAAAAACATGTGCGAGTGTTTCGTTTTATTGAACGCAGCCTGGGCGTCTGTACATTGCGATAAGGCTTCGTTTCTCGTGTTGTGGCAAATTTTGTAACATTTTTTTTTTGTTTCTGTAAACTATGATTAGGTTATATTTAAACAAACAAAATGAAGGTTTAGTCTGCTGGCTAGGCGCGAGTGATACACGAGATGATGAGCAACGCATAAGGAAGGCCCTTATGCGTGGACAACGCATGCCCAGACCAGCCTGCGTTTTTGCGCAGGCTGATTAGGGTCCTCGCTGTCCACTGAAATATCAGTGGATGCTGTAGTACATGTTGACGAACAGAGAATTCTCAGATCGGGGTGCACGTATGCTGATCTGGTCCTACGCTGTCCGCAAATGTTTTTCTTTTTCGTGCATTGCGCATTACATGTATTCTAATGAGGCAACTGCACTATCGGGAACAAGTTTACTTCTTTTGTCCTATATACATTCTGTTGAGGTTTTAAATAAATCTAGTTTTACTTTTAAGACAGGAATTTCGAGACTTTGATTTATCGAAATTGTGAAAAGACTAACTGTATTTCAGGTGAATGGAGTGCATTTAGAGAATTAAAGACAATCTATCACAAGGGGTGCAAATTTTGTTACTTCCTATTTGCTTTCCTGCACACTAATCCCTTTCTGAATAGGGATCTGCTCTATAATGAAAGACTTTGCTCCCCGTGGGAGCAAATTCTTTCATTATAGAGTAGATCCCTTTTCAAAAGGGGCCAAAGCAATTGTAAGAGCACCATTCCTCTAAACACAATGCTCGGAGGATCAGGTAAAATCAGTATAGACCAAAACGCTTTTTTCATTATTAATAGACAAACCAAATATTTCTATAATATTTTTCCAGTACATTAGCTAGCATTGTCTTAACAAAAAACGTAAATAAGTCATTTGATGAGTGTTGATGACAAATTATAACATAGTTGCACTGTTTTCCTTTCAACAATACACACAGATATATCACAAAGCAGCATATTTATGTACTCCATTTGACTGCCATGGACTTTTCCATGGAATAAGAATAATGACAAGTATACAGGTTATGAGAAACTTTCATAAGTGTAAGGTTCAGACTGACAAAATCCATTTCGAGGGTAACTCTTCGGCATCACGAGGCTTCCCTCGTCAAGCCGAATGGTTATCTCGAGGAACACAGTTTTTACTCTGCACGGAACACCCACGATAGATTCTTTTTTCATTAGATTTTAATTAGAACTGGTTAAATGCAAAATGTTAGCGTTTGTAAGGGTTTCTTATTACTTTCAAAAAGAAGAAAATCAGACGCCATCAACCACTGATGTTTGGTTCTTCCCATCCACTCCACTGACGTATCATAAACTGACACCATTTGTTACATTCTTGGCGTCAGTCGTCTGTATAACCAATGTCTTGATTATGCAAATCCATCTATACAACCAATGTATTGAATGCACCCTCAGCAGTTGAGGTCTTCCTTTTTTATTTGCCTTACGGGTCGGATAAGCGAGGCACTGATGAAAATCACAGATCGGGTATGCCAAAACTAATTTGTCAACAATAGTGAAAATCGCAGGAAAATCCAGTCTGGTATACAAGTAAAGATTTGTCAGCACGAGTAAAAATCGCGGAAAACCCGGTTTGGTATGCCAGAAAATATTTGTTAGCACTGGTGCAAATCGCGGAAAACCCGGTCTGGTACGAAAGAAAAAAATGTCAACACTCGTGAAAATTTCGGAAAACCCAGCCTGATATGCGAGAAAAGATTTGTTAGCACTGATGAAGACTGTGAAAAACCCGGTCCGGTGCGCAAGAAAAGAAAATGCCAGTACTAATGAAAATCGCAGAAAACCCGGAATGAAGTGCAAATAAGTACAGTTGACTCTCGTTATCTCGATCTCGCTTATTTTCGAATAACCGCTTATCTCGAAGTGAAACTCTGGTCCCTGCCTAAAGATGAAAATCTAACAACAGGTAACAAAATATTGTGGAAAAGAGGCGAAATTGCTCCAGATTTCTCCTCTTTTCCACAATATTATCAATATATCTCTAATTTCAATAGTCCAATTACATATACATTTGGTAAATGTGGTTGTTCGATTTATTTTTTCCTCAATTCTGCAATTCTGATATGTTGAGGTACGGATATCTCCAAGTATTTCAGAGAGTCCCTTGGAATTCGAGATAACGAAAGTCGACTGTATTACAAACGCAAAATCCCGTATCTATAAAAATGAGGGCGCGCGTAGCAGTGACACCTCCGCTTTACCTCGTTAATTGCAAAATGATTTTAAATAGTCGGCAGGCACCATAAAGTTTACCGCTTAGCACGCGATAAGCAAATTCAGCAGACAACAAATTGATGAAAATAGGATTTAACATTTCATGTAAATTGTCTAAATTTCAATACCTATTTTCCGGGAAAAATAAGAAATAAAAAAAAACGTTTCAAAATGCCGTCCGCTGAAATTAAGTTAAATCATTACCGGTCTTACGTTAAGTAATTCAAATACATCTAATTTTAGAGCCAACGATTAAATTAAATGGGCCTCGCCATGCCAAAACCTGTTTTCGGGCATATACGGACAGCGAAGGACCAGATCAGTCTGCGCACCCACGCAGTGTAATCAGGAACATCACTGTCCGCTAACGGAATCATTGAATACTATATAATGTATCGTTGGAGAGCATAGGCCCGAATGATACTTTGCGCATACGTAGGATGATCTGAATCTGCTCATTTTGCGTATGTTCGGAGGCTCTTTTTCGCTTGACAAGGCCCAAATACGGACAAAGAATACATTTCTTGAAGATTTCTCTCCACAGTCTGAATAACATCAGACAGTCCAGATAACATCTTACAGTCTATTGTTCATGCAAAGTGCATGTCTAGAAGTATCGCACAACTGTCCTGCTCATGCCACCGATCTAGGTGATGTTGAAGAATGTTTTGTCGGCGCTTAGAGCTCACAAGTTACATTTTATGCAAGACATTCGCCCCTACGGCTGCACACAGGACACATTCACCTTTAAAAAGTCCAACAAATTTTGATTTTTTTTTTTCAAGTTGAATTTACTAATGTAAAATTTAAGTGAATAAATAAGCAGCTATGTAAGAAAGTGTACCTTCAGACATTTGCTTACTGGAAACACTATGAGACCAGGTTGCGTATCTGCGCAATCTGCTAGGAGACTTTAATATCCGCCAGTGGAAGCCATAATCTATTGGCTTATAATAAAGTGGCCAGCAAAGATTGAATCAGATTAGACTGGTAAGCAAGCAGAACTGCAATAAAGGATATAAAAGGAGCAGCGCTGGGCGCATATGTTCAAAGGCACAATTTTCATGTTATAGCTTTAATACTTCCCGAATTCCATTAAATCTCAAAACAGAACATACACAAATGAACCGCAACGTAAGATAGCATACTTTCTGCGCCCCCAAAAGACGCAAATTAGCATGCGGATTCGCGTAGTCTGATCATAATCTTCGTTGTCTGCATTGTAACCTTGGCTATTCAAAATGAGCCAGTGAAGATTTTGAGTCTGATCTGAATCTTCTCTGGGCGCATATATTTGAAGGCACGTTTCTGATATTGCGTCTAAATTATTAATTTCAAACGAACATGGCCTAGTGATATATGGTTCCTTCAACGTATATGTCATGCAATGATGTATTTTTCTTGGTAGTTGCAATCGTGAGACTAGATAGTTTGCAGTCGGAGTTTGGATCCAGCCAAAACGTCTTGTAGCTGTAGTGTTAAGTCACCCAGTTCGAAATATTTAACACCACAAAAACAAATAAATAAATCCCAAAGGTTGATTGTGTACCTGAAATCAAAAGCAAAACTGTTAAACACAATATAAGGGCACACAAGTAGATACAGACATATATCATTATTCTATGTTCTATATTCAGAAAACTTCACTAATAATACCTCTTTAGACGGCCCTAAAGGTGGTATAAATAGTGATATATATATATATATATATATATATATATATATATATATATATATATATATATATATATATATATATATATACGTGGACGGGCTCTGTAGAGACGCGAAATACCAAATGTTTAACGTGCTGGAAAACGGCATGCCACTTAGCGTTAAATGTTATGTTGTTATGTGTAATTTCTGCGTTACATTTAAGCGTCATAATTTATTGTTGTTTTCAATTTTATTTCTATCTGCGACGTCAGCACCTAGCCCTTTAGAGGCAGGGGACATAACCACCGCACCGATACGCTTGTTAAAAAAAAACCAACAAGTTTTATGGCACAGTATTATGCTAGATTTCTCTGACTGACCCGTCGGATAGGGTATATTTTTGGTGCGCGTTCTCATTATATACGAGGAACTCTCTGGATCCACAGTATACTGAAGCTTGGAAATGTCTTTTATAATCTAAGACTTAATAAACTTCAATGAAGAATTCCGACCCAGGATCATTACTGATGCAAGTACTTCAGAAAAAAAATGTATAGGGAGAAAAATGAAATACCACTGGGCTAAGTGAGGTTCGAACTCACGCCGGTTGTGATTGCACTCTTGGCTATCCAAAACGCGCCAAATAAAGGTTCTGATTAGACTGTGGTAAGTTTTCAGACGTTGCGGCTCCAATGATGTCGGTAACCAGCTAGCATTCTTTATAAAACTATAGCGGGCCGTTACCCGCGCGTCAGCTACCCTGACGGCCCGATAACGGCCCGCTATAGATTTATAAAGAATGCTTACTGGGTATTATATATACACTACAAGCAGGTGTCTTTCTAAAATTAAGAAAGGACAATCGTTTTCATCAGAAAAAAATATAATCCAATACAAATCTAAGAGGTTCTCTTTGGAAACAAAGAAGCCAAAAGAATGAAAATCGTGGTATCGGTTTTATTTAGTCTCTTCATGTACAACACTGCAGTTTGCAAGACTGCATAGGGTTTCTACCACTGATTTAAGCCCCTATTCGAGTTTCAAAGAAACTAGAATGTTGGCAATAATACCAAGGAAATAAAATATAATCTGCATTATGGTGAAACATGGGGATACATTTTACGGTACTTAATATATGTTGCAGTGAAGAAAAATAAAAATCTAAAATATTGCCTTTGGAAAAGAATGCACAAAAAATATATAAATAAATAAATTAATTAAATAGAATTCAGAAACTCGGTTGTATTACGTCTCTTCCTATACATCTATGTAGTCTGCGAGGCTGAAAAAGCCCCGTAACACAGGCTTAGGCGGTATTTGAATTTCAAGTGTTATTTCAAAAATGTGGTATTTGACAGTCTCTTCGTGTCATAAACAAGAAAAGTACTCGAAGCATATACACTTACCGTCCGCTATATTTCTACCACAATATGTGTGTAGGTCCACACTGCATCCTCCCCAGTCTACGGACTCGTCACTGCCATCATCACAGTCCGGCATACAGTCGCATCTAAAATCTTGTTCCACACACATCATACCTCCTGCCTTACATGCAAAAAATCTTTCTGGGCAGACCTAGTATAAAACAGAATCAGTAGTGTATTAAACTAAAGAAGGTTAGTGAAATATGCTTCTAAAATAATACACAGGAACAATAGTAAATATGATCTCTATATCAAATAAGGAGCCGAAAACAACAAGAAGAAGAAAATAGGAAAATTTAAAACAGAAATATTTTTACCACGCAAATTATGTCAGTTACACCCTTTATTCTGGGGTCCATGTATGTTGGTCTGAAAATTCTGATTCGTCAATCGTTTACGGATTTATAAGTTTGGATTACGGCTTGGGTACCATGACCACTACTACTTACAGGTTCAATATCTATACTACAGTCAACTCTCTGTATACCGGCATTCGATACAACGACAAAATTTGTTATAATGACAATTTGAATGTCACGACACCTTCACTCAAGAGATGACAGTTAATGAAAAATTATGCAAGAATATTGCATTAACATTTCAAGCAACATATGTTTTGGTGAGGCGATTCTAACAAATGTCCAAAACATATTTTCTAATGGGAAATAGGAATAAAACAAGGTCTTTCTTACATATCATTCTGTCCATTAAGGATTCTTTACAACAGCAAATTCATTTTAATGGCAACATTTTTGGGAACAAATGATGACGTTGTAACGAGGGTTTTCATTATCTACCTTTCTATTTCACTGTATATTACTTTATTTTATGGACTGCATCAAGCAGAAACATGCTTTTGCACATGCACAAAATGCACAGATTCAGATAATCCCGGGCTTGCAAAAAGTATTATCAGAGCTTTTGCTCTGACTTCCCGTTCCTACTCTGGTCCTCATTATGTTTTTCATAATGGTTATCAGTAAATTCAAATTTTTCTGTGTTGATTCATCTTGATTTACGTTTGACTCCCTATGCGGAGACAATAGATATGTAAAACTTGAACTGTATCAGGATTAAATGAGTGAAGTGTGTTCTATAACAACAGGTGTGGGCGTCCCAAACGTTTATGTCAGTTTCAAGGTGGTTTCAGTTTATTAGTCTCTTTTCGATGAATTGCTGCTTTACTTATTTTAGTAAAATTGTCATTTTATAAACGAAAGTGGTACATGTATAACATTAATATCATAAAACAGTCTTCCTGCTTAGCGGTTAATCCAATCACGTTTGACCCCTTTGCTTACCTCTTTCATTGCACGTCGGGGTTGGGGTTCAGACTCTATGATGGTCCCCGCTTTAAAAACTACTAATTAGATTGTCTGGGCTGGAACTTTTGTTATCTGTTTCTCGGCTCACAGGGGTTAGACTTGTAGTTTTCTTTTGTTTCAGTATTCCATTGGTGTTTCTTTTTGACAAATCGATTTGTAAGCACAGCAGGGGATAACACATATAAACATTGAGACAATTAAATCTAAATCGAGTACATACGCTGATATATTGACCATCAGACGCCCAGCTCACTGACCCTGTACAGGGTCTGGAATTGCAGACTTCAAACTGAATAGCCTCACCTGTAAATTCAATGAGACAACAATAAAGTATAATGTAACAGTCCGCACAGTTTAGTTACCCAAGAAATGACACAATTATGAAGCACACCCAACAAAGCGTCACAAGAAGGAGGAACAGATTATGACAGCTGCAGTGTATTAAAATGAACCTGAAAAAGATTGCATTTGGGAACTGAAAAACACACTACGGATTAGAAAATGGTAGTCTCGGTTTTATTGCGACTCTTTATAAGCAGTAATGAAATTTGCAACACTGCGTACGCCCGCTTTTGATGACATTTTTATTTTATTTTTCCCAGCAAGTAAGTTCTTGAATTTTAGCAAATTGTCCCCATGCCAATGCCTATTTTCTAAGAAAACCAAGAAAGAAATTCAAACATTTTTATCTAGCATGCGAATAGTCACTGAGACTAAACAAATTTGAAATTCAAATATTAAGACCAGACTGCAATGGCACAGACCAGCTGTAACAAGTAAGAGATACGCTTTAGGGGAAATTGGGAGGTACCGTTGTAAAAATGTGAAATGTGTCCTGTTCTCAAACAAACGAATTCACTCTTAGTGAAGAACATCCTTTCTTGTTAGATTAGACCGCTCTACAGTAGGACCTTGACTTGCACGAAAGCAAACAGGTAGTTACAAAAGCTGGCACCCTTAAACTCTAAATAACTCGTCACATCCCTTGAAGAAGCAATAGAAATACAGTCGACTCTCGTTATCTCGAATTCCAAGGGACTCTCTGAAATACTTCGAGATATCCGTAGTTCGACATATCAGGTTTGCAGAATTGAGGAAAAAATAATTTGATTAACCACATTTAACAAACTGATAGGTAATTGGACTTTTGAAGTTAGAGATATATTGAAAATATTGTGGAAAAGAGGAGAAATTACTCCTTAGGAGCAATTTCTCCTCTTTCCTACAATATTTTCCATCTGTTGTTAGGTTTTCATGTATAGGCAGGGACCAGATTTTCACTTCGAGATAAGCGGTTATTCGAGATAAGCGAGGTCGAGGTAACGAGAGTCAACTGTAATGGTTTCCTACCGAAACATGGACTACCATCCGGAGTAGGAACTGGGTTATCACATATTCTGACACGTGCACGTCGTCCACCACCACATGTATGAGAGCATGCCGCCCAAGGATCCCAACTACCCCAGCCACCGTCAACTGTAGAACAATATAAAAATTGTATATACCACCTACCACCTACTACCATTCTTCTAAAATTTTAATAAGTAATTTCTTTCTCCTTTATATATATAACACTACTTGATTAGTGGCAAACAATACAGACCTTGATCGGACGTTATGCTCTGCGACGTCTTACCTGGCTATACACTGCTAATTTGCTGTCTGTCTCACCTCTTAGGGCAAATAAGATACACTTCTATATTTCTTTAAAGGCTGTTTATAAGCTCAGTATATAATGTCATAAGCACTGTAAACAGTGGGACACTAACATTCTGAGTAGTATATATTCATCTGTTATCCTAAAACCAAGTGAACAAGCAACCATGCATTATAGTTACATTTGTTAATTGGTTAGATTTTAGTAAGCAATTCTGCCTTCAGATTATCATTACCAAGTTAAGCTTAATTTCCCCTCATTTTCACTGTGAAACTGTAGAACTATAACTGAAGGTGACATGTATGTTTCTGCACCTGTTAAGTGTCGTTGATATTTTCTGGTCCTTTGGAGTCATTTAGCTTATTTGGATTTCATCACGAAAACATACCTATATAATTTTGACCCCCTTAAACCCCAATTTTATATAGTAAAACTGGGCTTTACATGGGTATAACGAGCACCCACAATCTATGTTTTGAGCAGAAATATGAAAATATCAGAGTTTTTTATGTGAAACAATTTCAGTTTTTGGTGGTGAAATTTTCTATAAATTTGAATAGGCGTGCTTTTGTAAAGTGTTTGAGAACATCATTCTACAAATGGCCGTGGACAGTGTTGCACGTTACACTGCTGTTCTTGAACAGACTCAGTAAAATTGAGCGTGCCAATTTCGATTATAAGCTGCGTCTGCAACTTTAAAAAATATTCCCTTCCAGACTTTATATTGTATAAACTGCAGTTAAATAAAGTACACAGCAAACACCACACTCATAAACCACATCCGTCCAAAGCCATCGAAAGAAGACGTAATGATTGTACAACGTGAATGCTAAAACCGAAAACAAAATGCACTAAAGCCAGTGCATGAGAAGAACAACAGAACAGCCATTTGGAAGCATCAGCAAACGTACATTTGGACATGTGCGCCCAGCGAAGATTCAAATCATGTTCCACATTCGCGCAGCCTGATCAAACTCTTAACCAGTCGCGTTTTGGATAGCAAAGGATGCAAAGGTACTTCATGAGGAATGCAAATACTGATCAGACTTTGCGGTTGTGCAGGCTGATTGGAGTCTTCGCTGGGCGCACAAAGTTTTTTCTCATGTTGCGGTGACAGAGACATATGAAAATAGGCAGCTATTGCAAATACTGACATTAATCTAGATTCTGCCTAATTTAGAGTAATTGTTAAACCTGATAGAAAGCACACCACGCATGATAACACGTCCTTCTCTCGAGTGGAAAAACAATTTCAGGAAAATTATTCAGCGCAGTGTAAAGACTGTTACAGAGGTTTAAGGGGGTCAAAATTATATAGGTATGTTTTCGTGATGAATTCCAAATAAGCTCAATGACCTCAAAGGACCAGAGTGTTAAGACTGTGTAAGAGCTCAAGAGTGGTCACTAATATTCTGAGTAGTATGTATTCATCCGTTAGTCTAAAACCAAGTAAACAAGCAACCGTCGAATAAAATTATATTCATTTGTATGTAAATTTTGTAATTTTTTTTTCAACGAATTTTATGTATTTATAGAAACATGAAAATCCGTAACTAACTTTCAACCTACCAGAACAAGGTCCAGTACATATTACCGTTTCTGTGTCCACACCAGTACAGTCAGTTCCATTGTTCTGTGGAGCAGGATTGGTACACGAGCGATCTCTTGTCATATTACCTGGTCCACAAGCATTCGAACAGGGTCCCCACACAGACCAGTCTGTCCATCCGCCGACAAATAGAAGTTTATCAAACTTTATCTTAGTAAACATTCGCATAACTATCAGAAACAAAGTACTCAATAGTATTCGCATAAACCGACTTGTCGAAGCAATGTAAAACTAGATCAGACGCAGCATTCTGAGGCGACTGATATAGGCCAGCATCGTTCGCAATCCGCATAGCAGTGTCCGACAGATCAACAGGCATTAAAATGTATTATTAAACGTTTCAGAAAAGGAGTTAAAATTCTGACTAATTTTGATGAATATTTTATGTAACAAAACATTCACTCGTCGTGCGCCTAGCCCATAGTGTGAAAGAGATCATTTATCATACTTATATAAATGATATGATCCATTTACATTTGGAAGTAAATGAGCCGCATCAAGAACGAAGAGATGATATCTGTGTAAATGCGAAGAGTGTGAGGGTCTGTGCTGTGCAGTATTTTGTACAAAAGTACCAATTACTTCTTTAAGCCAACAGCAAAAGTACTGATTCTGTTTCTGACTTTGCGGATGAACAAGGCCTATGAACTACAACCTTTGGCTGAAGAGAGGTCTGTAGTTAATGACCACATCTGTTATTCAGCCACCAAGTTTGCTGTATGTGTTACGGAAGGCCTAGACAAGCTTCCTACGTTATATTGGTTACCTAAACTTCACAAAAAAAACTTACAAAGCATGGTTTATTGCAAATTCAAGCTCTTGTACCACCACTGAACTTTCTAAATTATTAACTTCATGTCTTACTGCCATCAAAAAACATGCAATTAAATATTGTGACAAAGTTTTCGAAAGATCAGGGAGAAATCTGTTTTAGTCTATAAAAATTCGAATGAGGTTTTAAATAAATTGAAATCCAGACAATTTCGTGCTTTTAGTCTGTCTACTTATGATCTCTCCACGCTTTACACTACACTCCCTCATAATCTTATAAAAGAAAAACTAAATGATTTAATTGAATGGACATTTCATAGAGAAGATACCCTCTACCTTGCATGTTATGTAAGAAATGCTTTTTTCACTTCTGAAGTGCATAAAAATTACACATTATGGACATGTCAGAAAGTGTGTGACGCTCTCATCTTTCTACTTGACAATATTTATATAAAATTTGGTACTAAGTTATTAAGACAAATTGTGGATACGAGTTGCGCACCCCTTGTTGCTGATTTGTTCTTCTTTTGTTATAAAAGATACTTCATGATGTTCCTTTCCGTTGAAAACCAATCTGAAATCATTGAAGCTTTTAGCTCAACTTCAAGATATTTGGATGATTTATTGAATATAGACAATACCTACTTCAACGGTTTAATCAGTCAAATTAACTCCCCCATCGGAACTTCAGTTAAATAAAGCTAATTCTTATGATACAAAAAAAAACGTAAGAGAAAAGTCCAGGGAGTGCCACAATCACAAACTGCAGCCCTTCCCAGACCACAAGAGGAAGAGGAAACCGACAAATCCAAACAAGGACAAATCGAACAAACGTACAAACGTACGAAAAGCACTAAGATTAGCTCTCTCTTCCCCAAGCGAGGTAATCGCAATACTAAAAGGACTAAAAAACACAAGAACAAAATGACACATGGAAAGACATACAATAAATCGCCTCGTAGAATAAACCACAAAGCAACAAAGAGTAAGACTAACACCGGGACCACCGCCTTAGAAGCCGCGAAGCCGCGTTTTTGGATTTACATTTATCTATTGTAGATGAGGCTGTTTCCTGCAAAATTTATGATAAACGCAATGATTTTGATTCTGAGATTGTAAATTTTCCTTTCTTGGACGGTGATGTTTCTCGTGCGGCATCATACGGTGTTTATATTTCACAATTAGTTCGATTTGCTAGAGTGTCTAGTCATGCTACTGACTTCAACACTCGTAATAAATTGCTAACTGCTAAACTTCTTAATCAGGGTTATCGGTTTTCTGGTGACTTAGTATATAAATTCAGAAAAATATATGCTTGCAATGACTTTAGTACCCAATTTCGTAAAATCATTCTTCGATATAAAAGATTGGGTACAACATAAATGTTATACGACAGACTGCATGCATGGTTGTTAACCCAATCACGGTTAATAACTTTGCTTCCCTCTTTACTGATATTACAATGACAGTATGCGATTATACGCAAGCTGAATTGACTATTCAATGAATGCATTTGATATAATGACGTAACATCTTAGTCATATCGTTTGTCTAGTAAATACATATAGCGACATTACTGCATGATGATCGATTGATGTCTAGGTAGACGAATAAAAGTCAAAAAAAAAAAATAATAATAATAAAAAGAATAAATAAATGAAAAAATAAAATAAAAATAAAAGTAAAAAATCCCAGCAGCCACGTGTCTGAAAAATGTAATTCCTTTAAGCATATGCATTCCTGTCCTAGATAGTGCGGTTATTTGTGGTTACTTGTACTATTGTTTTCAATTAGCACTAGTTAATTGATAGAAGTTGAATATATAGAATACATTATTGCAGGGACACATACCTCTACAGAGATGTGTATTACAAATATGTTGTTCATTTGTATGCCCTATGCAGGGTGCACCAAGATAAAGCGGTTCTGGGTTATTACAGGACCGGGTTCGGTTTTTTGTTCCTCCTCCACACACCACAGTGCATGCGTCCCAAGTCGTCCAATCAGAGAAGCCACCATCAACTATAACAAAAATTAAGATGCAAATTTGTCAACGTCAGATATGCACAAGAAATCTAAGATTTAAACAAAATTAAAACAAAAGTAAAATGTAAACAACATACACAAAAAGCGACACACATAAAAAAGCGATAGGAATATTCCTATCAAAGAATGTGAGAGATAGTTGATGAGTTAGAAGACCTAAACACGGACCAAAAATATATATATTTTACCACTATAAAAACAGAGGGTGAGGGCTGGGATACAATAAAGCTTGCTTAAACCCCACAGTAATTCATTACTGACCGTTCCAAGGCGGTAATGTTTCTCTTTTAATGATTTTGTAACTTGATTATTATTTTCTGTTAAGTTTGGGTATCAGAGTTTGAGGAGAGCGTTGCCAACTCTGCTTGCCGGCTGTTCATTTTGTGGCTGCTGTATTGTATTTGTCTTTCCCAATGGTGTTGAGGGCTTGACGTGGATCTGATTGTATCAGTCCCAGAGTCCCTTATTTACTTTGCTTTTTTACAATGATATTACTACCATAAGCATTGCCTCGACACTGCCAACTCTACAGTAACTCAGTCTGAATCCTGCGTATTATTGCAAAACCCTATAAATGAATGACTTTTTTTGTTTCATTTATACATTTATAAAAAAATAAGTGAAGCTACCATGAAGCAAAACCTTCCCGAGGCACTAGATCTAAAGAGCAGAGGAGCAAATAATGCCAAAACAAACGCCACGTATAAAACGACGGGTGCACAAAAAAAGAACTGCAAAGTAGTTTTAATGAGAGTAGTATTTTACAACTCAGCCTTTAGAAAGGAGAGCTAGGAATCAGAAGTGTTTTCCTCACTAGAGGTAAAATGTGGCTTGGTGAATTAAGGGTTAGCATTGAATCTTTTGCTTTGCCTCATCACAGTGTTTTTGGTTGTATATGTTTCGCTGTGGTGTTTCTCAGGTGGAGTAGGAGGCCCCTTTGCTGGTAGGGCATATGTTTGTAATGTGGGACAGCGTCGATGTTGGTGGCAGACTTTCGAGTGAATAAAGCTGGCTTAAGCGGTAGTTTTCATGCTGACCATTCCAAGGCGAGTTTTCTGATTTGGTTCTTCTTTTTTGTGAGTCTTTGGTTTTTGTATGAGGCGTTTGGCGTTTGTAGTATCCTTATTTGATTCTCAGCATACCTTTCTTTAGTGCCTCAGGAGGTTCTGTGATTGTGGCATTTTCTGGGTATCTTCACTTAGACAATTTTGCTTTATCATTGTGCCATTTTTATTTTAATTTTCCTTGGGATCATAAAGCTCATTCTGGAATCTTGGAAAATCGAGTTGTGCTTAAGGCGATGATAGGGTCGTGTGCAGTCGTGCAAACTACAGTGCTGTCATAAAAAGAGTATAAAACCAAGAGTCTGATTTTTCTTCTTTTGTAACCATATATGAAAAAAGAATTCCACTAAAAGCTGCAAGTAGAATAGTGCACTACACGAAAAGTTCATGGAGTGAACCGAGTCTGCTATTACCTAAACCATTTGCTTGTTATTATTTTTTTCCAAATGATATCCATTTTAGAATTGTTGATGCCTCCCCTTTATGATAGTTACGAGAAAATTCGGCTTCATGTTATACCCAGACAACGTCGTGATATACTTGAAATATTAAAGGTTAAAGCATTTACCGAAACGCAGGCTAATTTCTTATCGCCCCAACATAATCAGTGTAAAGACAATAAGTTACTGTCCTTTTGTCCTACAAGCCCTGTACTTGGCTGAAAACTATATTTGAAAGAGCTCCTTGGTATTAAAGGGAACGTCACAAGTTAAAAAGACTCAAGTGGGTTCCTCTGTTGCAGCTCTTATTTTTTCATATTTTGGTGCTTCATTTCTGGCGTCTGTTTTGTCATTGTTTGTTTTTCTTTTCTTCTTTTGTTGGTGGCTCGGGAACGCTATGATGTGCAAGTATGACATTTACTGGGTATATTCGAAAATCGAATACCGTTTAAGCCGATGCGAGTGACGGGGCGGGGCGAGGGGTGGGGGGAAGGGGAGGCATATGCAGCTTCGCAAACTACACAGCTGCATTTAAAGAGACCTAATTAATAAATATAGACTCTGATTTGCGTTCTTTTATGTGTTCTTTGTTTCCAAAGGCAAGCTTTTAGATTTTTATTCCCTCAGGTCACTTCACTAGGTGTACAATAAAAGTAACTTTATGCTCACTGTATTTGTTTGTTAATGGTATGCGCACGGGAGGTTACCTCAGTGGTTATGAGTGCCTGACATGACCATAGTGCAGAATATATTTCATGTCCTTTGGGTCACTGGGCCCAATGTGGTATATTTAAAAAAAGTAAGTTCTGCTCATGTATACACTAGAGGGCGTAAGCAGTGTTGCAAACGCCATTACTGCTTATGAAGAGTCTCAATAAAACCGAGACTCCCATTTTCTAATTCGTAGTGTGTTCTTTGTTTCCAAAGGCAATCTTTTTGACGTTTATTGAATATAAATTGGAAACGCCCTTGGAAGTAATTCGAGTACATTTAGTATTTGCTTTGCAATGTGTTTTCAGAATTCCAGTTGCACATTCCCGTCAAATCATTTGGAGAAGCAAAAGTATAAAACTATAATATACTTACTTGGACACATGATTCCGGCATAACATGATGTCATCTCAGACTCAGATCCCACACAATCTGTCCCGTTATACTTTGGTTCTGGATCGGTGCACGATCTATTCCGGAAAACTGTTGAATTGCCACACGTGACACCACAGGACGACCAGGCTGACCAAACAGTCCAATTACCATCAACTGTGTCAGTAATGACAGATCAGATGGGTGTTACGTATTTATTCTTGAACATTTTGACACATGTACGGAAACTGATATAATAAAAGCATATTATCTATTAGAAAATGTTAAACGTTAGCTGTTTAGACACATTTTGATTACACCTACGGTCACATCACTGACGCGATTCGACATATTGAAGGTCATGTTAGTCGTTAATTAAAACCGAACAAACGTATAAATGAAAATACCCAGGAAATGCTTCAGTCACTCGGCAGAGCCTTCCGGGAACAACCTCATCTACAATAGATAAATGTAAATCCAAAAACGCGGCTTCGCGGCTTCTAAGGCGGTGGTCCCGGTGTTAGTCTAACTCTTTGTTGCTTTGTGGTTTATTCTACGAGGCGATTTATTGTATGTCTTTCCATGTGTCATTTTGTTCTTGTGTTTTTTAGTCCTTTTAGTATTGCGATTACCTCGCTTGGGGAAGAGAGAGCTAATCTTAGTGCTTTTCGTAGGTTTGTTCGGTTTGTGCTTGTTTAGATTTGTCGGTTTCCTCTTCCTCTTGGGATCTGGGAAGGGCTGCGGTTTGTGATTGTGGCACTCCCTGGACTTTTCTCTTACCTTTTTTGTTATACTCATGAAAAATTATGTACGTTCAGTATTTAAGACGTAAGCAGGAATAGAGGAATCAACCAATGTATCAGAAATCAATAAAAGATCCTTTTGTTACTTACATGGAATTTCGATGAAATGTCTTTTTGTGGCTAATTGTTGAGGAAATGGAAGGCCGAAGAGCATACTGAGTACAGTGAAGTATGAAAAGAGCCGCCCCATACATTACGAAAACATGCCTACTCAAGTATATTGAAAATTTTACAATCAATACAAAGAATATTTTCAGACAAAAAGTTCTGATATTTTCATATTTCTGCTGAAAACAGAGGCGGTTCTAACCAGTACCCACAATCTATGTTTTCGAGCAAAAATAAGAGAAATAATGTCTACCCCTGTAAACCCCAGTTTTACTATATAAAAGTGGGGTTTAAAGAGGTCAAAATTACATAGGCGTGTTTTCGTGATAAAAGGCGTGACCATTGTCACAGAATTCATCAACTTCCATGTCTAATTTGCGCAAAGAAGAAACAGAACTCGATACTAATACAGATACGAGGACGAGTCAATAAGTAACCAGCCTATCCCATTTCCGATGGACCGAGATGGTCACGATTTTCATGCTTTGTTTCAATATATGTTTTATACATGGGTACAACATTGCACACGTATCGAGCTATTCTTTAATAAGATATTGAATGTCAAACATGGCTAGTGATGCAAAGGCATGCTTTTCATCTTAAGTTGTGTACCGTGCTGTAATTCGGTACTTGTATTTAAAAGGTAAAACAAGCAAGGAAATACACGGCGAGTTAGCCGATGTTTAAGGGTCTTCTGCACCACCTTATACTAAGGTGAAATTCTGGGTAGGGGAATTTAAACGCGGTAGAACGTCTTTAGATGATGAAGCCAGGTCTGGACGCCCACTGGATGCCACCGACGAAGAAATGTGTAAGAAAGTTCGGGATCTGGTATACTCTGATATACTCTATACTCTGGCGAATTCAGGTGGAAGAAATAGCGCAGGCATTAGGCATATCACATGGTAGCGTTTCAACAATCTTACATGATCGTTTAAGTATGCGCAAGCTAACAGCCCGTTGGGTCCCCGAATCCCTAAGCGATGAGCAAATGGCAACCAGAGCATCAGTATGCAGCGCCTTGTTGAAGCGTTTTAGGTCTAAAGATGATTTTCTTTTGCGTCTGGTGACTGTAGATGAAACTTGGGTTCATCATTATGAGCCAAAGCTCAGAGTCGTTAGTGGGTAGGGCCTGGGTCCCGAGCCCCAAAGAAGTTCAAGACGCAACCATCTGCTGGCAAGGTGATGGCCACAATATTTTGGGACGCAAAAGGCGTTATCATGTTGGACTTTTTACCCAAGAGAAGTACAATAACTGGAGTGTACTATGCAAACTTGTTAGACCAGCTGAGAACCGCCATCCGTGAAAAAACGCCGAGGTAAACTCTCTAAAGGTGTTTTGCTTCAACAGGACAACTCGAGAGTCCCAACTTGCAAAGTTGCAATTGATGCTGTAGAGCGGAACGGGTATGAATTAATACCTCATCCTGCCTATTCGCCTGACCTAGCTCCTAGCGACTTCTTCCTATCCCAAACTATCCCAAACTTGAATAAAGGATATGCGTGGACTTCATTTCTAGTCTGATGAAGAAGTCGTGACGGCAGTTGAGGAGTGGGTCAATGGAAAGGACCCTGACTTTTTCAGTTCTGGGCTGATGACACTTAAATACCGTTGGTCTATATGCATCACACTAGAGGGCAATTACATCGAAAAAGAAGAGGTGGATCTCAACCGGAAATAAGTTAGGCTGGTAACTTATTGACAAACCCTCGTAGCATAGAATGTCATCCCGATCGTTTTAGGAATATTATTAAGTTCGAAACGTTTTATATGCGTTTGAAACACCGTTACTCGGGAACTCCATGAGTAAAATACCGCCACTCGAGATCTGGTTTTTTAGTTTCAAAATAGAACCAGCATCAAATCTGGTAATTTAGAACATTACCCTGATAATATATAATATCATTTATACCCGAAGAAAACGTAGTTTGTTAAGCGTTTATCCATTTTAAATCAGTGTTTTGCCTTCATTTTAAATCTAGAGGACACATTTTTTATTGTCAACATTTTTTTTTTTTTTTTTTTTTTTTGTGCACTGGTTGAATCGAAATGTCGTCCGGATAATGACCGGTCTGTTTAAAATGTCCGTACAAAAAATTATTATATGTTCTACTCTTTTTATTTTATAGACATGTTCGCGAATTGTTTGCGACTGTTCGTCCGCTTGGTCCAAATCACGAACATAAATTTAAAGATCATGCTGGAGACAAAATACGCCCATGGTACATTCTATACATCTCTTTTATTACTTGTTGCGCCGAGTGCCTTTCTGTGAATATAACTGGATTCCAATATTTAGTTTTCGATACGCGTTTGACTCCGGAATATGTCAAAGCTAAAGTAGACAGCATGCGATATTATTTTAGGATTCTGTAATAAAAATAGTCGCTTGACCCGACAATTTTGATCGAATCCATCAAGTACGTTACTTACTTTACGTATTTGGTCAAACAGCCCTGTGCAAACATTGTAGTCCCAAATCAGACACTGTTTGTAAGTTACTCTGCAGTGTTAGACGCATCAGCACTGCTGAAATGGACTCATTTAAATGTTAGAACAATCAGGGGAAGATAACCGAATCAGGGTATATTCGGTAGTCTTTGTTAGGCGCTTTTGCACAGCCAAGTATGCACGCTGAAGGGTTCTCAAAGGATCATAAAGGATCATTTTCTCATGGTGTAGCTCATTTATAGTCTCGTGGGGCCATATAAAATTCCAAAATGTTTATTAAGGATTTCATTACTTTACATTTTTCTTGTCAATGTATTGTTAATAAATAGTCTCGGAATCATCTCCAACTTCCACCATAACTTATGTACTTACTTGGACAGCTAAGTGTATTACACGTGCTCGTCTCTTCGTAATCTCCGCTGCAGTTTTGACCGCCATATGCAGCCGCGGGGCTGTCACATAACCTGCTACGTATAGCAGTGCCACCAAGATCTCCACATGTAACTGAACAGCTCCCCCATGACGTCCAGCTTCCCCATGCACCGTCAACTGTAGTCGAAAAAATGCAATAGGAATGCGTTATATATTAAAATATCAGCCCTGAGTGCATTTTCTGAGTTACGCGTTACGTAGCCTAATTACTCAAATTATTCTGGCATCGAAACCCAAGTTAATCCAACTACCTAGTGTTGTTTTATCAACATATTTATACATATTTCCAGTTCTTTGCATGAAGTGTGAAATCCAAGATGCTATCTACCAAGATTCTATTCAGACTATCCTTGCGCAGCTTTGGTGGAGCAACATGTCATTTTGATCCTATTATTATGACCAGGCTCATGTATAATTGATACAAATAATGGGTGTGCCACACCGTTGAGGTTTATGGGCACTGTTTGTTAGAATCCATCATGATTTGGGTACAGTATATGAAACGCGAGGCCAAAGGTTTCTCCGTTCACTGCCTTTAGCCTTCCCCACATCGCGTTCATCCTTTTCTAACTGACCAGTCGTTAAATGGAGCACAGTATAAACCTGCAACCTTCTGTATCACATACACATGTCCTATCCGTTTGGATATAAACACTCCTGTCGAATGTCTATAAGTGTATGATGCGAGCTGTGTGAAAAGGACCATTTTTATATATGCAGACAACGAATATACTCATCAGTCTGAACGTACCCGCTGTCTAATCAGGTTCTTCATTACCAGATTAGAGTTTGAGTGGATACTCTAAAATATACCGACAGAATAGAATGCATTAATCGTAGTGCCCAAATGTGCAGGTTTATCTTGGCGATCCCTGTTCGCCGGTGTCGGATCCAGAAGAAGTTCGTGGGGCTATGACGAACCCCGTTTGACCCAAAATTTCAGTTTCCGAAATTTTGAATTTGACGAAGTTTTGATTCCGTATTTATCTTAATAAATGTTCGCTTGCCTCCATCTTCACCTTATATTTTTAAAATATCAACAAGATCCTTTTACTAGCTAAGAACGTCTGTGAAATTGCTGGAAGAGTGTAAAACTGTATATCAACCCTGATTAGATGCCGCATTTTGTTTCGTCTGATCTGGGTCTATATCTATCCTAATACTTAGGGTAACAGGCAAGCAGTTCACGTGTCATATCAAATGTTATTTTCTCTTAAAAAAAAAAACATATACATTTCAAAGTTTCGTCTGCTGTAGATGTTGTCAGGGCTTCCACTTCGCTGATATTTAAGGTCAAAATATCTCACTGAAAATATCCATTATGACATACCAGGACAATCAACACCGGTGTCACAAATCCCAGTCTCATTGCCAGATCCTGTGCAATTATCACCTCCATAATCTGGCACTGGATCCGTGCATGTCCTCGATCTGGTGTAAGTTCCATTTCCGCATGTGGTGGAGCACGAACTCCAGCTTCCCCAACTCGACCAGTTACCATGTACTATAAAAAGAAAATACTTTCAGTGGAACATACTTAGTTGATGTAACAAACTGACTATGACGAGTCTCAAAAATCAAGCTATAACTTCCGACACCAGATACAAGTTGATTGATATGCAATAGCATCACAAACGAGAATTATTAAGTTAATTTAGAGACCCACATACATGTAATGTCTTTTAAGACATCAGTATTAATATTCAAATGTGAACTGAAAAATACAAATAAAGATGTAAAGAATGTAGTCTAATATTCGGACATAGCTTTTACTTAAGCGCTACAGCAGAGAAAAAGGTAAGAGAAAAATCCATGGAGTGCCACAATCACAAACCGCAACCCTTCACAGACACCAAGAGGAAAAGAACTAAGGGCGAGGTCCCGAGGGAATAAAACTAATTTAAAACTAATTTAGACTCGCCGTAGTTTTTTTTTTTGCTGACAGTTACAGAACCGTAGTATAGTTATTATACCGTCTTATATTAGGTTTGCAGTGGAATATAAAATCTTAGTGCTTTTCGTACGTTTGTTCGATTTGTGCTTGTTTGATTTGTGCTTGTTTGGATTTGTCGGTTTCCTCTTCCTCTTGGTGTCTTGGAAGGGCTGCAGTTTGTGATTGTGGCACACCCTGGACTTTTATCTTACATTTTTTTTTATAACTGTGCAATTTTTTTTTTTTTTTTTTTCAAAATTGTGAAAACCATTTTTAACTGTAGTTATTAACCCATTTTTTACACATCGCCTACAATTTCTAAAAAACAGATAAGAGAAAAGTTACAGTGGAACATACTTAGTTGATGTAACAAACTGACTATGCGAGTCTCAAATCGCATCAGATTATGAGTTGTGTCATTCAGTAACTAAAGGAAAGGATAAAATAAAAATATAAGTGAAGATACCCAGGAAATGTCACAAACACATCACTAAAACATACCTACTTAATTTCAACCCCATTAAACCCCACTTTTATATAGTAAAACTTGGGTTTATAGGGGTATACATTATTTTTGTTATTTCTGCTGAAAAACATAGATTGTGGGCACTCGTTAGAACCGCCTTGGCAAGCCGGTGTTCTAACGAGTAACCATAATCTATGTTTTGAACATAAATAAGAAAAATATAAGAATTATTATGCGAAAATTTTGAGTTTTCGGCGGTAACGTTTTCAATATATTTGGATATGCATGTTTTCGTAATGACCACATACGAAACCACCAATGTATGAAAAAAATCAAATGCAACAGAATGCTTTACAAAAGGTTAGGGCCTTTTTTAGATTATCATACGATGTAAGTACGCTCGATATTCACAAAACGATAAGTAAGCCCACCCTGACTGAATGCATCATACACAATGGCTGTGTTTAAGCCAGGTACAACTTTGCTAAATTAGAATGGAACACGCATATAAAAAAGTACTTAGCTGATCTAGCTGCCCAGTCTGCTTTTGCTCGCAACTAAACCGAAGGCCAAACAAAGCAAAGTTTAGAATTTATCAAAACTTCTTTTATATTTATCAAAAGTATAAATTAATAGATACCACAGTCAAGAAGCACAGTCTCACCAAGGCACCAAAGGAGGCGTGTTGAGGAACAAATAATAACAAAACAAACGCAGCATTTTTCTTGTACTTCGTGATAGTGGCATTTCTTGGATATTTTCACTTAAGATTGTCTTTATTTTATGTATTCTGACTTTGAGAGTTGCCTGGTGTCCAAACATACTTGTCAGCTGTTTTGTGACTGAAATATAAGTAATAGAAATAAGCACTAGAAAAGGATCGATTCCTTTTATCCAGGTCTTTGATTATGCACGGGACCATATAGAATCGGTGAATATTACAGAGTATTTTGATGAAAACACATAGCATATCAGAAAGTATATTTGTGCAGGCTTACCTGGGTACTCGCAAGTTGCTTATTTCTTAATATAGGTTTTCACAGATTGTTAACAAAACCTCAGGGCACTTATGTAATTTTCTGTTCGATTGTAAAAATATACATCTGGAAAATACATATGGCAGATACAGCAGCATTGGATAATTTGGCAGTTGAGTAGGACACTGACATTTAGCAATTTGTAAGATGCTTCTTTCGTAGTTGTAAACTTACCAGGACAGATTGCTGTTTCTATGCAAGTCGTGTTTTCTACATCAGTGCCTATACACATAAATCCACCATATTGAGGTTCTGGGTTGGAACAATTTCTGGTACGAATCGCTGTTCCATTGGTGACATTACCATTAAACGGTGTACATGGTATTGAACAAACTGACCAGTTCGACCAAACGGTCCAGTTTCCATCGACTAGAAATAAAATGTAAACAAGTAAACCAAGATAGCCATGCATCGCTCACATTATTACCAGACAAGTTTCGAGTCGATTGGCCTTTTTCAAGAGAAGAATTTCTTTATAGATGTTTAAGATGGTGGCCACTGAGGCATTCTTGGATTTCCAATCAGAACGATTATAACTATATTTTTTATCAAAAAGCACCCTGAAATCTGCCAATGAAGTTCGAGCTAATTGCTTTTTGGTTTAGGAGCAAAGTTTCAAAATAGATTAGGGCGGCCATCTTGGATTTCCGAACAGACCAATTTCAGCTATTTCTGATCTAAAAGTCACCCGGATACTTCCTATCAAGTTTCAAGTCAGCTGGCCTTTCCGACCAGGAGTTCAAAATAGTTTTTTTAAGGCGGCGGCTGTGGTGGCTATATTTAATTTCCAGTCAGAACTGTTACGAGCCAGGCGTAACGAGAAAGAAATGAAAGAGAAGTCAGCAATAAGCTTTAAATTATTAACACTATTTATTCACAAAACATTAGACAAGATTCAAAACAAAAGAATGTAAGTATAAAGTACCGTTCAAGTTTATGTCACAAAATCCCTCAGAAATAATCCACAAGTATTTATAGAACAAATCCTTTGAGTAACAGTTTCTGATCCCACAATTTTAAGTTCCTGAATTCAGAATTTAAGTCCAGAGTGAATAAAATATTAAATATGAAAGTATACAAAGATGCCCATATGAAATCTTTTCTCCTTATATAATATCATAGAACATTCTAAAAAAAGAATTTACTACAGGCATCTCTTATTTTCCAGTTTCAGTCAAGAAATTTCTAAAAATTCTATGACATGCCAAAAATATCTCAGTCCAGAATCAAGGACTTAAACAACGTGTTATTGTAAACAAGTTGTTCCAGAAAGTTATTTATGGAAACATAGTAAATAAAGTTATTAATGGAAACATAGTAAAGATGATGCTTAAAATAATTCAACACCCTATTATAACAGAATAGAATAGCTACCTTTGATCTACAAGTCACCCAGGTACTTCCTACCAAGTTTCAATTCAATATAAACTTTGGTTCAGGAGAAGAAGTTCAAAATATAGTTCAAAGATGGCGGCCATGGTCGCCATTCTGGATTTCCAATCGGAAAAAAATAGCTACTTTTGATTTGTGAGTCACCCTGATACTTCCTACCAAGTTTCGGTTCAAGAGAGGAAGTTCAATATAGCATTTCAAGATGGAGGCTGTGGCGGCAATTTTGGAATTCCTGCAATAATTTTAGTTATTTTTTATCTTAAAGTTGTCCCTACACTTCCTACCAAGTTTTGAGTCAGTTGGCCATTCAGTTTATGATCTCAAAATAGCATTTCATGAAAGCTGCCATGGAGGCCATCTTGGATTAACGATCAGAAAGATATTAACAATTTTTGATTTAAAACTTGACCCGATACTTCACACCAAGCTTCGAGTCCATTGGAGCATCGGTTCAGGACAAGAAGCGCAAAATAGATTTTCAAGATGGCAGTTATGGCGGCAATCTTGGACCGGATCAAAATTATTTGAGCTATGTTTGATCTGCAGTCACCCTGATACGTCCTATGAATTTTCGAGTGAATTGGCGTTTGTTTTAGGAGAAGTACATTACGAGGCGGCCTTTTTGGTATTACGAGAAAAAACGATTATAGATATTTTTAATCTGCAAGTAACCATGATACTTCCTACCAAGTTTAAAGCCAATTGGCCTTTCGGTTCAAGAGAAGAGCAAAATAAATTTTCAAGATGGCCGCTATAGCAGCCATCTTTGATTTCCGATCCGCACGATTTAATTTGTTTTGATCAACAGGTTGCCTCAATATTTTCTACCAAGTTTCGAGTCAATTAGCCTTTCAGTTCAGGGGACGAAAGGCAAAATAGATTTCAAGAAGGGATTCTCGATCGAAACAATTTTATCCTCTGTTGATCAGTAAGTTGCCCCCGATACTTCCTACTAAACTTCGAGTCAATTGGCATTTCGAATAAGGAAACGAAGAGCAAAATATATTCTATCTTTGACTTTAAATCCAAACGATTTGCTACTGTTGATCTGCAAAATGCCCCAATACTTCCTACCAAGATTCGATTCAATTGGCCTTTTTGTTCAGAAGATGAAGGGCAAAACAAATTTTCCAGATTGCTGGCATGGCGACCATCTTGGATTTCCGATCGCAACAATTTTAGCTATCTTTAATTTGCAAGTCGCCCTGATACTTCCTATGAAGTTTCGAGTTAACTGGCGTTCGGTTTAGGAGAAGAAGCGCAATTTTTTTTTCGTGATGGCGATCATGGCGGCCGATTTGGATTTCCGAGCTATTTCTAATTTATATTTTATACTACCTAACACGTTTCGGATCAACTGGCCCAGTGGTGTCGGAGGAGTCGTCTTTTAAAGCAAACTTTTGACGCCACACGACGGACGACGGACATTGATTGATCATAATAGCTCACTGAGAATTTTATGCTCAGATGAGCTTAAAAGACTAATTAACGACACCCTCGTTAAGTTGTTTCAGAAGGTAGGCGCATCACTATCAATGTCTTTGGTTAGACCCATCGTGGTCCGGTACTGCTTTTCTTATTTCTGGCTTTAGATCAATCGCCACATAGTACTTTGCTTTATTTCAACACAGTGTTTTCGATTATACAGTCGACTCTCGTTATCTCGAATTCCAAGGGACTCTGAAGTACTTCGAGATATCCGTACCTCAACATATCAGATTTGCAGAATTGAGGAAAAATAATTCGCACAACCACATTTAACAAATATATATGTAATTTGACTCTTGAAGTTAGAGATATATTAAAAATATTGTGGAGAAAAGGAGAAATTGCTCCAGGAGCAATTTCTTCTGTTTTCCACAATATTTTTACTTGTTGGTAGATTTTCATGTTTAGGCGAGAACCAGATTTTCACTTCGGATATTTCGAAGTATTATAGAGAGTCTCTTGAAATTCGAGATAGCGAGAGTCGATTGTAGTTAAAATTAATGCACATGGCAGAAGTAAAGCCCAGTCCTTTTTTTATAAATAATATCTTTATTAGAAGTAAAAATAAAACACAGGAATTGATTCAAGTAGATCCACATCAAAGTTTCATCATCAAACTTACTCGGTGGCGGCAAAGCGCAGTCTTCGTCAATCAAACCATCGCCGTCGTCATCTGATATAAAAACGACAAATTTTAATTATATTAAAACCACTTAATAAAGGGACAAAGACCACTACAAAGAAATAATTCAGACTTTGCAAGATGCAGGAATGGTCCAAATCAATCTCTATGATCAGTGCAGTTTGCTCAAGAACATCATATGTTATAATCGATACTATAAATAGACCATGCAAAACTTTATCAAAGTGTACTCTGATAGTCTGATTTTGCGCCTTTGCTGTTTAGTATATTATATAACAAACTTTTCCAGTCTTGTACACAAACGAAGCAGAATTAGAAAGCAGCATTATTCACTGTAGTAATGTGTATTACCTTCAGGAACTAATGCAATATTCGTACACTTGTTTGATGAACTGCTGTTCTTTCGACATCATTTAGGGAAAAATGCCTTTTGCTAGTCGTTTTATCATACGTATAAACGTTTGTTTTTTTTTGTTTGTTTTTATTTTGCATTCTTTTAATTAATTGTGGTACAGTCGAAATGATTTGTATTTTCTGTTCTTTTGAATGCATGAATATCAATGTGGTACGGTCGTAAACAATTATTATTTTCTTTCAATTTAACAACTTTTGGCACGGTGATAAACGATTATAATTTTCTACCAATAACAACATGTGACACGGTCGTAAACACCTATTTTTTTCTATCAATTTAACAACATGTTGCAGGGTCGAAAACAATTATTATCTTCTATTTATTTAACAACATGTAGCACGGTCGTTAACAATTATCATTTTATAACAATTAAACATGTGGTATGGTCTACAACGTATAATCTTCTGTCAATTTAACAAAGTTCGTAAATGAATAATTGTCTCGTGAAATATGTCGTAGCTCCAGGCAAGACACTGTTTTCAAACAAAAAGTATCGATTATATTTCTGTATCTTTTCTACAATGTGTTGTTTTATTCATCAGAAGCACATCATTGTGGAGCTTCTAATGAGTATCTACAACAAATAATTCGGTGGAGAATTGTGGAAAAATATTTTAAAGAGACTGAAATAGACAAAAGGTGACCGATGTAGCTTCCCTTCTTATCTGGAACTATAATATGGTATATTTGTTCAGGTCGTGTCTCATATTACATTTGATTTATGTACAGTTGACTCTCGTTATATCGACCTAGCTTATCTCGAAATATCAATTATCTCGCTTAACTCTGGTCCCTGCCTAAACATGAACATCTGGCAACAGGTAAAAATATTGTGGAAAAGAGGAGAAATTGCTCTCTTTTTCACAATATTTTAAATATATCTCTAACTTCAAGAGTCCAATTACATATATATTTGTTAAATGTGGTTGTACGAATTATTTTTTCCGCAATTCTACAAATCTGATATGTCGAGATACTGATATCCAGAAGTATTTCAGAGATTCCCTTGGAATTCGAGATAACGAGAGTCGACTATATCTAATCGTGAACTAGCAGCATTCTGTACTGTCTGGTAAGCGCATTTTAACTTTTCGATGCACTACAATAACAGCTTCTTACAGCGGGCAAGGCAAGCAATGATCAGATTGTGTGAATGGTTAGGCTGATCAGGACCTATATGCAATTAGAGCCCCCTTCTCGCAGCTGCGACTTATTTCAATGCTTCTGGTTATCAGACTTCTAAACCTCTCACATACAGACACACATATATCAAGAAGAAACATTTAGGAAACGGGAACTCAGTAGACCTGTATCTCTTATATAAGAAGTAGTAAATATACCTGGACTACTAAGCCCCCTAAACTACTCGGACCGATATGGAGACACTCTAAACACGCACAATCTTTCTCAATTTTATAGGTTAGGATTGCTACACATACGAAACAACATAATACATAATAGTATAGTTCTTACCAGTGCCATTATTCTCAGGTGAACATATCTCCTCATCTATAAGATCATCACAGTCATTATCAATACCATCGCCATCAACAGGAGTAAATGACAAATCGCACCACTGTAAATAGTGTAAAATTTCCATTATTATGTAAAATTCATCGCAAGAAAAGGTAGCTTCGACCATAAATACCCCACATTTTTGCATTTTCCCACATTGGGAATCATCCATAATAATTGTACATCTAAGTAAAGGGAATGGTTAGCTTGTCCGCTATACTCTACAAGGAAACCCCTGAAACCCCTGAGGGAAACAGCTTTCGTGACTTACTGTTTTCTTGTCTGCTTACCAAAAACATTCTAAAAAGGGTTCTAGTCTGACACAAAAGAATAAAGAATTTGTTTTCTGCTGGAAAACTGCTCCATTTGGGGGGCAAATATTCGCGTTTAGTAGGCCCCATGTTTTAAGAAGGAAAGAAAACAATTTTAACAACTGCCGCCTCCTCTGAAAGTTCTCATGCATCTATATGCTTTAAAAATTACATAAAGTTAAGGAATTGGCATGTATATAATATAAAATATATGCAACATAACCCCAACGGAACTGATGCCCTTCCAATGAAGGCCAATGTACAGTCAACCCTCTTTATACCGACACTCGATACAACGACAAAATTCGTTATAACGACAATTTAAAAATCACGTAACATCGCTCAAGAGGTGACATTTAATGAGTAATTATGCAAGAATACTGCATGAAAATTTCAAGCAACATATGTTTTGAATATTTGTTAGAATCGCCCATCTGGGGCTATTCTAACAAATATCCAAAACATAAGTTCTATTATAAAATAAGAATAAACAAGGTCCTTCTTACATATCATTCTGTCCATTAAGGATTCTTTTTAACGGCAAAAAAAGGTAAGAGAAAGGTCCAAGGAGTGCCACAATCATAAACCGCAAAATCATTTCAATGGCAACATCTTTGGGAACAAAGCTGTCTTTGTAACGAGGCTTCACTAAAATTTGATTTGTTTCCCTTCAGAAAAAGGACCTATTCTATACGGAAAGCAGCTGCTTGCATGGGATTACAATCTTCTTGTTTGAGTAGAAGTAGCTTTAATATGTCCTTGATATGCTAAAATCGCAAACAGAGAGTCACACATACTGTCTCGATCGTAAAAAGGCCGAAAATTTCCAAGTGTTGCCAGTTGCCTTTACACAGATTCTATGTATAACAATATGACTTACTCCATTGATATGTGCGAGACTCAGACCACCGGGCATCCCGTATGTTTCCCATTTCGCTGTCCCGTACATAAATAATCCAAACACAGATGACGTTTCGTGACGAAAATTGTGTGTTCCATCTGATACCTGTAAAAATGGAAAACGTTTTGTATTTAAACTCCATCACCTTGTGAACATATGAATTGTAACCTAGACTTCATCTTAATTGTCTCGTTGAAAGCGAGTAAAACTAATGGTCATTATATCGTAGTATCGTTTTCCGTAAACGATTATGTGTCTATTATGAAAATAAGGAAAGCTTATGGACTGCCCTTAAAACATTGCAGTATAACACATTCTCATATCTAGTACATTACGAAATGAACCGCAACGTACCCGGATACTGGCGCCGAGCGTAGATTCAGATCGGTCTGTGCATTCGCACAGTATGTTCTAAATCATCACTGGGCGCATTTTAGATTGCCAAGGATACAAGGTTTCTTCAGGCGGACAACAAAGACTCTAATTAGACTGCGCATTTGTCAGAATGTGTGCCACTGGAATGAATTTAGAGTGCCGACGAAAAAAATAGAATATGGTTTCAAAGGGAATGGCACCGATAGCTTTGTTTTGAAAGTGTAGCAGTGCAAAGGCTGATTTTCGGTTGTCTAATAGGTTCTATAAAAGGTTATCATTTGGAAGCAAGGAATACACACATTACTGAAGTGACCCTAATTACTTTTTTATTAGTCATACGATTAAGCTGAACTTTTGAATGTTTTCAATGTTTGATTTTCTCAGATACTAAACTGAAAACTCGGTAAAACTCGTAAACTGCAATATAAACTGCTTTTTCATCCTCTAATATACAATACAACATTCGAGCCGGGGCAATGATTTCCTACAAGATGTCTGCGTGTCCAGTGAAGATTCAGATGAGCCTGCATTCGTGCCGAGAGGTCAGAACCTATACTGTCCGCTTGAAAAGACGTTTTGGTTCTTAGCTACCAACAGAGTGCAGTGCAAAACCTATAATTAGACTGCGCATGTGTGCAGGCTGATCTGCGGCTTCGCTGGGTGCGCATGCAATTTTGTAAGCATTGCTGTGCCCCGGCTCAGTTGTATGTAAGCAACAACTGTTATAATGCATTTAGTCTTCAACAATTGAATCATTGAATACCTCAACTATGAATCTCTTAGTGAACACAGCAAACCTTGATTGATTTACTCAGTACGGGAAGTCAGTACACTTGTTCAATTTTCTACCAATTTGTACGAGGAAGATAATGTTTGTGATTTTCTGTTTGCTGCACATCAAAGTAAATAAGAGCTGATAAAATCAGATCCACAACAAGCCCCCAATACTAAAGGGAAAGATAGACAAATGCAATCAAACAGCCACAAAAGGAATAGATGGCGAGCAGAGTTGACAACCCTTTCCAAAAAGGTGGCAACTGTGTTACCCAAACTTAAGTGAATACTTCATAAATTTATATAATTGTTAAAAAATATATTTGTTAGTGAATTTTATACGAAATGTAACAAACAAAAATGTGACCACAATGTAAGCATTGCCTGGAACGTTCAGTAATAAACTACGGGATGGGTGGGGGGGTGGGGGTCGGGGGGCAGGGGAGGAGGAGTGTTTGAAGGCTTTGGGGTCATTGAGCCCATCCTGGTTATTTTGAAAATCGAATACCGATTAAGCCGGCGTTAGGGGGCGTATGCAACCTCGCAAACTACAGTGTTGCATATGTTGAGACTCAATCAAACGAGTCTCCGAGTTTCGTGATTTTGTGTGTTCTTTGTTTCCAAAGACAATCCTTTTTTACTTTTATTTTAAGATAGCACGTCCTCAGCTTCCATAGAAGTAAAACACATACAAGGAAACTTGTCAAACGGCATCTGATATAGTGTCTGCTTTAAAAGAAGAGAATTTGCTCTTAACATTACGAAAACACGCCTATTCAAATATATAGAAAATTTCATCAAAAACTGAAAATTTTCAGATATAAACTCTGATATTTTTCATATTTCTGCTCAAAACATAGATTGTGGTATTCGTTAGAAACCGCCTCGGCAAGGCGGTTCCAACGGGTACCAACAATTTACGTTTTGAGCAGAAATAAGAAAAATAATGTATACCCCTGTAAACCCGTGTTTTACTATTTAAAAGTGGAGTTTAAGGGGGTCAGTGTTATACAGACATGTTTTCGTGATGAGAAGAGCACATTATTTCCTTTTCGAGCAGGTGTCCTTTCAGAAAGCATAAAACAGAGTTTGACATAGTTACTTTCCCTGAACATGTATCAGTTCCCCTGAATGAGGGCTCGATCAGTTGCTGCACTGTTTTCTAGGCACATGGCACTTAGACGTATGATAACATAAGCAAATGTACTTTCTAATTTGTAGTATAATTGAAGAAGAGAAATAATGTGTCGATGAATTGAAGGTTAAACACAAGGTGTTCTGATACCTCAACGTGTGCCCCGACGAAGCTTGTACCAGGAATAGGCGTATAACTGGTGCCACTTGGAACAGGTAAACCGTCTATGAGAAGGCCATCTTTTAGACTCTCTTCCACAATAAATATTGCGAAATTCTGATAAAGTCCTTTTGAGTACTTAGGTGTGGCAAGAGTATACTCGGCAGCATACTGCTCAACTGGTGGAATGGTAATCAGGGATGGATCTGCGGGTTCGCTAAAACGAGGCAAAACAAATGCACCAAAACGTTAGAAAACATAAACATTCTGGCATGTGCACCCAACGAAGACTCTAATCAGACTGCGCATCCGCGCAGTCTGATTAGAGTCTTCATTGGCCGCATAAAGAAACTTTGCATACTTGGCAGCCCAAAATGCACCCAGTTAAGATTCTGCGTATGATTAAAAAAATTACAGGAAAGAGAGTTGTGAGAGAGAGATTATAATATTTCATATTGTATTGTATTATGATAAGATGTGTGGAGGGATGGTTTTTCCCGACCCTCTACATATCATGTTACGGGGAGATTAAACTAAAAGAATCTGCGCATGCGCAGACTGATCTGAATCTTCGTTGGGCGCACATGTACGGTACGTTTTCTAACGTTGTTGCTCAAACGGTTTTTTTACATTGTGTTGGGAAGGAGGTTTATCACACAGAAACAGAAGACGCGGGTAACGAAGTACAGACACTGAATATTAGTATCACATCCATTTTCCTCATTATTTTACACTAAAACAGTTTTGTTGGTTGCTATGTGGAAGTCATACATACGTAGGCAATTAAATTGCAATGACTCGAAAAGCCATGGCTCGTTTAAAGTGGCTGATTAGAACTCGTTTGTGAGTCCCTTAAACACTCTTTCGATAGCTCTAGGAAAAAACACTATGACAATTTTAGGAATATTTTCTTATTCTATAATAAAATGAATACTATTTGTACTCATTAGAAACCGCCTCATTGAGGCTTTTCTAATAAGAACACTGAACATACCATTATTTTACGGAAGACCGAAAATATATTTCATGAGACCCATCTGTTGGATTTCCGCATGTATGTTTGCTACGCTCGTAACATTCTGGGACTTAAAGATCTGACTGTGAGGAAAGGTGTTATTACTATACTTACTCAGCTGAGAGCTGACTTAGAACAATCAGAATCACCATGATAGATTTATTAGACCGAATACAGCAGCACTCATCAGACGGGAGAAGGTACTCCGCGAATTCTCTTTCATCCAAGTTAAAACTCAGACTGGAAAAAAAATGAAACATACTATGAAACAGTGTCTTCCGTACATATTAGGCCAGCATCGAAAAGACACGGTGGTATTCACTATCCCTCCATGTACAGTCGGTCCTCAATAACTCGAACATCTTTGGGACCATGCAAAATTGTTCTAGACGTTGGTAATTCGAGTCACTGAGGGTTTTTCATAACGCCAGGTCCAGAGGCAAATGGATATTATAATGAGTTGTCTTTTCGATTTCGTTGTATGTTGTGTGTCCCATTAGAATCACCTCTATGAGGCGATTTTACTGAGTACACACAACATACATTTCATCATAAAATACGAAAATTGCCGTTAAATATTCATCAATAGTTCTTTTCTTGGGCTATCAGGAGAATTTCCTAAGGACTCAAAAACGGATTCGAATTAGCCACGGTAAACGAGCTATCCGTGTTTAAGCCATTGAGGTTTTGCTATAATTTGCTGTGTCAGTGCTTTGTAAATTTTATTGATGTAAACAATGACTCTTCTATGACTCGAAAACCGAGGGCTGATTCAAACTCGTCGCTAGTAAATTCTTCCGATTACTCCAGAAAAAAATCTATTGTGGGATATTTTAGGGATCTTTCTTGATATCTCGTGAAACTGTATGTGTGATGTTGTTATTAGAATCGCCACATCGATTCTAATTAGTATGCTCAAGATTTTCATAGAAGATCGTAAAGATATCACTAAATTATCCCTTAGTGTAGACCTGATCAGACGCAGCGTTTTATGAAGTCTGATCTGGGTATGCATTGTTTGCCAATGCACATATTATAGGACCCCAAGCATAAATAGGTTAAAATAACAAACCATGGAAAACAGACTTAAGCAGGATATGTTTTTGACCAAAACAGAATAGACTAGTCATGTGTTGCATATGAGAAAAAAAGTGCAGCTGTTTTGAAAAAATGAGAAAAAAAAAATAAAATAAAACGAAACGAAAGAAGAAACACACACGCAAAGATAATCTCTTTATCTCTTTACTGCTGGCAGATTATCGGATGCTTGTCTAAAAGTGGAGACAAATTATTTTATTTTCACAGTAGCTCACCCCTCCCCCAACACACACACACACACACACACACACACACACACACACACACACACACACACACACACACACACACACACACACACAATAGAGAAGGGATGCGGACTTTTCCATGTCTTTGTGAGAATTCATTGCTTTTTCATAATTTCAAATAGCATCTAAATGCTTTATTTTGATGTCGAAAGTTGTCGGGAACTGATGGATACCTTTTTACATGATATGGAATGGAGCATATCATTTCCTACAAGATTGCATGTTCGTTCAGCAAATACTCAGATTAGTCTTATCATCGGCGGTCTAATCAGAGTCTTCACAGGGCACATTAGTCGTAGCCAATGATCTAAAGCACCCTTAGGCGGACGCGCATACTGATACGAGTCTTCGTTGGGCGCACATGAAATCTTGTAGACAAATCTTTGTTCCAGTTCAAATATATTACCTATATCCACCACTGCAGATTACCTCAACACTGGTATCATCTTCTGAGGCAATGAACTTAACTTCATCTCCTAAAAGATACAGCAAATAATAAGATAATTGAATAAAAGTCGTTCGGCCTTGACATCGAAGCAGTCTTATAGTGCATATTCCCGGCCCCTTGGCGGGCCACATGTGTAGTTGTTTCACTGAAGTTTCCCCTAAACCTGCCGCTTATGTGAACAAACAACATAGATTTTGGCCTAGAATGCGTGGTTATGTAGGCTCGCCTGAACCTCGCATTTGCTTTGAACGGCATCCTTGTATGCATACAACGTTGAACAACGTCGATTCAACGTTGATTCAACGTCAAGACGTTGAATCAACGGTGAATCGACGCTGTTTAAAGTTGTGTGCCTACTGGAATATGCTCATAAGTACTGTATTAACTCTAAGTATTTGGACAAAACTGTTTTGTGTGTGCATATGTTACATACACGAAACATCACGTAAAACATACCTATATAATTTTGACCCCCTTAAATCCCACTTTTATATAGTAAAATTGGGGTTTACAGGGGTATACATTATTTTTCTTATTTCTGCCCAAAAACATAGATTGTGGCTACTCGTTAGTACCGCCTCATCGAGGCGGTTCTAACGAGTACCCACAATCTATGTTTTGAGCAGAAATATGAAAAATATCAGAAATTTTTGTCTGAAAATTTTACGATTTTTGGTGGTAAAACTTTCAGTATATTTGAATAGGTATGTTTTCGTAATGACGTAACAGATGTGTTTAGACATATGTGTACAATTGTAGGCATACGTAGCAGTTACACATGTGTATGAGTGTAATATTTCGAATTAAACACGTGTGCAAATAATAGGAAACCCTCATATCCTATAAAATCGATACAGTTGGATTGTATACACCTGACCTGGCGACTGATCAGAATGTACACTGTTTGCCACTCATTTGTCCCATTCACACTAAATAACAATATGGCGGCTAATCTAGCTCTACACTGCTCTCATGATACTAATGCTGGTTTTGTTGCATGACACATCTTATTTACGACCGAATGTGGGCTAATAGCAAATTTTCATTGTCAGAACAAAACATCATGTTGGTTGAAGTGTACCAGTAACTTTATTTACACAAACCACGGACACTGATCCTTAAATACAGTCGAACCTCGTTATCTCGAACTCGCTTACTTCGAATTACCGCTTATCTCGAATTGAAAATCTGATCCCTGTTTTAACATGCAACTGGGACAACAGGTAACAAAATAATGTGGAAAAGAGGAGAAATTGCTCCTAAGGAGAAATTTCTCCTTTTTGCCACATTATTTTATATATATATATATTTCTGACTTCAGGAGTCAAATTACATATTCATTTGTTAAATATGTTGTTGAATTTATTGTTTTCCTCACTCTCTCAACTCTGATATGTCGAGGTACGGATATCTCGAAGTGTTTCAGTGAGTCCCTTGGAATTCGAGATAACGGGAGTCGACTGTATCTTGAAAATTTCACCACAAAAATCTGAAAATTTTCTGATAAAAATTCTGATACTTTTCCTATTTCTGCTCAAAACATAGATTGTGGGTACTCGTTAGAACAGCCTCAGCGAGGCGTTTCTAACAAATACTCACTAGCTATGGTTTTGAGAAGAAATAAGAAAAATAATGTATACACCTGCAAACCCCAGTTTTACTATAAAAAGATTGGGTTTAAGGGAGTCAAAATTATATAGGTATTATTTCGTGATACAGCAACTTTGGTATTCGTTACCATGGTTGAGTCTTGAGGCCCCAGCTGGTAGTTGACAAACAGCGCAGACCTATGTCAGACGCCGTAGAATGCGGCGTGTGATCACGGTTTACACTGATAACATGTAAAAACATGTTTCTATAGGAATATCTAAACCAAAAAGCCTGATATACCAAACATTGAAATTCGAATCTTCCAATTCAATGGTGTCGGGGAGTTTATTCAGCCTAAAATGGGTTAAGATGAAAAAAAACTAAAATAAAAAAAAACCTAGCATACATTACCTGGTTTTACAATAAGTCTGTCTGGAATTGGAACTGTGCCAAAAGTCTTTCCCCAGGTTTGAACCGGAAGCATCTGGTCTACAAGATGGTCACGTGACGTTCCCTTGACACTTGTCATTTTGTTTCCGGAGTAGACAACAACGTCTCTGTCAGCGAAGACATGGCTACCTGTTAGATCTCCATACGTTTGAATCTAAATTAGAATTATAACAACAGAAGAAAAAATACGAGAAACAGTGATATTTAGAACAACTTGTATTTGTACTATTAGATATTGCAGCACTATACAGTCGAACTTCAATGGCTCGAACATCTTTGGGACCGTGGAAATTTGTTCGAGATATGGGTAGTTCGAGCCACTGAAGGTTCATCATGGCACCAGGTCAGGAAGCAAATAAGGATAATTTAGGGAATTTTTTTCGGTTTCCTACACAATAATTGCATGTTGAGTATACTCATTAGAATCGCCTCGATGAGGCGAATCCAATGAGTACGCACAACATACAATTTCATGATAAAATAAGAAAATTTCCCTAAATATTTGTTTTCTTAAGCTGTCGGAAGAATTTCGTAGGGACAAAAACGAGTTCGAATTATCCATGGTAAACGAGCCATCGGTGTTCGAGCTATCGAGGTTTGACTATAGTTCAATTAGGCAGCCGACGTATCAAGCTACGTGCAAAATACGCGGCACAAATAGCCGAACTATGCCTTCCGTAGCTTCAAATTAAATTTTGTTGTTTTTTTTTTCAACCAAAATATACATATCCACGGCCATGCTCGTATGTTGGCACCCCTTAGAAGGGCCTCATCGAGGTATCAATTATAAACGCCAAATCGAGGCATATCTCCAGACAGGCGGGGTATCATAGAAAGAAATATTTTTAATTTTTCAACAAAAAACATATGTTGTGGGTACGCATTAGAAGCGGCTCATCATTGTGGATACTCATTAGAAACACTTCGTCGAGGACTTCTAAGGAGTACCCGCAATGCATTTTTTGTGGAGAAATAAGAACAATAACAACATGGTTTGATTGAAAAATCGCCTTATCTGAAGCTACGTCGCATTACAAAAACACGCCTATTGAAAGTTTTCAGATAAAAATGCTGATTATTTTTCATATTTCTGCTCAAAACATAGATTGTTGTACTCGTGAGAACCTCTTCGGCGAGGCGGTTCTAACGAGTATCCACAATCTATCTTTTCTTTAGCAGAAATAAGAAAAAAAAAATGTATACCCCTGTAAACGTCAGTTTTACTATATAAAAGTGAGGTTTAAGGGGATAAAAAATATATAGGTATGTTTTCGTGGTGGAAGTGCTTCTAGTGAGTACCCACAATTTGTATTTGCATGGGAGCAAAAGAAAACATTTCCTCAATATTCATCTTTTCTGGAACTGAACACTTCGGTGTCCATATTTACTTTAAGTAAATCCCATCGTGAAACAATATACCGTATCATGTGTGTGCCCAGCAAAGTCTCAGATGACGCTGCACATCTAGGCATCGAGTCATCGAGTCATTGAGGTTTTGCCGTATTTTAAATTACGATGTATGAAAGAAAGGGGTAATGATATGATTGTGTGCTCTCAAAAGATAAATGGGCTACGTTTAGATTCCGCAAATACATGTAAAAATGTTGGTGTTGAAGCAACGTTTCTTTTTTTTTTTTTTTTTTAAACTGTTGCTCCCAAAGCAGTCGAAACATCAGAAACGGAGATTTGTGCCCAGCAATATTCACATCAACATGTGCATTGGCGCAGTCTGATCAGAATCTTCACTAGGTGTATTTTGAACAACCAAGGATGTAAAATTTCTTCATGCGGATATTATCACGAAAACACGCTTATATAGTTTAGACCCCCTTAAACCCCACTTTTATATAGTAAAACTGGGGTTTACAGGGGTATACATTATTTTTCTTATTTCTGTTCAAAAACATAGATTGTGGGTACTCGTTAGAACCGCCTCGCCGAGGCGGTTCTAACGAGTGCCCACAATCTATGTTTTGAGCAGAAATATGAAAAATATTAGAATTTTTATCTCATTTTTTGGTAGTAAAAGTTTCAGTGTATTTGAATAGGCATGTTTTCGTAATGTGATCCGACTGCGTGGATACGCTGGCTGACTTGTGTCTGCATTGAGCGCACATATCAGAAGGTACCGTTTCTCACGTGTATGCTCAAATGTTTCTAAGCATACGTGCCTGTATGATTGAAAAGTCCATTCTCCCCCATGCTCTTCCCGAACTCGAACCCCCTCCCCCGCTCACGCATACCAAAATGATATGAGTCGCAATGTCAGAAAACGTACATGTATCCTCGGATATATGCGCCAAACGAAAGCTCAGAATGAGCAGCGCCTGATAAAACCAACAAAAATGGCATGTGCGCCCAGCGAAGACTCAGCTAAGCCTAGGTATTCAACCAGTCTGATCAAAGTCTTCGCTGTCCGCATGATGAAAGCTTGGATACTAAGCTACCTAATGAGTGCAGAACAAAGACTGATCAGACATGGCGGATGCCCAGGCGTATCTGAGTCTTCGCTGGGCGCACATGCCATTTTGTTGGTTTTGTCATGCGCTGGCTCGAATATGAAAGCAAAATGCATAAAATCTGTCTCATTTTCACATATAACACACAAAGAGATTGTAACCTCTACCAATGGTTACTTTTCTGATTCTCCAAAGTGCCGTTTAATCTATATTACCTCTCTATAACAGGCGCCTACCTACAGCAGCGACGTTCACGCCTTCCCATAATAGGTTTGTGTAGAGAGAGTACACTGTATTGTGATGCAAAGAACAAAACATAATTATAGGAACCGTGACGTCAGAAAATATACAGTGAAATTACGCTATTAAAGCCACTCGAAAATAAGACCACTCCGCTATTACGGCAAGCTTTTGCCAGTCCCAAATAAAACTTTCTTGTTATTCTACATAAGGCCAGATAAGAGGATTATATGCATAATATTTTTATTATTTCTCCACAAAAATATGTTGTGGTACTTATTAGAAGCGCCTCACCGAGGCGCTTCTAATAAGTACCACAGCATATTTTGTTGAGAAAGAGGAATAATATCAATACTTTTTTGGTTTAAAATTAAACAGCTTCTAAAAAGTACCACAGCATATTTTTGTGGAGAAAGAAGAAAAAATATCAATTTTATACTGTTTAGTTGAAAATTATACACCTTACCTGAAGCTACATGTATAATCTATAATCAATATTAAGACCACCCCACTAATAAGACCACTTTTAGTCAGTACCAAAGATGGTCTTAATTCTGATATATGCGCCTAGCAAAGAGACTAGGTATTAAGCTTTCGACATCTTTCAGAAAGTCGTTTTAGCTTCGCGCTTTACTCAGAAGAAGTTAATTTTCAACCGTTAGTCATGATTTAATGCAAAACCATTTGTCGTAACTACCTATTCAAAAAAAAAAAAAAAAAAAAAAAAAAAAAAAAATATTCTAGTCATTACTTTTTTTTAACAAATCAAATATTTCCCCCTTTCCCATAGTAAAAACGAATGCAAATTATGCAGAAATCTGTAGGGTAGGTAACTTGGAGGCAGATTTTGAACAAGTTCCGCTTGTTCAATTTTTCTGAAATTTTCACAGTATTGTTGTGAAACACCATATATTCAAGTTCAGCAAAGAAAAGAAAAAAAATCTCTGACAAAAATTTCAAAAAATCACTTTACCATAGAAATTGCATAGGTCAGACCAATTTTTTGCCATAACATTAATTTTAGGGTACATATTTGAGAACAAAACACAGAAACAGAAAAGACAAACGGTTTCTGTTTCTGACAAGATATGGTCAACCAGAACTAAATATTTTCGTTTAAAATAAAACGCAGTGCAAAAGACGTCTTTCCGAGTGATGTCGAAAGGACATTTATCAGAATCTTCATAGGGAGAATATTGGATAGCCAGGAATGCAAAATGTCATGATGCGGATAGCGAAGACTTTGATTAGACTGCGCAGAAGCTTCGTTCGACGCACATTTAAGAAGGTACGTTTCCTCACGTTGTGGCTCATATATGCATATGCGAACTGAAAATAAATCATTACCTGAAACGTATCTAATCTGTTTAATGAAACTTCAATGACGTCATTGCTGTAGTAGCGATTTCTATTATATTTTACGTTAATCTCTGAATGGGTTCCTAATGTTATAGTAACGTTCGTCGAGTCATAAACCCCCACCACCAGAATCTCGCCCTCATAATCTGTGGGGTAGTGAGATACTGCGTAATAACTGTTGCCCAAGACGTCCACAGGAAAGCCAAGGAAGGCGTCATTGGAGTATTTTTCAACATTTGTACCATATACCACTATTTCTTCTGTGGCTGGAATGAATATGTATACATATGTATTAAGTGATAGACTGGAGATCAGCTGGAACATATCATAGTATTACATAGGATCAGAACATGCAATTTATATTGAATTGAATATCGGGATACATCACGAAAACATACCTATATAATATTGACCCCCTTAAACCCCACTTTTATGTAGTAAAACTGGGGTTTACAGGGGTATACATTATTTTTATTATTTCTGCTTAAAAACGTGGATTGTGGGTACTCGTTAGAACCGCCTCGCCGAGGCGGTTCTAACGAGTACTCACAATCTATATTTTTAGCAGAAATGTGAAAAGTAGTAGAGTTTTTTTATCTGAAATTTTTCAGTTTTTTGGAGGTGAAATTGTCTATATATTTGAATAGGCATATTTTCGTAATGATGATACAAAATAAATATGCCGCCAAGATGTGAAAACATTCCAGCCACAGCAGGACATAATATAATTAAACTGAATGTAAATTGCATCTCCTTATGTAAATAGAAAACGATAATTGTAGTGACGTAAGCTTTTCTCAAAAGTCTAAAAATACTGTATCATTGGTCCCATTGCGCTTTTATTTCTCACGCCTTATAAATGATTAAACTGACTCGGGACGAACATGTGGCCGTAACGATATGTCGGTCGGGGGTCCCGCTAGTGTTGGCTGCAGGTTCGAGCCCCGCTGTGGCCAGAATGTTTTCACATCTTGGCGGCATACTTATTTGATTTCATAGCCCACAATATAATTAAATTGAATATTAACTGCATTTTCAAAGGTCTTACAATCTTGCAAACTCGATATAGGTGACGTCACTGTTTGGCCCATTCAAACAGTAAACAAAGACCTAATTTCTTTCCCTGTTTGCAATTGAGTTCAAGGGAAAACACAAATATTTTAATCGAGAGAGTTTCTTGTTTGGATATGTTGGCCTATACGTGGGAATTATGAATAATTAATTATAATGACTTAATATATCAACAAACACATTTAGCAGGTACTTTTTGCTTTCACAATTTTTTGTGAAACCATGTTACAAGACTTTTCGGCAGTGTAAATGTAATCACGGCAAGTTTGATGTCGATGTTTTTCACTAGAAAGGACTGTCAAAATATCCACTTTTATTTCTATCAACCTTTTGGGTCATTTTGTATCGTCTCATACAGAAAGGAAGAAAAAAGATACAGAAGAACTAGCGGATGGGAGGAAAGAGAGACAGAGAAGGATGAGGGAAAAAAGCAAATGACACTGCAGAGACGGACACCGTTATCCATGCAGAAACAGAAATACTAGCATACCGCCATCCAGCATCTCCTGCAAATACAGCTGTCCCCTACCACAATCTTAACACCACAGTAAAGTAGCTCAGTAGCTCGAACCTTGATGGCTAATTCGAACTCATGGCTTATTCGAACTCATTTTTAAGTCCTTACGAATTTCTTCCGATAGCTCAAGAAAACTAATATTAAAGGAACTTTGCTTGTTTTTTAATCAAATTGTGTTGTGTGTATTCTAGTGAGTGCATTCAACATACCGTTATTGTCTAAAAGATCGAGAAAAAAGGCCCTAAATTATTGTCATTTGCTCCCTGGGGCTCCCTGGGGCTATGATTAACCCTCAGTGGCTCGAACAGCCTTTATCTCGAACAAAAGTTCATGGGTCCAAGGACGTTCGAGCCATTGAAGTTCGACTGTATATATATGAAGTCTTACTATCTGGACAGACATACCGTATTTACCCCAAATTATTTACAGAAATAAGTCTAGGCAAATAAAGCAGACTCACGTCAGACGCCGCAGTATGCGGCATCTAATCAGGGCTCAGACTATTTGCCACACATTCAGCATTATACAACTATTTACATTTTCAGACACCACATCTGATAGGTGCCGGCCTCGGTGGCGCAGTTGGATGCGCGTCCGCCTGGAGACCAGGAGGTCGCGGGTTCGACCCCCGCCGAGGTCGGCAACATTCTTTTGTGGAGATTGATCATGAAATATTTTCTACGGTCATTCTCTCCCTTCCACTGATTCAAGAAGGGCAGTTGTCAGTTTCTGGCGAAAGAATGTGCACAATACTGGTTAACCGCTTTGAGAACTAAGCCTGCCCAGTAAACGTGTGGTTAGGTAAACTGACCGCGCTCGACATGACCCCATTGGGTTGACTGGGCCGTAAAACCTCAACACAAACAAACAAACATCTGATAGGTGGCTACTGTTTTCCACTTATGCAGGAGTTTTACTCAAATCAACAGGAAGCTAAATGGAACTGTTTACATTTTAGGATGCCACATTTAATCAGCATCTACACAGTTTGCCCTTCATGCAACAGTTTTAAACACATGGACAGGTAGCGTAATGGAAGTGTTTACATTTTAGGACTAGTACATATTTAACGCATCCAGACACTTGGGTTAATATAATACCTGAGCAGACATGGATCCATGTTCAAAGTTTCCAAAAATGGCAGTCTGATCCGGGCCTGTTCGATTTGCCGTTCAGTCTGCACATGTTCGAGCCATTGTTTGTTGATCCAATTAGACGAGTTCAAATTCTTGGATAAGGACGGATAGCTGGTGTTGTCAGACACCAGGAATTAAAAGCGAGGTTTCGTGCGAGTAAAACTAAAATACAAGGCGGTTTCTGTGTTGCAGGTTTTCTATTTTTGTACGTCGACGGTTCCATGTGTGGCGTTTGTTTTGTCATTGTTTGTTCCTCATCTCTCTTTCTTTAGGTACCTTGCGAAGGCTTTGCTTCGGAACTGTGGCATTTTTAATTTATTTACCCTTTCAACAGTAAAAATTTTGCCAGCAAATCTCTAGAATCAGTTTTTTTTTGTGACCAATGTAAAAATAGAAATAACAATAATTCAAAATGTAGATCTAAAGGACTTTCGCTTTAGTAAATTTAAATTTTCTCAGGAGATGTTTTATATAAGCTTTTAGCTTTTTATCAAATCCTGTATCATATAACATTATGCGATGTATTATGTGAACTTAAATGAATAAAATATTGTTTAAACCAAATTTAAATTTTGCACGTAAGTGTAGCTTGGTAAAGTAGAGAAAATAATATGGAGAAGTTTCTACGGTCTTATTGTGCAGAGTACCATTACACTACCGATATATATGTACCTGATACAAGAATTCCTTTAGACTCCTTTCCCGTTCCAGCTGCTCTGATAGAATTGTCAATAAACAGTTGTTTAACTTCACCGGCTGTAACATTGAAGACCTCGTTCAGACCTGAAGCAGGAGCCGAAATTGTCACAATAACTATTACAAAGATATGTAGATTCCAGTTCATAAAGGTCTTTTTTACATTTGAATTTACTAAAACTCGACTATACAGATACAACCGGTTGTAAAACAGACTTATACTCACTTTAGTCTAAACTATATATTTTGCTATACTATTTCTCCTCGTATCCATTAGACGCCCATAAAATGCATTTCAACAAAACTGCAAATCCACCATTGAAAATATTACACCATTGCCGTACCATCCGACACGCCATCAAATATATCAAACAGTTACCGTTGCCAACATCGAATACATAACACTACTAACGTATCCGTCATTCTCGCCATTGAATATATTAGAATACTATCGTACCCATCAGGCCAACCATTGCATATATAACCACATGTCGTATCTGTCAGACCCGCCATGGAATATACTACAGCACTAACGTATCAATCAGACCAGCAAGCAAATATATTACACCACTACCGTATCCATCAGAACCACCATCGAAAAAAATATACCACTACCGTATACGTCAGACCCGCCATCGAACATATTTCACCACGATCGTAGATATCAGACCCACCATCGAATAAATGAAACTACTACCGTATGCATCAGAACCACAATCGAATATATTACACCATAACCTCATACATCAGACCCATTATCGAATTATTATACTACTATCATACACATTAAACCCTACATAGAATAAATTAAACAACTACCGTATCCGTCAGAAACACCATCGAATATATTAGACCACTTCCATACACATTAAACCCTACATAGAATAAATTAAACACCTACCGTATCCGTCAGACACACCATCGAATATATTAGACCACTACCATACACATTAAACCCTACATAGAATAAATTAAACAACTACCGTATACATCAGATCCCCCATCGAATATAATAGACTACTACCGTACACATTTAACCCTACAAAGAATAAATTAAACAGCTACCGTATACATCAGATTCCCCATCGAATATATTAGACTACTACCATACACATTAAACCGTACACAGAATAAATTAAACACACCGTATGCATCAGATCCACCATTGAATATATTAGACTACTACCCTACACATTAAACCCTACATGGAATAAATTAAACAACTACCGTGTACATCAATTCCACCATCGAATATATTAGACTACTACCGTACACATTAAACCCAACATAGAATAAATTAAACAACAACCGTATACATCAGATCCATTATCGAATATATTACACTGCTACCGTACACATTAAACCCTACATAGAATAAATTAAACAACTACCGTATACATCAGATCCCCCATTGAATATATATACCACTACCATACACATTAAACCCTATATAGAATAAATTAAACAACTACCGTATACATCAGATCCCCCATTGAATATATATACTACTACCATACACATTAAACCCTACATAGAATAAATTAAACAACTACCGTAGACATCAGATCCACTATCGAAAATATTAGACTAGTACCATACACATCAAACCCTACATAGAATAAATTAAACAACTACCGTAGACATCAGATCCACTATCAAATATATTAGACTACTACCAGACACATTAAACCCTACAAAGAATAAATTAAACAACTACCGTATACATCAGATCCCCCATCGAATATATTAGACTACTACCGTACACATTAAACCCTACATAGAATAAATTAAACACCTACCGTATCCGTCAGACACACCATCGAATACATTAGACTACTACCATACACATTAAACCCTACATTGAATAAATTAAACAACTGTCGTATACATCAGATCCCCCATCGAATATATTAGACTACTACTGTACACATTAAACCCTACATGGAATAAATTAAACAACAACCGTATACATCAGATCCACCATAAAATATATTACACCACTGCCGTATCCGTCAGACACGCCCTCGAATATATTAAATTACTACCGTATCCATGAATCCCATTATCAAATATATTACCACAATCGTATCGATCAGATCTACCATCGAATATGTTATACCACTACCGTTACTATCAGTCCCACCATCGAATATATTACACCATTACCGTAAACATAAGACCCACCATCGAATACATTACTCTACTACCGTAACAATGAGACCAACCATAGAATATATTACATAACTACCGTAGCCATTACATCCACCATCAAATATATTACACCACTACCGTAACCATCAGTCCGACTACTGAATAAATTACATCATTACCGTACCCATCAGAGCTACCATACAATATATTATACCAATACCGTAGCCATCAGACCCACCATTGAATATATTACACCTTTACCGTAGCCATTACATGCACCATCGAATATATTACACCACTACCGTAGCCATTACATGCACCATCGAATATATTACACCACTACCGTAGCCATTACATGCACCATCCAATATATTACACCACTATGTAGCCATTACATGCACCATCGAATATATTGCACCACTACCGTTACCGTCTGACCAATCATCGTAAATATTATACCATTTCTGTAACCGTTTGACCCTCCATCAAATATATTAATCCCATTTCGTAACCATCAGGCTCATCATTGAATATATTACACCACTATCGTAACCATCAGACCCACCACCGAATATATTATACCACTATCGTAACCATCAGACCCACCACCGAATATATTACACCACTACCGTAACTATCAGACACGCCATCTAATATATTATCTCATTACAGTAATCATCAGACCCACCATCGAATATATTACACCGCTATCGTAACCATCAGTCCCGCCATCACAATCCTGAGTTTGTTCAGTTGATTTTCGTTATCTCGACTTTACATATCTCGAATAACCGCTTATCTTGAAGTGATAATCCGGTCCGTGGACTTCGAGATAACAAGAGTCGATACAGGGTCTATACATACATGTTTGACAAACTTTCTATTTACAGGAGCCATGTTTCATGGTCCAATAATTTTACCACATAAATACATACGAACAAATAACTGTCTTCTCAGACACTTAAAGTAAGTAACATTGTCAATGTAAACTAGGCTTAAGTTCATTAGGAGGGCTAAGACGAGTCTGGTCCTGTTTTGTCACGTGTACGTTTTGACCATAAAATTTGGCAAGCTCCTTGACAGTTTCTATGTTTTCTAACGGTCTGACTTAGACTCGTTCTGTAAAACTGTAACAAATATTCTGATCTATTCAGTTCAAACTGCCCGGCGGTACGGTCATTTAAGGTAATATTTGGATACAGTACCGTACCGAGCCAAAATTGTCGTCTGGTTGAAGTGCTTTGATTTTAATATATACCCGTACATTTTATTAACATGTAGGTACAATCTTAAAATATTTATTGTCGAAATAATTGCTTTGACACTCAAAAATTAAAAGCGTTCAAGTTCTAGATCTATCAACCTATACGTAGAATGAAGGAAATATTATTAATCCTCAGGTGTCAGTGAGATAGACGCTCATTAAAAGAAGCGTTCTTGCTGTTTCGATTACAACTGCTTGCCGGGTCTTATCGTTTGTTTACGTCAGTATTCGGAAAGTCACGGATATTATAATGCATCTTGGAATCGCTGACGAAGTTACTGGTATATAAAAGCCTTTGTCAATAACTGAGCATCAGCTACAGTAAAACCTGTGTAAGACAGCCACCTTTGAAATTAACCTTAGTGGTTGATGTGGAAAGGTGGTTGTCTTATAAAGGTACATGTCATGTAATTTTGCCAGCAAAATTACATGACATGTACCTTTATAAGACAGACAACTTTTTCCCAATCAACCACTATTTAAAGTCAGTCTCGAAGGTGGCTGTCTTATACAGATTTTACTGTAGTTGCAGTCGAGGTGTGCACATCGTAAGACTATAAATACTGGGACTTTAGGTCAACATTGCAGAATACGCTATTTCCTACTGATGAAAAACATCATAGGAAAATCTCTATAGATGGAGTGACGTAGTAGAGGCTAGTGTTATTCTGTAATGAGATACATGGGTCGCAGCACATTTATTTTTCTTGTAAAAATACTTGGGTCTCAGACCATAAATAAGGTCTGCGGAAGGTCTTAGAACGGCGGTTCGGAGTTTTGAAAGCATCGTGACTTATTGACCTGTAATTAATTATTTGTTTGCAGTGTATGATGATATAATAACTAAGTGATCCCGTTGATTTAGTTGGGTTTGTTATAATAATTTGCTTAATCATTGATCTGATCAGCAAGGCAAGGTAGCCATCGGAAAATTTAAGATATATATATATATATATATATATATATATATATATATATATATATATATATATATATATATATATATATATATCTTGTGCAAGGTAGCATAAGAGGAATCCCGCATATTGTTGTGCGCACATAAGGCTAAGTTGGCCGGTACACGTTACAAAACTTCTGTACATTAAAAGTACATGTGCAACTCCCCAGTACAATAGGTCTTAATATGAAATGTCATGGATGAGTCTGGCCGATAGATGATTTACCATTTTCTGGGCAAATTCAGCGGAAGAAAATTTGATGATATTTTTTTTTTCTTTCAAAACAATTTGGATGACAAGTCAAATCCTGTTTTCTTGAAAACATAATAAAAATATGATTCAGACCGATATACAATGTAACCTTAGCCACTCTCTAGGCATAGTCAGCAGACGAGATATTGATGGCATAGTTTTTTTCTTATTTTGCCCAGAAAGCAGGCGCTGACATTTCATGCAAACTAACACTCATGGAAAACGCAAGAACTGTCAAATCTGTATCCTGAAGAAAACTAAAATATACTGTAAGAAACTGTCGTTTGAAACATTAACCCAACACTCTTAGCGTTTACATCTCACCTGCTTGAGGGAACATAGGCGCTGTTACTGTGACTGTTACTTGTTCGGTTTTGGAAGTAGTAACAAAAAGCTGTACTGGATTTTTGAGCACATAGTTGGCCATGTAACCAACGACAAACTCTACCCCTCTACTATCTGGATACACTTGTGCTGAAGGTACATATAAATCAAGAATATTTTCAGGGCCCTTGTTGTTCAAAGCATCGTTAGTTTAACGAAATTGTTAAGGGTCATTTCGTTAACTGTTTTAGCAGATTCAATATACAATATTCTGATATTGTTTTGCTGAAAAACTGTGAGTAGCTTTTGCTACTCACATTTTTCAGCAAAATATTTCAGCATATTTGCGTATCACTTGATGTAAATTTTAACGAATCGTTAACTAACGACGTCGTTAGCTTTAAACAACTGGGCCCAGAACTTTAAAACATTACAACTTAGAGGGCGCCCTCCCCGAGGAGTATCCTTTCATCTATAAACATTTCAGCTGAAATGTTTAAGGTAAATGATACACCGGAGAGGAAGCCAAGGTTAGCTGAAAAAGTTAAAGGTGGATGAATACATTTTAAAGAAGCCGCCATCTCAGCTGAAATGTTTTTTTTACAGGAAGAGGGCGCCATCAGCTGAAATGTTTTTACTGAAAGAAGGCGACCTTTCAGCTGAAATGTTGTAAGGTGGAAGGATATACCTCGAAGAGAGCGTCCTTTCAGCTGAAATGATTATTGGTAAAAGAATATGGCTCGAAGTGGATGCCCTGTCAGCTAAAATAGTTTGAAGTTAAAGGGGGCGCATTCTCGCTGAAATATTTTAACTGGATCAGGGTGGCTTCTCAGCGGAAATATCTTAAAATGAAATGATGCGCCTCGAAGAAGATTTAAGTTAGCAGATTTAAAAGTTGACACATGTACACCTCGGAAAGGTAGCTCTCTAAGATGAACGATGAACGATGTTAAAATGAAGGAGGCACCTCGAAGAGGAAGCCATCTTAACTGAAATATTTAAAGGTAAAGGGATAAACCCCAGAGAGGGATCCTATCAAATGAGTGACTATATGATGAAAAATACATCTTGAAAAAAGGACTCTCTAAGCCAAAAATTATAACCCTAGGATATAAGAAACATCTAGAAAAGGGAGTTTGCTAAGAGTTCAGTTGCATTCGCTATGGAAATCACTCCAACAAACCTCCATAAGAAATAATACTGATCAAGTGAAGTTAAACGATATCCATCTCCCTTCACTTTTGTCTATTCACATTAACCTGAATTATTTGTCGCTATTTTCATAGGAAGATATATATTGCGGACAGGAATTTGGTAATATTTAATGTCTTTAAAATTGCGAACTACGCTTATCGGAAAGGATTGGCATCCTGAGACTGCACATACGTTCCTTAAATGATATAAAACCATCATGAAATATAAATATTTCCACGTTATACCTCTTTCCTTCCAAGACGTGTCCGTTCACCTTAAAAGTTAGAAAAGAATTGGAAACAAAGAACACACTATTGATTAGAAAATGGGAGTCAGTAATGAAGTTAGCAACATTGCTTACGCCCTCTGGCGTATCCATGAGCAGAGCTCCATTTTCAAATTTACCACAATGGGTTCAATGATCCCAAAGGAAATGAAATATAATCTGCACTATGGTGATGTACTGGGAGACGTTCTGCCGCCACCACACGGCACTAACAACAGCTGCAGTGTAGTAAAATAAACATCAAAAAAGATTGCCTTTGGAAACAAAGAACACACTATGGATTAGAAAATGGGAGTCTCGGTTTTATTGAGACTCTTCAAAAGCAGTAATGAAGTTTACGACACTGCTTACGCCCTCTAGCGTATACATGAGCAGAACTCCGTTTTCAACTATACCACATAAAGATTGCCTTTGGAAAACAAAGAACGCACTACAGATTAGAAAATATGAGTTTCGGTTTTATTGAGACTCTGAAAGCTTACAATTTAGATAAAGGTTGTTTGGGATCAGTAATAGCTCATTTTAAATACTTTGAAAATTGAATCCTAGAAACAGTGTTACAAATACATTTCATGAACATATTCAATAGAAAAGTCCAGAAATTTCTGTATTTAATGTAAACAGTGTAGACCCTGATATAACCCATTTATGCTTATTGTCCCATAAAAGGACGCTCGCAAACAGTGTAGACCTAGATCAGACGCCGCAGAATGCGGCGTCTGATCAGGGTCTACACTGTTTACATTAAATACAGAAATTTCTATAAAACAAGATAATTAATATTACCAGATACCCCTAATTTTGGAAATGGACCTATCCGAAGAGTGAAGGTAGAAGTGTCTACTCGACATAAATGGATTAACAGCATATGATTTCTTCCAAGCTAATAGAGAAGGCCCTGATCAGATTATGTGAAAGTGCAAACCGAGCTGGCCCTTCGCAAATCACTACTTTTGAGTGACAAATTCTAAGTTCTATATTGGAAGAAAGTCAGCTTACCTAAGACAAGTTTAGCACAAGCAAGGGCTAGAAATAGTTTCCCGATGGTCGCCATGGCTGAAAAACATATATAATAAATTTCACCTTTATGATCATGTTTACATTGATACAGATGAGTGTAACTAAAACCAGGAATAGAATAACGTCATTTGTTAAAAACATTCATTAACCCTTCTCTTGCTGAACACGACATGCCCTGTCTTAGCAAACAGTGTAGATCCAGATCAGTTGGCTTCTGAAGAAGCCAACTGATCTGGATCTGCACTGTTTGTCAATAAATATGTGAATTTCTATCAAACACCCGGATCAAGTAATCTGATTGGCTGGAAATTAGAAGTGGGTGTGGAATCTTAATATATTCAGCATGACAAAAATTAATAACGGACCGAGGAAATAAATAGGTCTTTGCAAACTGTGCACATGTCTGTCAGACGCTGCATAAAGCAGTTGAATGTCGATAACACAGAACAAATACTTTGTGGTCTTGAAATGTAGTCCAGTGGACACAAGCGTTGTTTATTATTGTACCACTGATTCGTTACAGACAATTAGAGCCTTTAGCAATATATGAAAAATGCTTGAGTATTCATATAGTTATTAAGGTATAATGGCATGCCATGTTGTATGTTTCTAAGTAATGATACTCTTGTTAAAGCTGTACGAAGTATCACGAAAACATGCCTATATAATGTTGACCCCCTTAAACCCCACTTCTATAAAGTAAAACTGGGGTTTACAGGTGTATACATTATTTTACTTATTTCTGCTCAAAAACATAGATTGTGGGTACTCGTTAGAACCGCCTCACCGAGGCGGTTCTAACGAGTACCCACAATCTACGTTTTGAGCAGAAAAATTGAAAAAAAAATATCCGAATTTTTATCTGAAAATTTTTTATTATTTGGTGGTAAAATTTTCAGTATATTTCAATAGGCGTGTTTTCGTAATGTAAGCTAAACATTCGAAATTCTACATTCCAATGCCGAGCCGCAAGCCATTCGACATTCAAATGTCGAGCAGCACGACATTCTACATTCGAATGTCGAGCCATTAGACATTCGACATTCGATTCTCGAATGCCTAGCGGCTAGATATTTGAATGTCGAATGTCATGCGGCCAGACATTTAAATGTCAAATGTCGAATTTCGTGCGGCTAGACATTTGAATGCCAAATCTCATGCTGCACGCCTGTGACATTTGAATGTCGGGCGGCTCGACATTCGAATGTCGAATGATAAGCCAACTTCACACAGCTTCATATTTAATGTCTCAAGACTTCAAAACTCCTATAATATATTGTTTGTGTTGAGTTTTTACAGGCCAGTCAACCCAATGGGGTCATGTCGAGCGCGGTCAGTTTACCTAACCACACGTTTACTGGGCAGGCTTAGTCCTCTAAGCGGTTAACCAGTATTGTGCACATTCTTTCGCCAGAAACTGACAACTGCCCTTCTTGAATCAGCGGAAGGGAGAGAATGACCGTAGAAAATATTTCATGATCAATCTCTATGAAAGACTCCTATAACATAATCAGAATTCGTGTTTGCTTGGTTGTCAGTGGGCAGTGTGTCAGGATATCCTTTACTAAATGAGCCTGGTCACATCATTACCTTCAATATTGCATGTGCGTGCTGCGAAGGCTCAGATCAGCTTGTACATTCGTCCAGGCTGATGCGAGTATTTACTGTCCCTTTGAAGACATTTTGGTTCCTTGGCTACCCACAGCATGCCCTGCGAAGACTCTGATCAGACTGCGCAGATGCGCAGTCTGAACACACTTCGCAGACTCACATCATCACGAAAACATGGCTATATAATTTTTACCCCCTTAAACTCCACTTTTATATGGTAAAGCTGTAGTTTACAGGGTTATACATTATTTTTCTTATTTCTGCTCAAAAACATAGGTTGTGGGTACTTGTTAGAACCGCCTCGACGAGGCGGTTCTAACGAGTACCCACAACCTATGTTTTGAGCAGAAATATGAAAACTGTCAGAATTATTATCTGAAAATTTTCATTTATTTATGAGTAACTTTTCAGAATATTTATATAGACAAGTTTTCGTGATGAAAATCCCTGATCAGACTGCGCAGATGCGCAGTCTGAGTAGAGTCTTCGCGGGCTTACATTAAACATTGTGGAAAATTCTGTACCACAGCACAAATGATATTGTTTTGATTGGTCAGGAACCTACCTTAGTAGCTCTACAAAAATATTTTGGTTAAATGCTTATCTGTTCAAACGGTGTAGATTCCGATAAAAGCTAATTCGAGCGAACAATGTAGGCCTAGGGGCATATACAAAGTAATGATTTCGACCAAAACCATTGAAGATAACTTGGTGCCATGGGAGGGCAGTGCTTCCTGAGTCTTACGTCTCTTGGGTATGTGCTACTTTTTAACATAACATTTACGAGATTGTAATGTGTTTTAGGAAGGTAGTGAAGGCCTGATGTGCTTGCAGCAGGTGGAAGGAGAGGGCATGTTAGTATATCTACTGATTCTTTACTGTCATTCGCTTTTCCCCTCTTCTTTCATCATTTCTCTCTTTCCTTTCATTAACTAGTTATAGTCAATAATAAATAAATAATAAACAATAAATCAAATAACTCCCAATTAGTTTGTTTAACACATTTGACTGACTCCCTTCCCCCACCACACACACAAGCACAACACACTTACACTCAACACACGCACACACACACACACACACGCGCGCGTGCGCTACTAATTGTAAATGTCGAATTTCAATTTTAGGTATGTCAGGCTATGCGAGAAAAAAATGCTATTTGCAAACAGTGGTGCCCCTGATCAGACGCTACATGTACATTCTGCGGCGTCTGATCAAGGCCTGCGCTGTTTGCCAATTACCCTATTGGGGTCTCCAGACTGATGGTTTAAACGAACAGTATCGTTTTGTAGTAACATTGTTAAACCATTTAGGTAAATTACAAGGTGGAGTTGCTAAGAAAAATCTCGATTTTAGACAGAGTGCCATTTGTTAAGGGAAAAAAAAAAATTGTTAGAAAGAACAGAGTTTAAATATTGTAGGGAATTACGTTGATTTGAAGCATGCGGGTTGCCGAGTGGTTAGCGCTAACGACTTCGAATAACGAGGTCCTAGATTCGAATCCCGCTAGCGGGATTCGAACCTAGGACCTCGTAATCTGGCGTCGTTAGATGGAATTAAGCTCATGAAGATATGGTTCCTTATTGCACAGAGCCTTTCACACTATACATCCCATCGTCTCAATATTACTTAAATGATCTTGAAAGGGACATATAAACTCATCATCATTTACGGTGATTTAGGCTACTGAAAATGAGGTAAAACTCTAAAACGGATTACCGACATTACGGCAACTAGTTACATTCTCTTTGAAAAAACTTCCACTATCCAGTAAAACACCGACGTGATTGAGTGTTGTCTTACGATACGACAGGGGATTATCCAAGATTATGACCTCCAACACTTTCTTTCATTTGAAGGATTAAAAAGACCGTGCCGGTTGAAAAAAGGTGTATTTCGGGCATATGCGAACAGCGATGGCCCAGATCTGACTGCGTAACGAGCAGTCTGACCAGGGCATTCGCGGTCCGGATACAGATTTCATGTATACTGTAAACTGTATAAATAGAGAGCAAAAAACCTGGCGAGTGGGATATTCAGGCTGCCCTGGGCTTGAAGTATTTGCAAGGAAGATCCATTTTAATATAGTGCGGTTCAAACATGCCAAATTTAAATTCGGATCTAGGCCATGAATATATAATGATTTTACTTTCTGTAATGATTAAACCAACAATGGTTTAATCATTTAAATCTGTACATACCTAACTACCATTAATTTTCGGACAGGTTGGCCTGCGTAAAAACTGTAGACCCAGATCAGAATGCGGCGTCTACACTCATCTACCAGTTGCGTAGACACATCAACGGACGGAAAGCTGGACTAATTCAAACAGAAGTTTAGGTATGGAAAGGAGTTAAGGTGTCCAAATACTTAGCACAAATATGGTATATATATATATATATATATATATATATATATATATATATATATATATATATATATATATATATATATATATATATATATATACATGTATATATATAGTAGTTTTCACCCCAATATAGTATCACCAGTGACAATTGTGATCAGCCTTAAGATGAATCAGCGTAGTTTGCATTGCTCTCAATACATTTTTGAAGAGGTCAAACATTATATCAGCCAGCAAACAGCGTAAACCCTGCTAAGATGAGCCGAATCAACGGAAACCCTGCTCAGCTGAGCCGCATTAATGGCGGTCGTATGGATCCCGGTGTCATAGGTACATGTATACCACTCAAAAGGTCTTGCATCACGATAGAATTATATATTTTTTTATATTAAGCACGAAATGTTTTGATTGTTTTTAATATGGTATTTTCGTGAAAGAACCTCTTCTAGCTATTGAAACAATTGATTCTAAATTGATCCCAGCGGGCACACAACGTTTAATCAACGTCGATTCAACGTTGATTCAACGTCTTGACGTTGAATCAACGTTGACACGACGTTTGTGCCTGCTGGGATGGAAGAGACGATTGCGAATATTTAAAATAGGGAGGATTATTCCATCTCGCCATCGCCTACTATTGAGAAAATAGTTAAATGTCAGTCTTTCCGTAAACAATGAACCGATCTGAAGCAAATTTGATTTCCAAGGTATTGTTTGTTTTGCTTATCTGCTGTTTGTTGTTTACTCGGTACTTCAGTTTATGGGTATAAAATTAATATTACCTTGTCCGGTGACCTGCGACTTCTGGTTTCAATTTTCTATTCGGCGTAACGTAGCTGGCAACCAGAAACCTCGGATCACCGGACAAGAATACGTTTACAGTCTATAGTATTCTTAAACGTATATATTATAACGAAAATAGCAGACCCTGATTTTATAGCTGTGCCGTTTTAATTTCACGACGATGGGCTGGAATGTATATCAGAACCAGAATTTTACGGTGACATAGTCTATAAATTTAGGACATGCTGTAGGGGAAATCGAGTTTTTCAGAAGAAATAAAAAAAAAAAAAAAAATACCGGTTACAATAAGATATAACCTGCATGCTATGCGCAGGACTGCATGCTTAGTTTTTATACGCCTGTTTGAAACGGTACGAATTATGTTACGTAGTCTGGCGTCCGTCCGTCAGTCCGTCTGACCGTAAACGTTTTCGACATCCGATAAAACTTTAACTTAATTTATGGTTAGACCATGATGTGGAGCAGCGCATATTGTTTCGAGGTTACAGTCCACCAAATATTAGCAGAGTTATACCGCTTTGAAAAGTTCTGTAATTTTCTAGGTTCCAGTTAACCTCCTACAGTTTATATACAAGCTAGCTGAAACTTGATTTATAGTTAGACCATACTGTGGAACAGCACATATTATTTCGCAGTAACAGTCCATCAAATATTAGCAGAGTTATGCCCCTTTGAAATTTTCTGTAAACTTTTCTTTTCCGGCTAGCTCTTTCTCCATATTACATCCGATCTAGCTGAAATTTTGCAAATGGTTACATTATGATTAGGAACAGTACATATTGTTTCGAGGTTACAGTACATTAAAAATTAGCAGAGTAATGACCCTTTGGAAATTTCCGTAAACTTTTCTTTTCCGGCTCACTCCTATAGTATACATTTCATCAAGCTGAAACTTTGTAAATAGTTACACCATGATGTAAAGCAGCACATATTGTTTCGTGGTTACAATCCACCAAATATTGTATCCAATCCACATCTTCGTAACCACAGGAAGACTTTCCTTGCAACCGGCGTTAAGCTGAACAGGATGATATACAGAACCCACCTATCAATGATGTGAGATCAAGATAAGGTCCAACTTGGAGGTTGAGTAATCTTTATTGTCCATTCGTACTATTTATGTTACTGACAAAGTTACTAACTCCTACTCGTTTATCATTTCATTTCCAAATAAAGGCTCTATGGAGCTCTTGTTAACCTAATCATTGCTGATAGTTATGCTTTCCTCTTTAATTATAGGAATGTGGTTCAAATCTCAGACTCTAAGACAGTACCAGACTATGAGATGGTGCCGACCTCAACCTTTCGTTAGATGGTTAGTGCCTGACCATATGTCTTTATTCGAGCCCTCCAAGGTTCAGCTTGTTACCCCTGGCTGTCAGTACAGTGTTTGGCATGGACCCTCATCCTTATTTCATCATAGGGATTTAACCCATTTATGCCGAGTGGATTCTTCCACGTTAACTCTTTGGGCCGGTCCATTTCTAGTAACAGAGATGTCTGGTTAGTTTTTATTATTACCATGTTTTATAGAAATGCCTGTACTAAATACAAACAGTGTAGACCCTGATCAGACGCCGGTTTCTGCGGCGTCATATCTGGGTCTACACTGTTTGTCAATGTCCCATTTATGGGGCGCCAGGCATAATTAGGTTGATTTGATTTGTATGTTTTTTCTGTGATATATTACTGATTGAATTAGGGAACTTTTACGAGAGTCGATCAGTTATGTTGTAATTTCACAACATTTGAATCTAGTGACCACAGTATAACCTCAATAGCTCGAACATGGATGGCTTGTTTACCGTGGATGATTCGAACTCGTTTTTCAGTCCCTACAAACTTCTTGCAATAGCTCAAGAAAACAAATATTTAGGGTTTTATCTTATTTTATCGTGGCATTGTATGTTGTGTGTACACATTAGAATCGCCTCATCGGGGCGATTCTAATTAGTACACTCAAACATACAATCGTTGTGTAGAAAATCGAAAATATTTTCCTAAATTATCGTTATTTGCTTCCTGAATTGGTGCCATGATTAACGTTCATTGGCTCGAACTACCCATGTCTCGAACAAGTTTCCATGGTCCCAAAGATGTTCGAGCCATTGAGGTTCGACTGTATTTGGACCAGTAAAACCGATTAATACCTTCAGTAGGTTTTGCTAGTGACCATTCTGTTGATCGATCTTTGTGCGCCTTGCTGGTTTTCATTATGAAAACGCCTATTAAAATATATTGAAAAAAAAGGTAAGAGAAAAGTCCAGGGAGTGCCACAATCACAAACCGCAGCCCTTACCAGACACCAAGAGGAAGTGGAAACCGACAAATCCAAACAAGCACAAATCGAACAAAAGTACGAAAAGCAGTGAGATTAGCTCTCTCTTCCCCAAGCGAGGTAATCGCAATGCTAAAAGGACTGAAAAACACAAGAACAAATAGTACAAGGTAAGACATAAAACAAATCGCCTCTTAGAATAAACCACAAAGCAACAAAGAGTCAGACTAACACCGGTACCATCGCCTTAGAACGGTCAGTAGAGTAAACCGACGGGAGGTGGGGGTGGGGGTTGGGGGGGGGGGGGGGGTGGGGTGGCCGGTGAGGAGAGGGTTTAAAGCACTGATGCTACTCTTAGTACAAAAATACATAAAAATTCGGTTCGCATAAAGGCTTCCAACTCAGTCAATGCATCAAAGCGAAAACATAAAAATCAAATTAATCACTATAATAAACAAAGACGAGTACCCATGGCTTATTCTACTGTATGCCAGAGTAAATGAAAACCAATAGTTGAACCACGGCGGGCCAAGCCAAAGACATATCGTCAAGCCCCAACCCATTGGTTAAAGTTTTACGAAGAGGCCGTCATTGAGTCTGAGGCTCGAACTGCCTTCGTGCAATTAAAGAGTGAAATTTTCACCACAAGAAAACTGAAAGTTTTCAGATAAAAATTCTGATATTTTTCATATTTCTGCTTAAAACATAGATTGTGGTACTCGTTAGAACCGCCTCGGCACGAGTACCCACAATTATGTTTATGACAATAATAGAAACAGTAATGTATCCCCCTGTAAACCACAGTTTTCCTATATAAAGCGGGGTTTAAGGGGTTAAATTATATAGGTGTGTTTTCGTGATGGTATTCTCGTGGTATGTCCGTTTTCTTTTATTTATGTTTTGTTTGTGTTTTTATTGTTTGGTAGTGTTCTGCCCTGTAGTTTGCCTTATTGTTTTGATTGGTCGATTCTCTTTGGCATTGTGATCATCTCACTGAGGAAGAGGGGGTTGGTTGTTTGCTTCATGTTGGTTTGTAAGGTGTGCTGCCGTTGTAGTCTTTTTACTCCTCCTCTTGTGTGAATGGTAGGCTATACCCTGTGATTCTGGCATTTCCTGAACAATTTAATCGGAGTAGCATCAGAGTAGCAGGTTTGGACTGGTGTAATATGTTTAATAATAAAGACCAACTTTCCGTACAAGCAATCCTTTAAAATAAATTTTTGTAGGAGATGATGTGCAAACAATAAATATTAAATTCCAAGTTATATTTTTTTCATGTGCTAAAATGAATTTTATGAATGCACACCCTTTAAAATATGTATAATAAAACAATAGTGCAGTTGAGCAATGTTTGAATGTTACCATACACTTTTCATCCTTTTTTTTTTCTTTTTTTTTTTTCTTTTTTTTTTTTTTTTTTTTTTTTTGTCGTTTTGGTAAGGATATTTCGGACCTTTTTGGTCTGGGACAATTATGGTCTGGGCCGTTTCGTCTGTAATTTGTAAATGCATTTGTATTAAATATATATTATAATAAGCTATATATATATATATATATATATATATATATATATATATATATATATATATATATATATATATATATATATATATATATATATATATATTGTGAAACTACAAAGGAAACAGTTTAATTATGAGCATCTCGAACAACAGAAATTACGAGAGACGGCGGTACTTCATGATTTTAAAACTGAAATAGACCTACAAGAACTACGGGCAAAACAGCAGATGGAAAAAGTACAGAAAATAGATAGTGATATGGAGAAAATCTTTCAAGACAAATGTAATGGCCCTGTAGCAGACATGCTGATGGAGATGTGGATAACACAGGCAAATCAAAATCAAAAGATTTCACACAGACGTTGGATCAAAAACGAGACGTGGCTAAACAACTACGAAGAGACTTTCAAACAAACATATTTAAACAAGAGTCCTTTTTTCAAGACTCAAACAGAACAACAACAACAAACATATGCGGAAGTAGTATCCAAACAGAAGAGGAAACCGCCAGTTTAAAAACAATAAAAGAGGTTGAAGATACACAACAGAACAACATAGACACAATCAAGGCGCTACTAACACAAGTACAGTCTCAACTAAACAATCAGGAACAGACTAAAAAAGAAGCGAAACCAAGGAAAACAACTGGACGACGAAATCAGAGACAGAACTCTTTCACCCTCAAACAACCAATAACTTTGCTTTCGGATAATGATGATGATGATTTTTTTGGAAAACAGCACAAGGACAGAGACACTAACTTAGAAAACGCTAACCTGGCAGAAACAACAAACGGTAAGAAAACGGTCAAAATTTTCAATCTTTCTAGCCGAAAATTATCGAAATCAGAAATATCTGTCTTGTTGAGGGGTCTTAAGTTTACCCCTACCCCAGATAAAAGTAACAATGAACAATTATCAAATGATATAGCAGAATTCCATAGAAAACTTAAACTTAAAGAATACTTCTATACTAACGACAACATAGAACAAGACGATTCTTTAGTAAGGAACAAAAGTTTTTTTGAACCACCGAAAGTGAGAAACTCGACGCTTGACGGATATATAGACATAACAAAAGTAATACCAGATAAGACACCACAAAGAAAAACTTCATTTAATGTAACTCGCAATGAAAGACAGGCAATAAATAGTTTATCAAATGATAAATCAATAGTTATAAAAGAGGCAGACAAAGGTGGGGGGATTGTGATCATGAATGCCGAATTTTACAAACGAAAAATATTGGATATGTTAAATGATAATTCATTTTATAAACAAGTTGACAGTCAATGTACAAAGGAGACAATGAAAAAAGTTAAAAAGGTTATTAAATTAGCAAAAGATATAACACGCCATGAGTTAAATTATTTACTAGATTTTGACTGCAAAACAAGTCATTTTTATGGCTTACCTAAAATACATAAAAGCAAACTAATAAAAGATGAATGCAACAAAATAAACAGTGAATATTTGGAGTTAATTGACCTTGATGACTTTATATTCCGACCAATAGTAGCAGGTCCTGCTTGCGAGACACATCGTCTTAGTAACTTAATTGACATTTTACTGTAATCATATATTCAAAACGTTAAAAGCTACATAAGAGATGATATTGATTTCCTTTCGCATATTCCAACAACAGTGCCACAAGGTTCCCTTTTAGTTTCATTTGACGTCATAAACCTTTATACCAATATTTCCCATGAACTAGGACTTCGAGCCATCAACTTTTGGTTGTCGAAACATCCAGCACTAATACACAAACGTTTTACAAAAGAATTCATACAAGAATCTATAAAAATAATTCTCGAAAATAATAACTTCCTATTCAATGATTTGATGTATAATCAAATCCGGGGCACGGCCATGGGAACAAAATGTGCACCGACCTATGCAACTCTTGTACTTGCTTACTTAGGAGAAATTTTATATTCAGAGACAGAAATAAACTATGGTAAAGATTTCTCAAACTACATTAAAGAAAGTTGGAAACGCTTTTTCGACGACTGCTTCATTTTTTGGATCAAGGGGAAAGACGAATTGAATAAGTTCCATTCTATGTTGAATAAAATACACCCGGATCTTAAATTTACAATAGAGTATAGTGAAGAAAATCTTTCCTTTTTAGACATATTATTTATACAAATGTAAAAACGAACAACCATATAAGTACTGACATATATTTCAAGGAAACAGATTCCAAGCAATACCTCAGTTTTCACTCATGCCACCCCAAACACACCAAGACAAGTATCCCATACAACTTAGCAAGAAGGATATGTACTATTGTTTCAGATAGCAATGTACGAGAAATTAGATTATCAGAATTACAAGCTGCCTTACGGAAACGGAACTATCCAGAAACGCTTATTTCACAAGGCATCAAGAAAGCTACATCAATACCACGTAATGAGCTATTAATTCCGCCCATCAAAAACGACGAAGAAGTGATCCCTTACGTCTCTACGTATAACCCAAATAATACAGAAATGTTTAGCATATTGAAGAATAATCTGCATTTCCTAACCTCTGATCAAACAATGCGTGATGCACTTTCAGGTACGAAAATAATAAAAAGCAAACGACAGCCTCCAAACTTAAAAAAACTTATCACCAAAGCCAGATTCACAGATAATCGTACAAGCACCACAAATTTTGTATCAAAATTAATCGTCCCAACTGCGGACTTTGTGAATGTTTATATGAAAGCAATTCCTATAATTTTAATGGTAACATATTTTACGTTAATGAAACCATGTTTTGTGATTTTAGAACGTAATTTATATATTAACCTGTAATGGATGTAATGAGTATTACATTGGCCAGACGGGCGATAAACTTCGCACCAGAAGAACAATACATTCACAACAAATTCGAGACCCTTCAACGAGACAGATACCTTTAAGTGAACATCTAAATAAATGCAGTGCAAATAATACAAAGTTTCGAATATTTCCCTTCTTTAAAATGCGTACTGAAAGTATTTCTGACAGGTTAGCAAAAGAAAAACATTTTATTGACTGTTTCAAACCAAAATTAAACGTATAAATGATTGGTAATTGACGTAAATTAACGCTACATAACGCTAAGTAACGTCATGCGTTTGTTAACGTACGTGACGTTACAATTGCTATGCAACAGTCCTGATGAGCAGAGCGAAACGCGTTGACAATTTTATGCATAGTTATATTTAAATAAATCAAAACATGTAACGTCAAACTTTATTTTATATATATATATATATATATATATATATATATATATATATATATATATATATATATATATATATATATATATCAGTCCACTTTTATATATATTTAAATGACATTTTGTGGTCGTTTGTCTGTATGAGCTATACCTTTTTGTTTGTATAGAACATTCTTGGGCCCATCATTGTCTTAAATCCACAACTTTGCCGTAACGAACCCTATTATAAAATGTTGCTGTGTATTTTTAAGAAAATCGTCATAGTCTATTTTCTGGGAAAAATAAGAACATATCATCAATTTGTCGCCTAATGATTTTGCGCAGAGAGTGGTCAAGATTAGTTTTGTTTTTCATATTACATTTATCTCAGTTATTTTGTAGTTGCATGTCACATTGTCAATGTTTCATATTGTGTTGCAATAATTACACAGAGCACTTCACTTTCGCTTTTCACTCTGTTCAACAGAAAGCAGCAGACCTTTCGTTTAGTTATTTTTAAAGTAGCCGACTTGTTTTTATTAGTCATTGAATACATACAAAAACTTTAGAAAAAACTGTACGCGTAACTTTTATATCATCTCTTGGCATTGCGTATGTGCTCCATCTCATATAGTTTTTAAGCTTTGCATCACGAAAACATACCTATATAATTTCGACCCCCTTAAACCCCACTTTTATATAGTAAAACTGGGGTTTAAAGGGGTATACATTATTTTTCTTATTTCTGCTCAAAACATAGATTGTGGGTACTCGTAAGAACCGCCTCGCCGAGGCGGTTCTAACGAGTACCCACAATCTATGTTTTGAGCAGAAATATGAAAAATATAAAAAAAATTTTATCTTAAAATTTTCATTTTTTGGTGGTCAAGTTTTCAATATATTTGAATAGGCGTGTTTTCGTAATGGGCACGTTGTCAGTAGTCTAAATCAGTAACTTTACATTTTGAAGAGAAAACCCAGCCATGTGTTTCATATGTTCACATACAATGAGACTTGATATTTCTCCCACCTTTGCCTATATGAGATAGGCTTTTTGCCCATGTGAGACACTTCTATCTCACATGACCATGAAGAAGACTCCCTGGTCCGAGGAACAATCTACTTAACCAATTTATGTCTTGGCAAACAATGTAGACCAATATCAGACGTCCCAGAACGCCGCGTCTGATCAGGGTCTACACTTTCGTTAAATTCAGATATTTCTACAAAACATGATAATGAAAAAAACGAACCAGAGACCCCTTATATAGGAAATAGACGTGTCCAAAGAGTAAAGTTAGAAGAGTTCATTTGGTATAAAAGGGTTAAAGGGAAGAAGAATCCATCAGTCCATGCAGAATAGGGAAATCGCACTCTCGGGATAGGAATTTTAACCAGGGACTCAGCAAGCCTCGTCCCTGGTTGAAATTCCTACCCTCGGGTGAGATTTCCCTTTCCTGCATGGACACTCATGATGGATTCTTATATTCTTTCAAATAGTCACCGAAAGACTTGACATCTCTGTCAAATTAAAACAATATTCAACTTTGAAACCTCTATAATTTGTTTCGCCCCAAAACGCTCGCCACTTTTCGATGGGCAGTTAAGTAAAGACAACAGTTTCATACATTGTTTTTGAGGTTGAAATAAAACTATAAAATGTAACCCAGCAACACATGACGTTTATACAACGTCGCACTAACATCATGACGTTCCATCGACGTTAATACGACGTTGAATAAACATCATGAGCCCGTTGGGGATGCTGAATTTAGTGATGTGCAAGCAAAATCATCATCATCATCATCATCATCATCGTCATCGGATTTTTGATTAACGTGCAGGTACAAGGGCAACATCAACATCAGTGGGCCCCCTTCCACGTAGCTGGCTTTCTGCATGCATGGCAGATCTCACACCAGATCTCCAGGTATGTCTGTCATGAGGGTATATCCTAGAGCTTCCACTCTCTGCTATCTCTCTCTGTCAGCTGCGTCCATGTCATCTTGAGCCTCCATGGCCCACGCTTTTCCATCAACCTGTAGGTCAAAGGCTGTCTTTATTGCACCATTGGAGCGTTCCACATGTCCATACCAGCGGAGCCTTCTCTCCTTCAGAATGAGGTCCAGATCCTCAATGTCTTAATGTATTTCTTTATATAGTAAAATGGGTAACAGTCAGGGGAGGAGGCAGGGGAAGGAGCAGAGTGATGCAGAGCTGCATAGTGATAGTAACAGTTTCATTTTTATCACCCCTTGTACATGTAGTTTATTCTGAGCATGCGCAGATTTTTTATACGTTTTGGATGTTGTGTCGTTTTTGTTGATTTATTCTTGTGTTTTGGTGGATTCTGTCTGGCATTGTGGTCACCTTGCAGAGGAAATGCATCACGAAAACAGGCCTATATAATGTTGACCCCCTTAAACCCCACTTTTATATAGTAAAACTAGGGTTTACTGGGGTATACATTATTTTTCTTATTTCTGCTCAAAAAACATAGATTGTGAGTACTCGTTAGAACCGCCGGTCGATGTTTTGAGCAAAAAGTATGAAAGATATCAGAGTTTATTTTATCTGAAAATTTTTAGTTTTTCGAGGTGAAATTTTCTATATATTTGAATAGGCGTGTTTTCGTGATGGGAAAGTTCTCTTTGGTTTATTGCGCATGCGTTGTCTGTCGTGGTCTATTTTGTCATCCTCTTGGTGTTATTGAACGGTTATGTTCTGTGAGTAGATTGTTCCGGCTATCTTCTATTCTATTCCTCATCTTTGTTTAATTCCTTGTTAATAAAGCAATATGTTCTGTCTCGTCGATCCGCTTGTGGTTGGTGAGTTTCACCGACAGCCCGTAAGTTCTGTATGGCTGGGGTTTGGCATCGGGACTATGGATGTGAATTCGGCGTCCGTATGGTCATGTTTGGGTTCTCGGAAATTTTACTTGGTTCTTTCAGGGGCCGTGTTACTATTCATTTTTATGTCTTTGTTTCGTGTCCTCTGGACCTTTGTCCAGTTCCTTAGAGAAAACTTGTCTCTGATTTTGACAGTTCACTGGTATCTCCACATTTTGTTACAAATAGGTGCGCAAATTAATATATACAAGTATACATTATAAAACTATGGTTTACAAAACTGTGGGAATCATCTAACATCACGAAAACCTACCTAATATAATTTTAACCCCCTTAAACCCCACTTTTATATAGTAAAACTGGGGTTTACGGGGGTATACATTATTATTTTTGTTCAAAAACAGATTGAGGGTACTCGTTAGAACTGCCTCGGCAAGGCGATTCTAACAAGTACCCCCAATCTATGTTTTGAACAGAAATATAAAAAAAATTCAGAATTTTTATCTGAAAACATTCAGTTTTTGTGGTGAATTTTTCAATATACTTGAATAGGCATGTTTCTGTAATGAGGCAATAGGCTTTCAGTTGCAGGAGGGAAGAACAAAGAAAGCAGCAGAACGTGTTTATAAAATAAAACAATCAAAACACAATTTTAACACTTATTTACATTAAATTACGCAACAATAATAGTAAAAAGCTTAACGAAACGGTTATTCGGAAACAATATGGCAATTTTAATAAACAATTAAACTTAGTCTGCTTGCCTCAATACACAAACCATCACAAAAACATACCTACATAATTCTGACCCCCATAAACCCCAGTTATAGTAAAACTGGGGTTTACAGGGGTATATATTATTTTTCTTATTTCTGCTCAAAAACATAGACTGTGGGCAATCGTTAGAACCTCCTCGGCGAGGCGGTTCAAACGAGTACCCATAATTTATGTTTTTAACAAAAATAAGATAAAATATCAGAATTTGTATTTGAAAACTTTAAGTTTTTGGTGGTAAAATTCTCAATATATTTAAATAGGTGTGTTTTCGTAATGCATAGAACAAATGAAATGGATACATAAATCACAGACAGTCTATATAAATTCTTGAATGACAAAAAAATGAAACAGATCTCTTTAACACATTCTAGTTAGGCAACCCTAAAAGGGTAATTGGCAAACAGTGGCGAACCTGATCAGACGCAACAAATTGCGTCGTTTGATCAGGGTCTCCAATATTTGCAAAAAGTTTAGCTATTTGTCTAAACGATATTGCCCGACATGCCTAAAATTGAAAGTCACCAAGTTTATTCAGTCCAAAATGAGTTAAGGGTGTGCAAGAGGTATTTTCGGGCCTTCCACGAACAGCTAAGTTCTACTTAAGGCCGAAAAGGGAATAAGTTATATATCGAGATATGAGACGGGTACAGCATTCACTGCACGATCGCTTATGCTCGCAGTGTAGACTCAGATCAGCCTGTGAAACCACATATTCTAAGCAGAGCCTCTGTTTTATTAAAAAAAAAACACACCTATTCAAATACATAGAAAATTTCACCTCCAAAAAACTGAAAATTTTCAGAACAAAACTCTGATATATTTCAAATTTCTGCTCAAAACATAGCTAGTAGATACTCGTTAGAACCGCCTCGGTAAGGCGGTTCTAACGACTACCCATAATCTATGTTTTAAGCAAAAAATAAGAAAAATAATGTATATCCCTGTAAAACCTAGTTTTACTATATAAAAGTGGGGTTTAAGTGGATCAAAATTATATAGGCATGTTTTCGGATGGTTCGTCTTAGGAAAGTTTGGATGTTTGGCTACCTGCAGAGCGGAAGGCAATGACTCAGATCAGCCTGCATATGTACAGTCGCACTTCAATGACTCGAACATCTTTGGGACCATTACGAAAACATGCATATTCAAATATATTGAAAATTTCACCACCAAAAGACTGAAAGTTTCCAGATAAAAATTCAGATATTTTTTTCATATTTCTGCTTTATATATAGATTCTGGATACTCGTTAGAACCGCCACGCCGAGGCGGTTCTAACAAGTACGAACCCACAATCTATTTTTTGAGCAGGAGAAAAATAATGTATAAGCCTGTAAACCCCAGTTTTACTATATCAAAGTGGGGTTTAAAAGGGTCATTATTATATAGAAATATTTTCGTGATGCAATAGAAATTTGTTGTAAACATGATCAAGCCACTGACGGTTAATAATAGCAATATGTTAGGAGGTAAATGGGGATTATTTCGGGATGTCTTTTAAATCTTCTATACAATAATAGTATTTTGAGTGTACTCGTTCGAGGCGCCAAGATGAGGCGATTCTAATGAGTACAACAATATACACGGTCATGATACAATAAGAAAATGTCTCTGAAATATCCCTAAATCCATGTATTTGTTTACATGAGGTGCACAAAAACGAATTCTAGTCAGCCACAGTAAACGAGCCTTCGGTGTCCTAGTCATTTGAGTTTTACGGGAAAACCAGGCTGACATTATTGAGACTTTCGATGCCATGTTTAGATACCTTGATAATTTATTAAATATTGACAACATTTATTTTGACCAAATGGTGGGCCGCATATACCCTACCGAACTCCAATTAAATAAAGTCAGTTCTTCCGATACCGAGGCACCCTTTTTGGATTTGAATCTATGTATATCTAATGGTATAGTTTCCACAAAAAATTATGATAAACGGGACGATTTTGATTTTGATATAGGCAATTTCCTTTTCTGGATGGCGATGTCCCCGGGCGTAGCTCATATGGGGTATACATATCTCAACTTATTAGGTTCGTCAGAGCTTCTTCAAATCTAAATGACTTCAACTGCCGTAATAAAGCCCTTATTACCAAACTTCTTAGGCAGGGCTATCGTTATTTTAAACTTCGCAAGGCGTTTTCGAAATTTTATCGCAGACACAATGCCGTGGTAGAAAAATATAACGTCGGTCTGAAAACACTTCTGCAACAAGGTATATCGGAACCAGAATTTTACGGTGAATTATTGTACAGATTTAGAAAAAATGTGGGAAAATCTAATTTTTCGGAGCAATTCAGAAAACTAGTTAATCGTTATAAAAGAATTGGCTATAGCCTGGATATTATGCGACAGACTGCATGCCTAGTTGTCAACCCAATCATTGTTGATGGCTATGCTTCACTCTTTAATTGCACAACGGTGGTTTGGACCTCAGACTCAATGACGGCCTCTTCGTAAAACTTTAAACAGTTGGTTGGGGCTCGACGATATGTCTTTGGCTTGACCCGCCGTGGTTCTTTTTTGTTTTTGCTTTGTTGCATTGACTGAGTTGGGAGCCTTTATGCGAACCGAATTTTTCTATATTTCTGTATTAAGAGAAGCATCGGGACCCAGGGTGAAGTTGGTTGGCCGTAAAAGTGCTTTAAACCGCCCGGTGTTTTATTCTACTGACCGTTCTAAGGCGGCGGTCCCAGTGTTAGTCTTACTCTTTGTTGCTTTGTGGTTTATTCTACGAGGCGATTTGTTTTAAGTGTTGCCTTGTGTTATTTTGTTCTTGTCCTTTTAGCATTGCGATTACCTCGCTTGGGGAAGAGAGAGCTAATCTTAGTGTTTTTCGTATGGTTGTTTGATTTACACTTGTTTGGTTTTGTCTGTTTCCTCTTCCTCTTTGTGTCTGGGATGGCTGCGGCTTGTGATTGTGGCACGCCCTGATACTGACTATTCCATTTTGAAGCCTAAACGGCGTAAAGAAAAGAGAAGGCCTTGGTACTATTATACTCCTACATTTATACAAGCATATTTGACACATTTTATTTCATAAGGCGCTTCTAATGACTACCAACAAGATATGTAATCGTGGAAGGATATTAGAAATGTTTAATTGGATACAATTCATCTCTGAAGCTATGAACTATATTCGATATTCTGGCCGTCCCACGCGAAAACATGTTTACAAGCATATGCGGACAGCAAAGGCCCAGATCAGCCTGCGCATACGCGCAGTATGATCTGGGCCTACACTGTCCGCTGTCAGAGTCACTGGATACTATATAATGTATCCATGGAGAGCAAATGCCCCGATGAGACCTTGCGCATGCGTACAATGATCCGAGTCAGTGCATTTTGCGCATGCTCGAAGACACTATTTCGCTTGGCGCAGCCCATTTAGTCAATGATTCTAGAAGTTGACAATGAAGACCTTGGTAAGACTGGTTTTATTTGCAGTCCTTTGACATGTAGCATCTTATTTTTCTTGTAATCATAATGACTTTAATTATCTTATTGCATGGGCCACACAAAATATGTATTGCAGGTAATTTGTATACAAAATGTAAACAAAGTTACCTAGGAAAGGCCACAATCACGAAGCACAGCCTTCCCTAGACACCGAAAAAAGAAAACACGCCTATTCAAATATATAGAAAATTTCTCCTCCAAAAATTAAAAAAATTCAGATAAAAAAACTGTGATATTTTTCATATTTCTGCTCAAACCATAGATTTTGGGTACTCGTTAGAACCGCCTCGGCGAGGCGGTTCTAACGAGTACCCACAATCCATGTTTTGAGCAGAAATAAGAAAAATAACTTATACCCCTGCAAACCCCAGTTTTTTATTATATAAAAGGGGGGTTTAAGGGGGTCAAAATTATATAGGTATGTTTTCGTGATGATGATGAACAAACAAGGACAGTAAACATCTCAAAGGTCACCTTTGGATAACAAAGAGTGCACTTAAGAAACAGAATTGTTTACTCGGTTTAATTAAGTCTCTTCATACACAGTAATGAAGTTTACCGGGCTGCATACGCCCCACTAGCACCGGTTTAAAGCGGTATTTAATTTTCACACCAACCAGAATAGGATAAATGATCCCGAAGGAAATATATAGTGATGTTAAGGAGACGTTTTACGGCCGGCACACGGTTGCAAAAATCGACACCACTGCAATAATCGACATACAAATACACAGACCAGCCGCTTTGAAACAATCAGCAGAAAAAAAAACAACAAAAAATACGGGGACTTAAACAGGTAACAGTAAAATGTCAATAGCTTGAACATCTTTGGGACCATGGAAATTTATTCGAGATATGGGTAGAGCGAGCCACTGAGGGTTAATTATGGCGCCATGTAAGGAAGCAAATGTTGATAAATTAGGGGTCTTTTCGATCTTCTAGACAATAATGTATATATTAACCCATTTTTGCCGAGTGGATTCTTCTAGTTTAACTCTTTGTACAGGTTCTTTTCCTATATAAGGGATGTCTAATTAGTTATTATTATTGTCATGTTTTGTAGAAAGATCTGAACGTAATGCAAACAATGTAGACCCAGAGCAGCCGCCGCGTTTCGCGGCATCTGATCTTGGTCTACACTGTCTGCCAATGTCCCATTTATGGGCATAAATGGGTTAACCCAGTTCAGTCGGGAGACCAAAAAAAGAGTAACTGGAAAACAATACAGACCCAGATCAGACGCCATAGAACGCGGCATCTGATCAGGGTCGACACGGTTTGTACTAATAAAAGAAATCTCTATAACACATGGTAATAATAAAAACATATCAGACACCCTGTCATTGGAAGTAGACCGGTTCAACGAGCTGTAGTAGAAAGCTTATTCGACATAAATGGGTTAACTTATTACACTAGCCAACTCACTCAACAGCCAATTTTATTCATTATCAAGCGCTCCTGTTGTAGGGAGGTTGCCCTGGGCTGCATTCCGAAGTGCAAGTTTCTCGCGATTATTTCGCCCTGGACCCCTGCTTCTGTTGGCCTCATCATAAGGCATAAGGATCCAGGGCAAAACATTTGCTATCACTTTCAGCCTAGATTTATCTTTGTAAATAAACGTCAGATTATGAAGATGTGCATTAACCGATTAATGCCGAGTGTACTTTTCTACCTTGAAGCAAAAGATAGGTCCTTTTACAACAGAACGGGTGCCTGCTTCACTTTTATTTTTTACCATGTTTTATAGAAATTCCGATATTTAATGCAAACCAAGCAGACCCAGACCAGAAGATGTGTTCTGCGGCATTCGATCTGGGTATACACTGTTTGCCAACGTCTCTTTTATGAGACACTGGGCACCAATGGATTGATATACACGAGATTCTGAATGTCATCCATTTGCACGCATGCGCTGGACTATATCATGAGAGTCCGGAAAAGGAGTGCCAGGAACAGTGCCAGGAAGGAACCAATTCCAGGTAATAACCCTGCAAAGAAATAAAACAAACATTGACATAAATAATAAATAAAACGGAACCCTCTAGGAACTACAAGCACCAAAAACAATATCTGAAGAGAAAAGCATCGCGAAACACTCCTTAACCTGAAAAATGAACTCAATGTATGTCGTCTGCTGAATATTATTGCAAACTTTTCAAACCTATTTTTGCATACAGGCAAACAGTGTGGACCCTGATCAGACTGCTCCTAGAGGAGTAGTCTGATCTGGGTCCACACTGTTTGCAAAATTGGCTCTTAAAATCACAAGCAGATGACCAAGCAGACGGCCATTGTTGTGATTGGCAGTTTACGGGTTAAGAACATTTGAGATTATGACACACGAGCTTGTCAAAATACCGTGCTTACTTTTAATATTGGTACACTTAAACACCGTTCATTTACCTGGAGTTTTAACAAGTCTCTTTTACTATTTACTGATGAGTCTTATAATGGCCGGATGAGTGGCAAACAGTGTAGACATTGATCGCGTCTACACTATTTGCACGGGCTTATTTGTTCCAGTCTGATCTGTGTCTACACACTTTGTACAGGCCGTTCGAATAATTACGGAACATGAGAGGAAATGTTACAGGTTGATTTGTACAAGGTACCAGTGTGGCAGTTTTGAATTTAGGGGCTAACCTCTTAGGAACAAAATAATCTTGTATCTATAACAAATGACGATACCGTTAAGTTATTGTTTGTTTATAGCTATATCTTACGGCCAAAGTAATACGGGAAATACGGCAGCCGTTGGTGGTTGAAGGGAACTGCCGCTGAACCAACTCTGACAAAATATGGTTTGTATCCTTTTGAAATGAGTTGACGGTATAAGAAAAAAACATGCTTCCAAGGGGCGTGATGTACAGGAAAACAAGAGAAAAGGCACGACCACTGTCTCCTTTCGGAACATCATGAAAACATGCCTATATAATGTTGACCCCCTTTAACGCCACTTTTATATAGTGAAACTGAGGCTTATAGGCATATACATTATTTTTCTTATTTATGTTCAAAAACATAGATTGTGGGTACTTAGAACCGCCTCGGCGAGGCGGTTCTAACGAGTACCCACAATCTATGTTTTGAGCAGAAATAAGAAAAATATCAGAATTTTACTCTGATTTTTTGTGGTGAAATCTTCAATATATTTGAATAGGCGGGTTTTTGTAATGAACTGGTGAAAGTATATGAAGTATATTCAGTCCCGTTAAGGTTAAAATTGTTGTCAAAATATTGACTGACTAAAGTTGGGCTGCAGCGCGTACCAGAGACCGGGTCGTCTGTCTATGACTCGAATAAGAACATCAGAATAAAAGCCAATAATTAGGGCCATTTACACTGTGTGAGTAGTTGAACAGTTTGTAGGCTCTGATAGTATTCTTCCAATATATATTGGTCCGATTGTAAGAATATACGTTTATGATATCAAACACTTTGTATAGAGACCTGGAATTATAACAGACATCTTCACTCTTTCCGAGATGACCAATTTTTTTTTTTTTTTTTTTGTAATAATGTGTTTGAATAATAATTATGCAGTAACAGTATCAATCTGTCATGTATTATCGTATACAGTCGAACTTCGATTGGCTCGAACATCATTGAGACCATGGAAATTCGTTCGAGACATGGGTAGACATGGGTAGTTCGAACCACTGAGGGTTAATCATGGCGCCAGGACAGGAAGCAAATGGCAATAATTTAGGGAAATCGTTTCGACCTCTATACAAGAATAGTATGTTCAATGTAATCATTAGAATCGCCTCATCGAGAAAATTTCCGTGAATATTTGTTTTCTTGAGCTATAGGATGATTTTTCATAGGAGCCCCAAAACGAGTTTGAATTTGCCATGGGAAGGTCGACTGTATTTGTACATAGTCCTGTTCATTCAATAAGGTTTATACCTAGACATCCAACGGGAGCAAATTCTCTCCCTTTATAGAAGACATCTTGTTAGAAGGGTCTTTGTGTGCAGGAAAGCAAACACGCGGTCACAAAAGTTATCTGCTTTCTAAACTGTGGCGGAAAACAATCGGGTAAATCCAGTCTGCTATTATTAACTATCTATTAACCCTTGTCATGCTGAATAAATTAATATGCCACGCCCACTTCTTATTGTCAACAAATCAAATTCCTTGATCCAGGTTGTTGGTATAAATTCACATACTGAATGGCTAACAGTGCACAGCCAGATCAGTTGGCTTGTTCAGAAGCCAACTGATCTGGATCTACAATGTTCGAAAATGTAGGATAGGTCCGGGTTCAGCAAGAAAAGGGTTAAAGATTGAATAAACTCTTCCATACTCTATATTGGGAGAGTCCGTTTCGATTTTAGGTATGTCAGGCTATATGATGTAGATATTCCTAAAGAAAAATGGTTGAACTATCTGCAAACAGGAGGCCCTGAAAGGTATGTTGAATCATAATTCTGTAGATGCGAATTTCCCTAACATCACGAAAACATACCTATATTATGTTGACCCACTTCAACCCCACTTTCATATAGCAAAACTGGGGTTTACAGGGGTATACATTAATTTTCGTATTTCTGCTCAAAAACATAAATTGTGGGTACTCGTTAGAACCGCCTCGCCGAGGCGGTTCTAACGAGTACCACAATCTATGTTTTGAGCAGAAATTAAAAAAAAATATTAGAATTTTTATCTAAATTTTTTCATTTTTTGGTGGTAAAATTTTCAGTATATTTGAATAGGCTTGTTTTCGTAATAGTATTGCATGTGAGAGATGGGAAAAGAGTAAAACATCTCATCATTTTGGTTTACTCTTACACAACATACTACACCACTTTCAGGGTGTATACACAATTCTGGCTTTAATAGCAGGTGTGAAACCTGTGATGGATTTTTATGATAAAAAAAGATAAATTCACAAATAAAGAGAATGAGAACGACAAGGATAAGGATGCTGGTTCTCTCTTACACAATACAGCTAGTCATACCTAATGTTGTTAAGTTCAAATTCTTAGGTGCAGTAGTTCCCGAGACATTTGTGACGAAAAAGTTCATTTGAGAAAAAGAAAAATGGACAAATAAACAAGGGAATGATAAACATGAAAATGCTGAATCGCTCTTACACAATACAAGTAGTCATACCCAAATATTTTATTGTAGAAAAATAAAACTGGACAAATAAAGAAAATGATAAACACGAGGATGCTGACTCTTTCTTACACGATACAAGTGGTCCTACCAAATGTTTGTACCAAATAGGTTTTGAGGAATTTTCGACACAAATTTCCCTATGCATGACACTGGTGTGAGAGATGGAAATATACAAAAACAAGTAAAAAGAAGTCAAAAGAAAGTTCAGCATTATAGTTTTCTTTTACACAAGATACTTTAACCCTTTTTAGATGTAAACAAAATTGGAAGACTGGCTCTCTTAGGAGCTGAGAAATCTGTGAAGAAAATTTATATTGGGGAAAAAAGAAAAAATGAACAAATCAAAGGAATGATAAGCATGAGGATGCTGATTCTGTCTTACAAAATACAAGAAGTCATATCCAATGTTTATACTAAATTTCAAAATCCTAGGGCAGTAGTTCCCAATAAATCCTTGACGAGAAAAAAAGTTAACAACACACACACACACACACACACACACACACACACACACACACACACACACACACACACACACACACACACACACACACACGCACGCACGCACACACACACATACAGAGAGAGAGAGAGAGAGAGAGAAAGAGAGAGACAGACAGAGAGAGAGAAACATTATTACGGAAGAGACGAAAACTATATACCCCCTATATAGTTGCCTGTGGTATTAACAACAACAACAACAAAAAAAAAAAAAAAAACAAAAAAAAAAAAAACAACAACAAAAAACAGACTACCTTCAGTGCTGCTCTTCGCGCAATAATATATTATCTCCGGAGCACATTCGGCCCAGTTTGCTGTTTCATCACTTCCATCGTCACAGTCCCAATCACAATCACACCTGAACTCCTGAGCAATGCAAATAATGGATCCACTCTTACAAGTGTAATACCCAGTCGGGCATCGCTGAAAAAGATAGAATGAAAATTTCTACTTAAAACGAAGGGATACATCTTCTAGGGTGGCATCGTATTGTAATACCCCTAAGTATTGGGACTGACAGGCCTTTGAAAACAGTGTAGACCCAAATAGACGCCGCAGACAGCATGGTCTGATTAGGGTCTACACTGTTTGCCATACATACAGCAATATTTCAGACACATCAAGAAGTAGTAGAAAGGACCAACACGAAAACATTATATAAAGACGACCCCCTTAAACCCCACTTTTATATAGTAAAACTGGGGTTTACAGGGATATACATTATTTTTCTTATTTCTTCTCAAAAACATAGATTGTGGGTACTCGTTAGAACCGCCTCACCGAGGCGGTTCTAACGAGTACCCACAATCTATGTTTTGAGCAGAAATATGAAAAATATTAGAGATTTTTTATCTGAAACTTCACTTTTTGGTGGCAAAATGTTCAGTATATTTGAATAGGCTTGTTTTCGTTATGCTATTTCAAGTTTTAGGAGAAGCATAGTTAGTAGATAAGGTATCCCAATACTCAGGGTAATTACGGTATTTCCATGTTCTTAAAAGTAATGCTGTTCTTACGGAAGACCTATCAATGGCCCAGTGAAAGATTTGGACAAAAGTATCCAGCCTCTTCCTGCGCCTTTCTGTATCTGCAAAACCTGCTTCTTATATCAGTGACGATCAGATAAACATGCGCGTCCAATAGGCCTACACCCTTTGACAGATTTTACTTTTCCAGGCATCACCCTTGATAAAAAGGTGATTTGAAGAACCACGAACTGTCTACAGTAGCTGAATACGTTCTCCACATCTTGCACTAACAGGAATAAATGAGCCAAGAAGTGAGAAAATGTACCGTCTGGCTTGTTCTCCCAAACATTACGAAAACACGCCTATTCAAATATATTGTAAAAAACTCACCGCCAATACCTGAAAGTTTTCAGATAAAAATTTTGATTTTGATATTTTTCATATTTCTACTCAAAATATAGATTGTTGGTACTCGCCTAGGCCTCAAAACATAGCTTGTGGGTACTCGTTAGAACCGCCTCGCCGAGGCGGTTCTAACGAGTACCAAAAATCTATATTTTTAAGCAGAAATAAGAAAAAAAAAGTATATACCCCTCTATACCCCAGTTTTACTATATAAAAGTGGGGTTTAAGGGGGTCAAAATTGTATAGGTATGTTTTAGTGATGGAATGCCCTAATCAGCTTGCGAATCCGCAGTCAGATCAGTCTTCGTTGTCCGTACAAATAAACATTGTATCATTGTCTATCCGAATGCGTCCATTGAAGATTCATTGCGAAAACACGCCTATTCAAATATATAGAAAATTTCTCCTCCAAAAATTTAAAATTTTCAGACACAAAAACTGTGATATTTTTCAAATTTCTGCTCGAAACATACATTGTGGGTACTCGTTAGAACCGCCTCGGCGAGGCGGTTCTAACGAGTACCCACAATCCATGTTTTGAGCAGAAATAAGAACAATAACTTATACCCCTGCAAACCCCAGTTTTAATATATAAAAAGTGGGGTTTAAGGGGGTCAAAATTATATAGGCATGTTTTCGTGATGCTAATCAGACTTCTCGAATGCCCAGGCTGATCTGAACCTTCGCTGGTCGCACATGTCTGACGGTACGTTTTTTGACATTGTTGCTTAAATGTACATTGTATATTTATTAGTTTTATTTTTTCTTCAAAATCTAGGGTAATTGTCTACAAAAGAAAACACTAAATGCGTATCACCACTTGATTGGAACAAGGGCGCAAACCATCGCAGGTAAGGGCGCAAACCATCACAGGACGATCCTTCAAATGCGACTTTGAATAAGCTGCATTTTTTGAACAAAAATTAATTTAGAAATAACAGATTCCCAACTCTGTATCTGTGCTATTATCAGCAGACGGCACTTTCGTGTTTTTTTTTTTTTTTTTTTTTTTTTTTTTTTTTTTTTATTATTATTTTATAGAGAAAATAAGCGGCTTGATTTTACTCGCGCGGGTAAAACGGATTTAAGCACCACAGTAGTTTTCCTACTGACTGTTCATAGGCGTTGCAGTTTTTTTTTCTTTGTGCGTCGATGATTGCACATTACGAAAACAAACCTATTCATATATACTGAACATTTAAACATCCAAAAATGAAAATTTCTCAGATAAAAATTCGGATATTTTTCATATTTCTTTTCAAGACATAGATTGTGGGTACTCGTTAGAACCGACTCGGCGAGGCGGTTCTAACGAGCACCCAAAATCTATATTTTGAGCAGAAATAAGAACAATAATGTATACCCCTGTCATCCCCAGCTTTTCTATATAAGAGTGGGGTTGAAGGGGGTCAACATTATATAGGCATGTTTTCGTGATGATAAGTGGCGTTTGTGGTGTCATTATTTATTTCTGATTTCTCCTTCGTGTTGTGCCGTGAGAGGGTTGTGCTTCCTGATGTTGGCGATTCCTGGGTATCTTCACTTGTCTTTTAAATATCCCAGTAAGCTTTCTTTATAAATCTATAACTGGCCGTTATCGGCCCGTCAGGGTAGCTGACGGGCCGATAACGGCCCGCTATAGATTTGTAAAAAGAATACTAGCTGGGTATTTATGCGAATCGTCCGCCTAGAAATCAATTAGTAACTATTGCTAAGCAATTAACTATCTGTTTGATCGAATCAACGCTTAGCACTCTGGGTAAAATATTCAGCAGACGACATTTTAAAACTGTTTTCTTATTCTACCAAAAACAAATGCTTTGCCATTTACATGATGTAATGCAAATTGTCTCCAATCCTGCCAATCCTGTTTTCTGCGAAAATTCAGGAAAAAATCACCAATTTGTCGTCTGCAGAATTGACCCAGAGAGCAGTTCAGGTCACTGAAAACTAAACACGTCTATTGCCGGGTTCTTGTCATATCTTGCAAACAAACTTACATTGACATATTCAACCTCAGCATTTCCTCCTGAGCTACCGCTACTACCGGGACAAGAGTTCGTGTTACACACAGTCACTTCCGAACCATGACCTGAAAAAATGGCATTGCATGTTGCCGTATTAATAATAAGTATTCAACAGACAAGCCTAAGTAAACAGTATGGAAACAGATCAGACGCCACAGAACACGGCATTTGATCAGTGACTACTCTGTTTGCCAACCTGTCTTGCGTTTTGAGGCATATTAGCAAACGGTTAAATGCACTCCATTCTTATATGTCTTAGATGTCTCCGAAGGCAACCTTTTGATATTGTATTGTTCACTGACGATTAGAGGCACGTTACTTTAACTATTTGTAAAAGTAATGCCGCTTGTAAATTAAGGAGAAAGGTTATACGTCCAAAATAAATAACTCTGTCAAGGACATATATTTCTTACTTCTCATTCAGGGTTCCTCTTAACTCTTTCGGCGCCTAATTGCAGATTATATTTGTCGTCCTGTTTGTTTGTTGTTTTTAACAAACTATCGATTGGAAAGAATTTTACATGTTAAGTTGAATGTAAAACAGCGTAGATCCTGATGAGACGGCTCATTATGAGCCGTCTCATCTGGATCTATGCAGTTTGCAAACTCCTATTATTATCGCCCGTGGCAGTGAAAAAGTTGAATAAATTAACACACTCCAATCAAAGTAGTTCCACTTTTGAATCTTTACAAACACAAGCGCGGCAACTTCCTGCATGCCAGAGTTATCTTCTCTTGACAAATGACACCAAAACTTTCAAACAAGCAGGATGCAGCTCATAGGTTTATCGTGTGTTTACAAAAATGGTATGGGCTTTTTTGATATGGTAATATTATATCAAGCTCTTCAAAACAAAAACGCAGAATTCAACAGCGGACAGATTGCAACTGTTTTCACATTTACCACTCTCTGGGCTAGTTCAGCTGACGACCAATTGATGATATTTTTTTTTATTTTTCCTAGATAACAGGGTTTGAAATTTCATGCATTTGTTTCCATTTGAGGCATTTTTAGACAACTTCCATGAAATACCAAAACCTGTTTTCCGGGAAAAAAATATACGCAAATAATTTCAATATCGCCTGCTGAAAATGTTACCCAGTGTGCTTAGCGCTAACTTACTCGTAACATTCAATGGTTTGGGTTTTGAGCGTTTGTGTTTAACTCTTTCGGTGCCAAATTGCAGACGACAATTGTCGTCTGTTTTTTTCTTTTTTAACAAACTATCGCTTGAAAAAAAATTTATACCACTACGAAAACACGCCTATACAAATATACTGAATCTTTACCACCAAAAAAATAAAAAAACTTTCAGATAAAAAAATCTGATATTTATCACATACCTGCTCAAAAGACAGATTGTGGGTACTCGTTAGAGCCGCTTTGACGACGCGGTTCTAACGGATACCCACAATCTATGTTTTGGGTAGAAATAAGAAAAATAATGTATACCCCTGTAAACCCCATTTTTACTATACAAAAGTGGGGTTTAAAGGGGTCAAAATTATATAGGTATGTTTTCGTGATGGTATAGCTGAAAGACTGAATGTCAAACAGCGTAGATCCTGATGAGCCGTCTCATATGAGCCGTCTCATCTGGATCTATGCAGTTTGCAAAAGCCTATAAATACCGTCTGTGGCAGTGAAAGAGATCAACTATGTTTAAGAAAATAAATAAATAAAAATAACATAATATTACCAAAGCAGGGGTATCCGTCTGCTGTTGGGGCGGGACTATCACAGAGCCTGGCACGTGCTTGTCTTCCAGCATCACATGTCTTGGTGCAAGACGTCCAGGAAAGCCAGGATCCCCATTCGCCATCAACTGAAACAATGGCTTTCAACATTTTATCATCATATTAACTCAGGCAAACTGTCTAGACCAAGATCAGACACCGCAGAACGCAGTGTCTGATCTGGGTGTACACTGTTTGTCAATCATTTAGCAGTAGACACATCAATAGTTCGTCAAATAGACGCTCAAATGTATCACAAGTATGGCATTTGTTTTTAAAATACCCATCTCTTTCACCGACGACTAAGCTGAGTTGGCACGTGTGTACCGTATTCACACAACGTAAGACACCTTAAGTTCTCGCCATATTTTTCCTAAAATCTGATCAAATGCATTCATTTCGCTATGCGGTCACATGTCTAATGATTGCTTAATAAATGCAAAGACCACACTAACGAAAGCCAAAATAGCAGACTTGGATTTATTTGGTCTGTTCATGAACGGTAATGTAATTATCAACATAGACTAGCTTCCAGTTTTATAATAAGACTATAATCGTGGTTGCTTGTTTTTTGTTTTTTTTTGTTTTTTTTTTTGTTGTTCTTTTTTCTAAAAGATAGTCAACTTCTCTATGATGGCAAATCTATTTGGTAGAGTCTCCAATACACAAATATTATCGTCAAAATTGAGAAAGGAGAATAGACTAGCTAAAATATCATACTGTTTATTTCAATGCATCAAGGAAACATGCCTGTATTATATTGACCCCCTTAAACCCCTCTTTTATACAGAAAACTGGGGTTTAGAGGGGTATACATTATTTTTCTTATTTCTGCTTAAAGCATAGATTGTGGGTACCCGTTAGAACCGCCTCGGCGAGGCGGTTCTAACGAGTACCCACAACTTATGTTTTGAGCAGAAATTTGAAAAATATCAGAGTTTTTTTTATCTAAAAATTTTCGGTTTTTTGGAGGTGAAATTTTTCATATATTTGAATAGGCGTGTTTTCGTTACGGCAAATAGACGACTTTGCTGCCATATTATTTATTTTAACGCCTAGTGGCTAGGCTATTATCAATACTGCTTTCTACTTTTAGCGCAAGTTGGAATAAGTCTGTTTCCATTGTTATCTTTCTTTTGGTGGGAGCAGACTACATTTTAAAGAACTGAATACTTGGTACTGTTTCTACTGTGTTTTACAAGAACGCCCATTTTTCGTGGTTTCTTGTTTTCGTTTGTGCATACCAAACATCTTCTGAAAAGTGGGTTACTTTTAAAGGAAATACTTAAATTTGAGCAAATGGTTTGCTGTTATAGAAGACACCCTTTTTCAGGAGTGAGGCAAAACATTTTGATGGAGTTGCCTCCACTAAAAGTGTCATTACGAAAACATGCCTGTTCAAATATATAGAAAATTTCACCTAAAACAAACTGAAAATGTTCAGATAAAAAACTCTGATAATTTTCATTTTTCTGCTCAAAACAGAGATTGTGGTACTCGTTAGAACCGCCTCGGAGAGGCGGTTCTTACGAGTACCCACAATCTATGTTTTGAGCAAATGTATACTCCTGTAAACCCCAGTTTTACTATATAAAAGTGAAGTTTTAGGGGGTCAAATTGTATAGGCATGTTTTTGTGATGAACCACTCTCTCAAATAAGCTTTTTTTTGTGACAAAGTATCTGATCCTTCTCTTAACGATATGGTCGAAATATTAAATCGTATTTTAGCTAAAACGAAAAAAAAAAAAAAAATAAACAATGTTTTTTTTTTTAACCCAAATAAGCGTATTGGAATTTCCCATCCTTATACATTGGGTAAGTCCATTTGTCATTTAAGGCATTCAGGTGTATTTTTTTAATTTTGTTATATTTCTAATTGAAAATCTAATAAGCAAACAGTGAAGACCCTGATCAGACGCCGCATTATTCAGCGTCTGATCTGGGCCCTAACAGTTTGCATGTGTCCCACAAAAGGGACGCCAGGCTTATTTGGGTTAATTTACAAATACTGTTCTCGAACAAGTTATGGTTATAGATAATGAAAAAGGCAAATGGAGGTCGGTAAGCTTGCATACCCCAGAGTATCATAAAAGGATACAGCAAGGAAAAGAAGGAAACATGTTCTTGAGGATTCATTTATGGAAAGAAAGGAATGTATCTGCGATAAACCATTAGTCATTACGAGAACATGCCTATTCAAATATATAGAAAATTTCACCTCCAAAAACTGAAAATTTTCAGATAAAAAACTGATATTTTTCTTCTTTCTGCTCAAAACATAGATTGTGGATACTCGTGAGAACCGCCTCGAAGAGGCGGTTCTCACGAGTACCCACAATCTATGTTTCCGAGCAGAAATAAGAAAAATAGTATACCCATGTAAACCCCAGTTTTACTATATAAAAGTGGGGTTTCAGGGGGTCAAAATTATATAGGCATGTTTTCGTGATGTACACAACACTAGGGTTTGGATTGCGCTTGGTATTCTTTAAACAAGCATAAGGTTTAGAATGTGCAAGATTGCTTTAACTCCTGCATAACGAAAACATAAAACATGCCTATTCAAATATATTGAAAATTTTACCACCAAAAAATGAAAAATTTCAGATAAAAAATTCTGATATTTTCATGTTTCTGCTAAAAATATAGATTATAGGTATTCGTTAGAACCGCCTCGACGAGGCGGTTCTAATAAGTACCAACAACCCATGTTTTCAGCAGATATAAGATAAATAAAGTACACCCCTGAAAAACCCAGTTTTACTATATAAAAGTGGGGTTTAAGTGTGTCAAAATTATATAGGCGTGTTTTCGTGATGTGAGTGTCTGACATTGATTATTTCATCAGTGAATTTACACACATTCATTGTTGCAAATAGGTTTCAGTTAAAATCAATAACATTGTGAAAATCAGTGAAGATCCTGCTGAAATGGCTCGTTACGAACCATCTCATCTGGATCTGAATTATTTGCAAAGGTATCTGTATTTGTCTGTAGGGATGAAAAGGTGAACATGTCTGTACCCCTAAATGTACACTTTGATATGGTCCATTATATCCGACTTTTATCTCGTAAAGTAATAAACTAAAAAGACTTACCAATGCAGGGTCCAACGCAAGACGTTGTTTCTGACACACTACCGAAGCAGCCTGTACCATTATACTGAGGCAGAGGGTTCGAACACGTCCGATCCCTCACGTATTCACCTGGACCGCAGCTGTTTGTACAAGCTCCCCACTCCGACCACTCCGCCCAACCGCCATCAACTTAAACATTAATGAATTAAAGTTAGTGAATATACCTACGTACCTAAGAGAGAGAGAGAGAGAGAGAGAGAGAGAGCATTTTTTGTTGAATACCAAGGGAACAGAATTTTTTTATTTGCTGATCAAGCAATTAAATTCTCAAACGCAGACAAATATTTTCAGCTTATTGATCTCAATTAGAAGTGAGTGCATTGACCAGACGTGTCACGGTTTAGTCTTCTCGAGGACCGAAAGAAGCCGACATGAAGAACCAACAATGGAGAAACAAACGGTACATAACACAGACGAAATGTAACCGATGATCCACTTTTGGATGGTGATAAAACGCACTTTTCTTCCAAATTTGTATATTTATTGCTAAATTCGTGCTATTTGTACGAGATTAACCTTTATATTCATTCCCAATTTCTTGTTACTTTCATGCAAATGTCATGCGCAAGGCCAGTATAGCATGAAAAGATCAGTGTACAGGCGTCTATGTCTAGAATTAGGTAGTTGGACCAATAACAGGAAGTTGGATCTGCTGTCATCTTGATTGTAGACGAGTACGTTGCAGGTTTTAAGGAGTGGCGAAGTAACATTTTGTATATTTTCACTTCCAATTTATTGACACTGCGGAAGCGGCACGTGTATTCTGTATTTACTTATTACGCTCGGTGTTTACAAATATTGCAGCTTTTATGAAACCCAAATTGGTGCTGGTATCCGTACGAATGCATCACGAAAACATGTCTATATAATTTTGGCCCCCCTTAAACCCCACTTTTATATGGTAAAACTGGGGTTTACAGGGTATACATTATTTTTTATTTCTGCCAAAAAACATAGACTATGGGTACTCGTTAGAATCGCCTCGACAAGGCGGTTCTAACGAGTACCCACAATCTATTTTTTGAGCAGAAACATGAAAAATATCAAAATATTTATCTGAAAATCTTCATTTTTTTGTGGTAAAATTTTCAGTATATTTGAATAGGCGTGTTTTCGCAATGGTTAGTTTATGCTGTTATCATTCTCATCATCATCAGCATCATTATTATTATCATTTGTCGAACTGTTTGGTAGTTCTCATGCTATATAACGTACATGGCCTAATGGCCTAAATAATAGTAACATGCCTTGAAAACTATTGTGACTCCGTGTCTTGAAGCAAACATATATACAGTCGACTCTCGTTATCTCGAATTCCAAGGGACTCACTGAAACACTTCGAGATATCCGTACCTCGTCATATCAGAGTTGAGAGAGTGAGTAAAATAATAAATTGAACAACCACATTTAACAAATGAATATGTAATTTGACTCCTGAAGTTAGAAATATATATATAAAATAATGTGGAAAAGAGGAGAAATTGCTCCTTAGGAGCAATTTCTCCTCTTTTCCACATTATTTTGTTACCTGTTGTCATAGTTTCATGTTTAAACAGGGACCAGATTTTCACTTCGAGCTAAGCGGTAATTCGAAATAAGCGAGTTCGAGATAACAAGGTTCGACTGTATATATATATATATATATATATATATATATATATATATTACTGTACGTACTTGGACATGGATTTGTATTGCAGTCTTCCTCTTCTTCCGTGTCTCCTACGCACGGCGCGCCTAGATATTGTGGCGCCGGATCGGAACAAGACCGTGATCGATTGTGTGTCCCTCCAGCACAAGAAGCAGTACATGTACTCCACGATGACCACGTGGAGAACCCTCCATCAACTGAAATTTTAATCAAGAAAACCTCATCTAAATTTCTGTCCCAGCGATCTTTAAACAGACTGATGACAATTTAGTCAATGCATGCACTGTTTGCAAACAAATTAGCTTGACATTATGAGAAAAGAATAGCAACGGCTCTGACATCGTCTGGGCAGTAAAAATGAATATTGAGCTATATTCAGAGGACGGATTTTGTCCAAAAGCAGCTCGTCACTGGTAAATTAGCCGAATCACAGCACTTCCTACATTATTGCATGTATGCTAGGTGGAGACATATCAGCCAGCTAGAATTCTGAATTTAAGTACTGCGTATGTAAATACAACAGCCACAAAAATCTTTGTCTATACCTTTGTTTCTTCTTTACTTTCTTGCCTCAACGAGAAACCGCCAATATTGTTAAGCTGCATTCTTTCCTGAATGTTTGAATGACAGGACAAAGTATCAGTTTCCAATAATTCGACTCTTCCAATATATAGTGTGGGGAGGTTATTCAATCTAAAATGGGTTAAGCCTTATCATAAGATTATAAAGGTACAGTCCTGTACTTACTTGGGCACATTATTCCAGCATAACAATTCTCTTCTTCAGCATCATCTCCAGCACAACCTGCACCATTATGTTGCGGTTCAGGGTTCGTACATGATCTCGTTCTCGATATGGTTGAGTTTCCGCACGTGACACCACAGGAAGACCACGACGTCCATGACGTCCAATTACCGTCGACTGCAATAACAGTTATTTTATTTATTATAAATATAATGCTTGTATTTATTGGGTCGAATCAAAACAAGCGTATTATATAATTGTATCTAATTCTTGTATTGCACTAACTGCTGGTTCTCAATTTACCAAACTTTGTACTGTGCCCATTTATTGCGTTTACCACATTTTGCATCTAACGAAAAACGAAAAAAATATAAATGGCGTTGACTACGAAAGATCAATTAAGAAACACAACCTTTATGAAGCGCCGTATACAGGAATAATAGCAAAACAAAACAGCATATTGGCATACCAAGAAAACATGTTATAGTACTAATTCGAGGCGCCCGGTGCCTAAGTGTATTGATAGCTATGTACCGGAGCGCCGCTAATGAGTAACATCAGATTTACATTAAAGACGGTATGAAGAAAGATTTATAAAAGAAAATAAAAGCTTACTTGGACAATATATTTCGTTGCAAGTGCGGGATTCTGTATAGTTTCCAGTACAGTTATCACCCCCATAAGCAGCGGCAGGACTATCACAAGCCCTGGCTCGTTCCGCCGTACCACCCAATATACCACAAGTGACGGAACAACTTCCCCAAGCATTCCAGCTTCCCCAGCCACCGTCAACTACAACGATAAAAAGAAATACTAATATATGTCCATATAAAGGCTAGAAACATAATCCTGATTCATTGATGAGTTTCGTGTAGTGCTGCCAAATGAATGCAGGAATTTTCAAAGCCACCAAAATGTATATATCGACTGGTTTAAAACGAATCGATTCGATTGTTTTGCTTATGAAATAAATGAGCCACGATGCGACAAAAACGTACCTTCGTACATAGACGCCCAACATAGACTCAGATCAGCCTGTGCATACGCTCAATCTGATCAGAATCTTTGTTGTTTGCATGAGGCTTCCTTGGCTATCTAAGGTTTAGATCAGACTATGCGAATGTGCAGGTTGATTTGAATCTTCGCAGTCCGCAAATGTCCAAAAATTCGTTTTCTGTCGTTGCAGCTCTAATACCGACAACCCTCTTTATACCGATACTCGATACAACGACAAAATTCGTTATAATGACAGTTTGACTGTAACGAATCCTTCACTAAAGATGTAACATTTGGTCACAAATTATGCAAGAATATTGCATTTAATATTTTCAGGAAACATATGTTTTAGATATTTGTTAGAATCGCCTCAGTGAGGCGATTCTAACAATATTTGAAACATATTTTCTACGAGGAGAAAGAACAAAGCAAGATCTTTCTTACATATCAATCTGCTCATTAAGTATTCTGTACAACAGCGAATTCAATCTAGTGGCAACGTCTTTGGGAACAAATGCTGTCGTTGTAATGTGGGCTCGCTGTAATTATTGTATTTACACTAGATACAGCTGCATCGAGCAACAACTCACACTAAGTAGTATACGGTGAAATCTATATCAACCAAGAATGAAGTAATTAAGCTGCATGCATCTTTTTATCCCAAGTATGGTAAATAACTTTCCTCACTCCTTACGGTGAATCCGGCTACTGTCTAAATGACGGCTACTTCCTTAGTCTATTTCAGATGGTTCATGCTTGATGCTCGATGTCTGAGGGCTGAGGTCTGTATTTTAGTGATCCATTTCACATTCTTGTGCTCTGGCTGTCGATGCCCATTCGGTCTCCGCTTTAATCCATCATTATTTTGTGAATGCATGTGTTCTACTGTTATATTTCACTAATGAGGTAAAGGATCCATATTCAAACCAGACACACGTTTGTATTTTAGAGCAGCACAACACCTAAAGTCGAGGTTTTTGCGCTAGTGAAACTAATTTGCTGTGTTGTTACATCCATCACACTTTGTAAGTTTCTCCCATAAGTCTATAATACATTTCGATAATATTTTTCATGGAAAATTACATGACTTCGCTTTTAAAAAAACAAAAATAGCAGATAGATTATCATTTGAACAAACTTGGCAGAACGCCTTCGCAAGGACTCACCCTGAAAGCTTTTCTAAAATTGAAAGAGAATGTGCTTGGATATGGCAGCTATCTAGGTAATAAAGTGTGACAATTTAAACAATCTCTCAGTTCCACTCCGAGGGAAAGCTCCATATGAAATTTAGTGAAAACTGGCCAAGCTGTTTTAGAGGAGAAGTCTTTTAAACATTTCATGAGTGTATACATACATTTGTAAATCCCAGGGACACGAGTAGAATACCTCAAGAAAATATTTTTTTAGATTATTAGATGCGCTACAACGGAAGAAAACGTACCGTCTGACATGTGCGCCCAGCGAAGACTTAAATCAGCATAGGCATTCGCGCAGTCTGATCAGAGTCTTCGTTGAACATGTGAAGAAACTTTCTACTTTTGGCTATCCAATATCAGACTAGTGAAGATTCTGTTCAGATTGCACAAAAGACCAGGCTGATCTGAATATTCGATAGGAGCAGATGTCCGAAGGTACGTTTTCTAAAGTTAAGGCTCAGGTGGTTTTATAGCTTCGAATTTGGCATCAAACAGTATCAACCAGTCTACCAAATATAGTTTCATTAAAGGAAAACTTAATTGTACATTTCTACTATTTCTCAATTATGGGTAGTTGATGTGACTAAACTCTACTTCCACTGTTTTTTTTTTTTAATTTTCACTTTTAATTCAGTCTGTATAATACATTAACATTCTTACTCATTCCTTTCTGCCCCTCTATGTTTTTAAATTCATACTTTTAAGCATGTTGCGGGGACACCGGCTCTTTATATTCAGCTGACGGAGGGGGTTAGTCGTAGTATATATATATATATATATAGAGAGAGAGAGATAGATCCTCGTACTTGTTAAGCTGTGGCTAGCTGCTTTCCATTTCTTTGGTGTATGGCTTGTGCACTGTCTGTAATATCTTATGTGCTCTTCGTCGTGGTGTCTGTGAGGCTAAGAGATCTGTGATGTTGACTTTTTCCGAAACATCTATAATATTTTGTAAGCCAAAGTCTCCCTCCCCAATAGCTGCTCTGTGGACAGTCTCAATGCGAATCTTCTGTAGATATGTCTCGTTTGTCCATGCTGTTTTCGATAAAGGGTCACCGTTATGGTGTCGTTGTATGTCATTCAACCACTTTCCGGTGCCTTCAGGGTCTGTGTTCCATAACTGTTGACTTTCATGTGTATCTCCGTATTTACAGTCGACTCTCGTTATCTCGAATTCCAAGGGACTTTCTGAAATACTTCGAGATATCCGTACTTCGACATATCAGATTTGCAGAATAGAGGAAAAACTAATTCGATTAACCACATTGAACAAATACATGTATATGTATAATTGGACTCTTGAGGTTAGAGATATATTAAAAATATTGTGGAAAAGAGGAGAAATTGCTCCTTAGGAGCAATTTCTCCTCTTTTCCACAATATTTTTTTTACATGTTGTTAGATTTTCATGTTTAGGCAGGGACCAGATTTTCACTTCGAGATAAGCGGTTATTCGAGATAAGCGAGTTCGAGATAGCGAGAGTCAACTGTAGTTTAAAATGACTTGATGAGTCGATTTTATTTACTACACCTTTCTGCATAACAGTCGGCGAAGATGAATAAAACTTGATCCCAGGCGCGGATACAAGAAATGTCATAATTACAATCAGGAATCAACGTCCAATTAATCTTCTTAATGTAAGCTGATATCAAAGGTCATGCTCCAAGGATAGTGCTTGATTTTGTAAGCCAACAACAAGTGTTCTGCTCTGTATCTGGACCAAGTGTTGGACGCAAGTATCAACTTTGTCATGTTCGATTATCTTTGTCTGGTGGCGTACACATACATTAACTGTCCTGTTTGTTTATCAGTTCCATATTCCGTGGGCAGATATCAACTGTCCTGTTCGATTATATGGGTCTGGTTTGGTGGCAGACATCAGCTCTCCCGTTGGTTTACAAATATTCTATTGTGATTTTCATTTGACATGCAACAGACATCATACACAAGAACAAAGTTGATAAGATAGGACTGAAAGCAATATGCTTATATGATTACTTTCCTATATCACCAACTGTCCTATTTGATTATAAGCTCCTCTTTCCGTAGGCAGATATCAACTGCTCTGCAATTATATGGCCTGGTTCCGTTGGCAGACATGAACAATCATTTTTGCTTATCTGGACGGTTCCGTAGGCAGACATTAACTAAACTGTTCGATTATCTGGGCCTTGTACCGTAGGCAGACATCAACTGTCCTGTTTGATTATCTGGGCCTGTTCCGTTGGCAGACATAAATTGTCCGTTCGAATAACTGGGCCTAGATCCGTTGGCAGACATCGACTGTCCTGTTTGATTTTCTCGGACTGGTTTCGTTTGCAGATATCAACTGTCCAGTTTGATTTTCTGGGCCTGGTTCTGTTAGCTGATATCAAATGTTTTGTTCGACATTCCGGGCCTGGTTCCGTAAGCAGACATCAATTTTCCTATTCAATTATCTGGGCCTGGTGCCGTAGGCAGACGTCAACTCTCCTTTTCTATTATCTGGGCCTGTTTCCGTTGGCAGACAGCAACTGTCCTGTTTGATTTTCTTGGTCTTGTTCCGTAGGCAGACGTCGACTGTCCTTTCGAATATCTGGGCCTGTAAGCAGACAACTGTCCTGTTCGATTATCAGGGCGTGGCTCCGCAGACGGACATCAGTTGTCTTATTCGATTGTCGGGGCCTTGTTCCGTAGACAAACATCATCTATCCTGTTCAAGTATCTGAGCCTAGTTCAATAGACAGACATCAACTCTCCTGTTAATTGACCTGGGCCTCATTCCATTTATTGACATGGGCCTCGTTACGAAGGCAGACATTAGTTGTCACTTTCTACTATCCGGGCTGGTTACGTAGGCAGAAGATCAGCTGTCCTACTCGATTATCTAGGTCTAGAAACGTAGGCAGACATCAACCGCCCTGTTCAATTATCTCGGCCTCGTTCCGTTGGCAGACATCAACTGTCTTGTTCGATTATCCGGGTCTGATTTCATAGGAAGACATTAAATATCATGTTCAGTTATCTGAGCCTGGGTCCGTAGGCAGACATCAACTGTCCTGTTTGATTGTCCGGGTCTGGTTCAGTAGGCAGACATCAACTGTCCTGTTAAATGACCTGCACCTCGTTTCGTTAATTGGCGTGGGCCTGGTTACGTAGGCAGACATCAAATGTCCTGTTATATTTTCTTGGCCTTGTTCCGTAGGCAGATATCAACTGTCCTGTTCGATTATCTGGGCTGGTTCTGTAAGCAGACATCAACCGTCCTGTTTGATTATCTGGGTCTTATTTCGTAGGCAGACATTGCACGTGATTCCGTTAATTGGCCTTGCCTGACCTGGTTCCATGGGACGACATGAATTGTCCTGTTTGATTATCTGGGCCTTCTTTCCTAAGCAGAGATCAACTGTCCTGTTCTATTTACTGGGCCTGGTTCCGTAAGCAGACATCAACTATCCTGTCCGATTATATGTGCCGTAGGCAGACTTTAACTGTCCTGTTGATTGACCTGGGTCTGGTATTGTAAGCAGGCAACAAATATAATGATCTGTGATTTAGGCCTGATTCTATAAACAGGCATCAACTCTCCTGCCCACTGATTTGAGCCACATCATGAGAAAACGAATTTAGGACATGTGCGCTGAGCAAAGATTGATATCAGACAGCGCATTTGCTCAGTCTGGTCATAATCTTTACTGTGCGAACTTTGGAAAGACAAAGAGGCAATGTTTCTTAATGCGGACAAAGGAGACTGATCAGACTGCGCGGATGCGCTAGATGATTTGAGTCTTCGTTCTGCGCACGTGTCTGAAGGTATAATTCACGTTGCGGCTAATATATGATCTGGGCCCAGTTGTTCAAAACTAACGATGTCGTTAGTTAACGTAACGTTAAAATTGATCATTAAATATGGCATATATACTGATATTTTTGCTGAAAAAATGTGAGTAGCTTTAGCATTTGCAAAAGCTACTCACATTTTTACAACAAACATACCTATGAATTAGATATTCTACTTACTAGAAAAGTTAACATTTTGACCACTTACTAGCTCGTTATGCTAACGATGCTTTGAACAACTGGCCCCTGGATGTGATTATGTAAGAGGAATTCAAGAGTCCAGTTTAATGATCTAAACCTGGGTTAAAACGCAGACACAAACTATTCTGATCGGTGATTTGTGTTTGTTTCTGTACGCGGCCTCCAATTATCTTATTTGGTGATCTGTGCATGTTTCGACGGAGTTGAATCTAAATCTTCACTTATTACTCAGGCCTAACTGTCGAAACAATCAGCGTGGATAATATGTCTATTTATGAAACAGTGTAGCCGTTTAACGGGACACGTGTTTATTATGCAGTGAGAAAAGAGAGAAAACATTATATATTCTATACGTACCTGGACAGTTTACTCCGGAATCACACACGCCAGTTTCAGAGCTTTCCCCTGTGGTGCAGTTATCCCCTCCGTAATTCGGTGCAGGGTCAGTGCATGTCCTTGTTCTTGTATAGTTACCAAGGCCACACGTGACAGAACATGCGCCCCATGCACTCCAAGTTGCCCAATTACCATCCACTGAAATACCGCATTATATATTTAGTACAAGATGTTTAGGAAGAGCCACAACCACAAAACATAGTCTAACAATCACGCCAAGAGGAAGAGCAAACAAACCAACACAGACAGTACACCAACCATAAATGAAAGCATTACGAAAACACGCCTATTCAAATATACTGAAAATTTTCCCGCCAAAAAACTGAAAATTTTCTGATAAAAATTCTGCTATTTTTCATATTTCTGCTCAAAACATAGATTGTGGGTACTCGTTAGAACCACCTCGACGAGCAGAAATAAGAAAATAATGTGTACCCCTGTAAAGCCCAGTTTTACTGTATAAAAGTGGGGTTTAAGGGGCTCAAAATTATATAGGTATGTTTTCGTGATGGAAAAGAAAGCAACCAACTCCCTCTTTCCTATTAAGCTTTAAACCGCCAATCACAACAATTGTCGTCTGCTTTGTCTTCTGCTTGTGATTTTAAAAGTCACTTCTGCAAACAGTGTGGCCCCAGATCAGACTGCTCCTTTAGGAGCAGTCTGATCTGGGTCCACACTGTTTGCCGGTATGCAAAAAATAACTTTGAGAAGTTTGCAAGAATATTCAGCAGACGACATAAACAGACGACATTTTCAGATGCAGGTTTTCTTGGCGCTTTAAGGGTTAAGATAATGATAATGCTTGACACGGTCCACTAAATACAATAAAAAGACAAGAACAGGATTAACCCTTGTCCTGCTGAATAAATTAAGGTGCCACTCCCACTTCTAATTTTCAGCCAATCAGATTATTTGATCAGGATTATTGCTATAAATTCACATACTGAATGACAAACAGTGCAGATCCAGATCAGTTGGCTTCAACTGATCTGGATCTACACTGTTTGCAAAGGCATGATATATCCGGGTTCTGCAGGACTAGGATTAAACACGAAACAAACTTCGCAGCGAGTAGCCACTAGGCCACACACAGACCAAAACAACACCATAACCGCCTTAGAACGGCCCTAGTAAAAACTACAGAGGATGTGATTAACTTTATTTTACTAGTACCAAATTTTCACCTAAGGTGCAAATGTTGTAAAACACAAAATAAGTCTATAACGCTTTATAATCGATGGCTCTAATGTCTGTATATTTAATTCGAAATATATAGACAAGTTGAGCCGTGGTTCATTGTAACAACACTACCGAAGCTATCTTGAACAATTTGGACATGTCTTTGTTACCACTTGTTCGTGTGTAGAAACACTGCTGGACAAGTGACGAACAGTGTTAACCCTGATCAGACTATTTAGAGGTACACTGTTGCAGTCTGTCTCTCCTTACAATAAGTGTTATTACGGTAGTTCCTGTAACAGAATATTAACGCTCTGCATGTTCGTTAACATTTGAGCAGACGACATTTTGAGATATATCTTCTTATTTTCACCTAAAAATAGCCTAAGGAGACAATCTGCATAAGATGTCAAAGCCTATTTTCTGGGAAAAATATGAGGGATATCGTTATATCGTCACTTTTTCGTCTGCTGATTTAGCCTAGAGAGTGTAAGTGTTCATTTAGTTATTTTAGCAACATGATTTCGCATTAAACGAAAATGCCAGTCTATGAAGTGGCCCTCTAGAACATAATATACAGCATTTCACAACATATATACATATATAAATTTAACATAGATATGAAATACTGATATGTGTGCTTACAGGTCAAAATAGAACTTTTCCTCTATCACAGACTTACATCGTTTTACTATCACAAACGAAGAAACAACAGCAAAAACAGCAACACGTGTTAGGACAGGCATCCCTGATTAAAAATATTGTGGAAAAGAGGAGAAATTGCTCCTTAGGAGCAATTTCTCCTCTTTTCCACAATATTTTTTTACATGTTGTTAGATTTTCATGTTTAGGCAGGGACCAGATTTTCACTTCGAGATAAGCGGTTATTCGAGATAAGCGAGTTCGAGATAGCGAGATTCAACTGTAGTTTAAAATGACTTGATGAGTCGATTTTATTTACTACACCTTTCTGCATAACAGTGGGCGAAGATGAATAAAACTTGATCCCAGGCGCGGATACAAGAAATGTCATAATTACAATCAGGAATCAACGTCCAATTAATCTTCTTAACGCGGCAGCTGATCAATGACTCCACAGTTTTCCACTCATACAGCAAATGTCAGACATATCGACAGGTAGTGGAATATAAGAATCCATCATGAGCCAGTCCATGCAGGATGGGGAAATCTCACCCGAGGGGTAGGAATTTAAACCTTGCCTCGTCCCCAGTTGAAATTCCCACCCCTCGCCCAACCTCGTCCCTGGTTGAAATTGTGGATTGTTTTTCTCCCAACTTTAAGTGGATTATTCCTAGGACCAGCATTATTATGTGAGAAGTTTCTCACATAGGCGAAAATCCTATCTCATAAAGGCAAGGGTGAGAGAAACGTTATTTTCCTAATTAAGGGCAAGTAGTCGTTTAGTTTTCTTAATATTTAGGATACATTCTTGTCCTTCGTTTCCGCATATGGCAAAAGGGCCCTATGTCTTTGTTACGTAATAGTTAAGTAGATTGGTGAATGAGAATCATAGCTATACCTGGACAAGTTGTTGGAACAGTGCATGCTTCCGTTTCGACGTCACTACCGTCACACTGAAGTCCATCATATTTCGGCGCAGGGTCGGAACAATTTCTAGTTCGAGTCCATGTCCCACTGACCACACTTCCACTGGCTGGTGTACACGAAACTGAACACGTGGTCCACGCATTCCAAGTTGCCCAGTTACCATCGACTGTAAAAATACGATTAACCTTTACTACATCTGGGAAAATTCAGCAGACGACGAACTCGTGATACATTGTAATTCAAGATTTGTTCTTAAATTTCCATGAAAATAGACTGACATTCATTTCACCTACAGAGACGCGTTATATGGAATGGCAGAGTCTCTTTTCTGGGAAAAATAAGAAACATATATCAAAGTGTCTTCTGCTGAATGTTTTATCCAGCACGCTATGCGTTTATTATATAAAACACTGTATGGTTTCCCTCCGTACGTAAAGTGGAGCAACTCTTAAACAGAAGAATGTTTCTCCCAGCAACACTTGGTTTTAAGAGTTCAATTCTATATAAATAACATCCTCTGAAGAAGGAATTATATTCTCGTGAAGCAGAGAATTTCTGCTGAAATATCCGGTCACCCTTTGTAAAGCGGTACAGATTATATTGTGCTTAGACTAAGGTCCCTTTGAGAGGAATTTGTTTATCTTAACGGGATTTGATATACAGTTATTAGATTTGCAACCGTTTCCTTAATAAGAGAGACAATTATATCTCTTCAGAAGGGAACAAACAATTTCGGCATATCTGTCTCTCCTGAAATGTCAAAAGGCCTTTAAACACTGTATGATATAAATGTGGAACTTACTTGGCGGGGGTGTAGCACAGTCTTCTTCTGCCTGTCCATCGCCATCATCATCTGGTTAGAAATAAAACATAACCGGTAAAGCACGTGTACTACAGTCAAACCTCAATAGCTCGAACACTGATGGCTCGTTTACAAGGGCTTACTCGAACTCGTCTTTGAGTCCCTACGAAATTCTTCCGACAGCTCAAGAAAACACATATTTAGGAAAGTTTTCTTATTCTACCATGAAATTGTATGTTTTGTGTACTCATTAGAATCGCCTCATCGAGGCGATTCTAATGAGTACACTCAACATACAATTATTGTGTAGAAAATTAAAAATATTTCCCTAAATTATTGCTATTTGCTACCTGACCTGGTGCTATTATTAACCCACAGTGGCTCGAACTACCCATATCTCGAACAAATTTCCACGGTCCCAAAACTGTTGGAGCCATTGAAGTTTGACTGAATATTGTACAACTGCACGAAGATCCAGAGGATCTTGTAAATGCGTCATCATGTGTACTGCTTCGATAAGCTTCTAATAGCTTACTTACCACAGACAGAACGTTTTTGACCCTTAGTGCACTGAGGACAAAATTAAGAGACAACAAATTACTTGTATTTTTTTCTGATATTTCGCAGAAGATATGACGTGACATTTCTTGCATATCACCTCCTTAGGAGACAATATGCTTGATATGTCATATCCGTTGTTTTTTTCTAAATAAAAAACACAACTATTTCTAATATTAGGAAGCGTATACGGTCTCGCAAAATACACTGCTGTACATCACGCAAACACGCCTATTCAAATATATTGAAAATTTCACCACCAAAAACTGAAAATTTTCCGATAAAAATTCTGATATTTTCCATATTTCGGCTCAAAACATAGATTGTGGGTACTCGTTAGAACCGCCTCAGCTATGTTTTGAGCAGAAATAAGAAAAATAATGTATACCCCTGTAAACCCCAGTTTTACTATATAAAAGTGGGGTTGAAGAGGGTCAGAATTATATAGGCGTGTTTTCGTGATGAAAGGTTTGACCATTACAATCCAGTAGAACATCACTTACATCTCTGCTATAATCTCATTATCTTTTATCAATTACCGTTTATAAGCAAACAAATTCATGTGAAACATTAAACCACAAGTATGAATTTAAGAAAAAAAAAGGTAAGAGAAAAGTCCAGGGAGTGCCACAATCACAAACCGCAGCCCTTCCCAGACACCAAGAGGAAGAGGAAACCGACAAATCCAAACAAGCACAAACCGAACAAACGCACGAAAAGCATTAAGATTAGCTCTCTCTTCCCCAAGCGAGGTAATCGCAATACTAAAAGGACTGAAAAACACAAGAACAAAATGACACATGGTAAGACATACAACAAATCGCCTCGTAGAATAAACCACAAAGCAACAAAGAGTAAGACTAACACCGGGACCACCACCGCCTTAGAACGGTCAGTAGAGTAAACCATCGGGGGGGGGGGGGTAGGGGGGGGGCGGAGGTTTAAAGCACTTTTACAGCTAAGGTCTGGTATGTACTAACAAATAAATTGTAATGTGTGAAAGGAATGCAATTAAGTTTTATGAAAATCTAACAATAACAGTAGTAGTATAAGTTACAAACTCACAGAGACTGGCTATAGTGCTATTGTCAGATACCACTGTAATACGAACTCAGCAGACCATTCCAGTGACGATTTATGAAAGCCAATGTAGCCCTGCAAACTACAATACTGTCACATTAAGAGTCTCAATAAAACCAAGACTCCGAGTTCCGTTGTTTATGTCTTCATTGTTTTCAATGACAACCTTGTTACATTTTAAATGAATAAAAGTCTGTCAGATTCTCATAAAATTGGAAAAAAAAGTCACTTCGTTCTATAAATCAGTAGTGTCAATCTGCGACAGAACAGAGGACAATACAAATAATAAGTAAGATTTACCGGCTCCTAGGTTTTCGGGAGTACACAGTTCCTCGTCAATGAGACCATCACAATCATTGTCGATGCCATCTCCCTCGTCCGTGGGAGTTGTGGTAGGAACACATATCTGCAAATAAATAGATGCTGTATTTACTTAAAGCTTTGCACTCTATGTAAAAGTTTTAGCAGACGTCTTAAAAAATATTTACTTATTTTCTTTTTTTAAATTTCATGCAAATGGTCTCCAATCGAGATAATTTGCATGAAATATCAAATCCTGTTTTCTACAAAAAAAAAAAAAAAAAAAAAAAAAAAAAAAATCATCAACATGTCTTCTGCTTAATTAGCTCAGAAAGTGTTTTAGATATATAATGCACTCAACATACAGTATCTATTATTGAGACAATTTGCATGGAATGTCAAATCCTGTTTTCTCGGAAATGTAAGAAAAATGTCATTAACGTGCAATCTGATGAATTAGATGAGAGTTGTAAAGATTAATATGTATACAAAATTTAATAAGTAGTATTCCACTTCAATCACGATTAGATTGGAAAAAAAAGTTGTTAAATGGCAAATGAGAAATGTATGCAAAGAAAACAGTTCAAGATGCTTCTCAGAAGTTTAATTGCCGTTTTGAATTTGCTCTGTGCCAATTCAGTTGCCCTAAATTAGTGTACATCACGAAAACATACCTATATAATTTTGACCCCCTTAAACCCCACTTTTATATAGTAAAACTGGGGTTTACAGGGGTATACATTATTTTTCTTATTTCTGCTCAAAAACATAGATTGTGGGTACTCGTTAGAACCGCCTCGGTGAGGCGGTTCTAACGAGTGCCCACAATCTATGTTTTTAGCAGAAATATGAAAAATATCAGAAGTTTGTATCGGAAAAGTTTCAGTTTTTGGTGATGAAATTTTCAATATATTTGAATAGACGTGTTTTCGTAATGATGTGCCTACGTATACACACCGATACAAATCTATAAACATACCATTCATGTCTTATCATACCACTTCGGTCAAGTTTACAATTGAAACGTGTTAAACAGATTACTGTTCAAACATATGCAAAGACAAGACACCCAGATGCCTTCCTAATGCATTTATAACAGTATATATGGCGTTATGAAATTGCCCTCGATCAATTAAATTGTGCTAGATGAATGCCAAGTAAATAAGTGAACTCATAGAATCAGTCCAGTTGTTCAAAGCATCGTTAGCTTAACGAGCTCGTTAGTGGTCAAAATGTTAACTGTTCTAGTAAGTACAATATCTAACCCACAGTATTTTTTTCCTGAAAAAAATGTGAGTAGCTTTTGCAAATGCAAAAGCTACTCACATTTTTTCAGCAGAAATATAAGCCTATATGCCATATTTAATGATCAGTTTTAACGATACGCTAACTAACGACATCGTTAGTTTTGAACAGCTGGGCCCAATTTGTTAAGGTAAGACTGCTAACTTGGAATTATTAATTAATAACTGTAAGAAGTGTATCATATATTTAAACATAGCGAATTTAGTGAGGATGTACTAAATAGCCTAACATAAATAAACACGACCACAATCAATGAAAACACGTGTTGGTATACGTAGATGCATTTCAGACAAAAATATCATTACGAAAAGAGCCTATTCAAATATACTGAATGTTTTACCACCAAAAAATGTAAATTTTCAGATAAAAAATTCTGATATATTTCATATTTCTTCTCAAAACATTGAATGTGGGTACTTGTTAGAACCGCCTCGGCGAGGCGGTACTCCAAGGCGGTTCTAAAGAGTACCCACAATCTATGTTTTTTGAGCAGAAATAAGAAAAATAATATATACCCTGTATACCTCAGTTTTACTACATAAAAGTGGAGTTTAAGGGGATCACCATTATATAGGCATGTTTTTGTGATGTATTGCCATATTTTACCCAAATTTTCTGACACACAGGTCTAAACAAACAATGCAGATAAAAACCAGAGCATTACGAAAACACGCTTATTTATATATACTGAAAATTTTACCACCAAAAAATGAAAACAATCAGATAAAAAATGCTGATATTTTTTCATATTTCTGCTCAAAACACAGATTGTTGGTAATCGTTAGAACCGCCTCGATGAGGCGGTTCTAACGAGTACCCACAATCTATGTTTATGAACAGAAATGAGAAAAATAATGTTTGCCCCTGTAAACCCCAGTTTTACTAAATAAAAGTGGGGTTTAAGGGGGTCAGAACTATATAGGCATGTTTTCGAGATCGGACGAATGGTCCTATAGCTCACCTGAGAGTATTTGTTCTGAGCTCAGTAGCTTATGGTAACAATTTTAAAGACTGAAACATATAAGTATGGTAGCCGGTAATGTTTGAAATACCTTTGGACTCTGTATCCTTTAGTAACTTGGTATGGGACTTAATTTTAATTAATTTGGTGGAACAGACATTTCACATAAGATAGCTTTGATGAAGCTACATACCAAATATAAAATGCCAAGGCCGTCTTAAAGTCCACACAAGAAGAGTTTTTAAAGATTTTCCTCATATGAGTCTATGTAAAGCTAGTAACCCCCATAGAGCCATTTTTGACCCAAGGGCTATAATGTAAACAATCTTGTTAGATGTCTACTAGATGAAGCTACGTACCAAAGATAAAGAGGCAGTGACCTTCTAGTTTCACAAAATTTTTTCCCTATATGAGTCTATGCAAAATAAGTGACCCTGGGCCAGGGCCATACTAGATAAAACTATACACCAAATATCAAAGGTCTGGGCCTTCAAGTTTCCGACAAGAAGATTATGGAAGTCTTTTCCTTCTATGCGTAACAAGTGAACCCCGGAGTGGGGCCATATTTACCATAGGGCAATACTTTAATAGAAGTCTATAAGATAAAGCTATATACCAAATATCAAAGGCCTGGGGTTTTTGCTTTTAGACAAGAAGATTTTCGTTTTGCCTATATAGGTCTAAGACGGGGCTATTCTGACCACAGGGCTATAATTTGATCCATCTTGATAAAGGTCTACAAGATAAAACTAAATACAAAATATCAAAAGCTTGGGCCTTCTGGTTTTAGACCAGAAGAGTTTTACATTTTTTACCTATGTCAGTCTATGTAAAACAAGTGAGACCCAGGGCTCGGCCATTCTTTACCCCCAGGGCTATAATTCGAGCAACCTTAGTAGAGGCCTATTAGATGGTTACATACCAAATATCAAAGGCCTAGGCCCTGGGGCGGGGCCATTTTTCATCCCAAGGCTATCATATGGACGTTCTTGATAAAGGTCCACAAGATAAAGCTACATATGACAATCAAAGGCATCGGCCGACTAGCTTCAGATTTTTAAGTTTCGTCTAATGCCTATAGGCGCCTATGCAAACAATGACCTTTCTGATTAATAAAAGTCATGGACAAACAAAGGTTATCATTTTTTTCAAATTTTATCGGGCCCATGTCCCTAATGTTGCATACTAATCTCCAGGGCCACTGACCCTTTGCTTCCGGAAAAGAAGACTTTTAATTCATGTTTACCATATATGGGTATGGTGGTCATTTTGATTATGTGACCCAGAAGGTGCGAACAAACTTTGGTTGCTCCGTCCATGAAGGCGCCATGTAAAATTTAGCTTTGTTTGGCCCAGTGGCTTCTGAGGAGAAGACGTTTTAAAGAGTACGGGGTTTTCCCTATATGATTCTCTGTAAAACAAGTGACCCCTGGGACGGGTGCATTTTTGACCCCATCGTTATTAGGATGAAACTACATACCAAATATTAAAGACCAGGATCTTCTGGGTTCAGACAAGAAGATTTGAAAAGTTTTGCCTTTTGGAATCTATGTTAAAAACTGACATTTCCGTAAAAGAGGTCAAAATTAACCTAATATCATTTTTTTCAAACTTGCTGGGCCCATGCCCAATGCTGCATACCAAGCTTTAGGGCCATTGGTCCTTTGGTTCTGGAAAAAAATAATTAAAAGCTTTCTACCACATATGGGCGTGACACTCATCTTTGTCATGTGACCCAGATATGGCAATCAAACTTTGTTCCAGTTGTTTCTGAGGAGATAATGCTTGAGGAGTGTGGACAACGGACAGCCGACGGAGCCTGCCTCTACTATAAGCTCACCTATGAGCCGAAAGCCTCATGTGAGGCAATAAAGCTGAACCACAAAGATCTGACATGTGTGCCCATCGAAGACACAAATCAGCCTGTTCATCCGTGCAGTCTGATCAGAGTCATCGTTGTCCGCATAAGTAATTTGCGTCCTTGGCATTTTAAAATACGTCCAGTAAAGATTCTGATCAGACTGCGCGTATGTCCAAAGCTACGTTTTCTGACATTGTGGCTCAAGTTATTCCAAAGCAGGCAATAGGAGTGTAATCCTTTATCAACTTTTACAATACAAACCACATACCTCATTAACGGGAGACAACCGTAGACCAGACACCATACCATATGTCTCCATGTCCTCCATGCCATACAGGAATCCTCCAAATACAGAGATTACTGAATCATGTCGGACTGTGTGTGTCCCGTCGCTTACCTGAAGAGAGGAAATTGAGGGAAATGGATATTCCTCAAAAAACAAACATTCTTTTATCCAAGAAAGGTTTAATAAATTGTTATATAGTATTAATACAATCATAAAATGTAGCCCCTGTCAGCTTGTAAAATTTCAGTTAGGCCCTCGTTCTTGAAATGCAATGACTTTTTTCCGTATCTCTGAATTAATATTGCCAACAATAATTCAGAGATACTTAAAAATCGTTTCATGTTTGATCCAGTTAAAAGACGAGAGACTAACAGAAATTTTACAGGCTGTCCTCCCAGTACTGGCTTATGCGGTATTCGACTGTCAAAGTAAAAAGGATGGGCTCAAAAGAAATAAATGTATAATAAAAAAGTCTTAACTGGAAGAAACTGGCTTGTCTGCAGAAAAAGTTCCGTTTTACATTAATGGTAGGCAAATGTGATCAGAGTCCGTTGATTGCATGTGCCTCGACAGCCTCCAGGCTATCCAAAAGGGATACATGAGGACCCTTGCCAGACTGTGTGGTGATCTTATTCTTTGCTGGTTACATTGTTCTTATTGTAGGTTTTATCGTGAGATGGCTCAAATTTATATACCCAAGGGAGATAATTCACAACTGAAAGTATCTGACTACTTCTGAAAGTTGCGTCCCTTTAAATGCAAAACATAAAGTTTGCTTCCAGGCAATGTAGAAAATTAACCCTTGTCCTGCTGAACCCGGATATGTCCAACTGATCTGGATCTTTACTGTTTGCCATAAAGTATGTGAATTTGTATCAACAACCTGGATTAAGTAATCTAATTGGCTGAAAATTAGAAGTAGGCGTGGCATGTTAATTTATTCAGCAGGACAAGGGTTAAGTTCATACACAAAGGAATTTAGTTCTTATCTGCAAAAGTTGTTTCCAATAAAAAGTGCTAGAAAAAAAAGGACTTTGTAACCCATTTATGCCAAGTGGAATCTTCTACCTTAGCAGAAATTTGAAAAATATCAGAGTTTGTTACCTGAAAATTTTCGGTTTTTGGAGGTGAAGTTTTCTATATATTTGAATACGCGTGTTTTAGTAATGACTCTCCCGGAGCAGCTGAAATAGATACAAGGTACTCTACCTCGATAAAGCCACCAACATACTCGGTACTTGGAATGGTGGTATACACTGTCCCGCTAGGAAGAGACGACCCGTCCAGCTTTAACCCGGATTTTTCTGCATCTTTCACGACAAACATGAAGAAGTTTCGGTAGATTCCGTATGTGTATTTCGGTGTAGCGAATGTATAGTCAGCGGCATACTGCTCAATAGGTGGAATCGTAATCAGCGCGGGATCGGCTGGTTCCCTATAAGATGAATAAGTTTATGCACTTTAAGGGAAATGGTAATACTTGGTTGATTTTTGACCATTTTTACAAGGAAGACAACTTTAATAGCCTCATTTTTTGCCTTTCGGCACACCAAGCTATGTCTGAAAATTGGTGTACTCTAAAGGAAAGTTTACGTAACTAGAGTTTAATCACTTTACTAAAAGTGTCTGTATACATTATCAGAGGTGGCAACTGTCGAGTGCTTTTGTCACACATACGAAATGGGATCTACGCTAAAAGAGAAAGCGTTTGCTCCACGTGCCAGCAAATTAGTTCTTTTCAGAGTAGATTCCTTTTCAGAAGTGACTTGGTGTGCAGCAAACAAATAGACAATACAACAGTTGCCTGTCTCCATTGCAAAAATGACGGACACCATATGTATCGAAAATTTCAAAAACTCCTTTTACCGGGCCTTGGGGTTATAAAACATTTTTCGTGCTCAACTCAGCAGAGTATGGAATATGTCCTGCTGATAAATCTTAAATTGCTTACAATTCAAAAAATCTTTCTTGCTAAACATAGCTGAGCATGAAAATTTCTCTGCTAAGAAATATGAAAATGCCAACTTTTGTTGGCATTTTCTTATTTGTCAGCAGAGACATTTTCATGTTCAGCTAAAAAAGTTGGCATTTTCGTATTTCTTAGCAGAGAAACATTCATGCTCAGCTGAGTTGAGCACGAAAAATGTTTTATAACCTCAGGGTCAGCAGTCTAACGCTCAATATTTCTTTTTTTCCTATTAGAGCTTCAAACTAAAAGGTACCTTTAACCCATTTGAGTCTAGAAATCCCTAATTGGGTAAATTGGTAAACAGTGCAGACCCACATCAGGTTCCACATAACGATCGTCTGATCAGGGTGTACACTCTTTGCATTAATAACAGGAATTTCTATAAAAAAAAAAGTAGTAGTAAAAAAACTAACAAGACACCCTGCTATTTTAAATCAGGACTCAGACGGGGTTCGGGGATTCAGTAGAAATCCCCTTTGACTTTGATACATTTAGGATATTTATCCTAAAATGTTCTTTACCTTATGCTTCTTTTCACAAAGCCCATTTTACTACCTATGAATGTGCGAGACATTGCTGGATGAGTGGCAAACAGTATAGACTCTGATCAGATGTCGTGTTCTGATTTGAGTCTACAGTGTTTGCTCAGGCATGTCTTTCCGAATACATGGAGTACGTACACTAATTTGATCAAATCGAACTCTTAGAAAGCATCCTGGATTCCCCGCCCCCCACTGGAAATAGCTCAGTCCAAAGAGTTGTTGTAGAGGAGTCCACCCGACGTAAATGGGTTAAGGTAAATTGTATTACTGTCTTGCATTTACAGTCTGAGAAGAAAGTAAGTATTTCCACATGCGCTAATTCGCAGGACCATGCAAAGTACATGTGCTTAATGGAACTTGATGCCCTGAATTAGGCCGAAGTGTATAAATATAAAGTGATGTCAGGAGGAAACGGTAACCATTTTACGAATACACTTATAGTTTGTCCTCCAATTTTATCAAGAGACAAATGTTGTGCCTCGCAATTTGCTATCATGATCGCATCTACCGAGCTAGCATTCTACATAAATCTATAGCGGACCGTTATCGGCCCGTCAGCTACCCTGACGGGCCGATAACGGCCCGCTGTAGATTTATGTATAATGCTTACAGACAATATTAAAAGTGAAGATACCCAGGAATTTTCAGAATCACAACGCACAGTTTTCATGAGGCACCAAAAGAAAGAGAGATAAGGAATAAACAATGACAAAACAAGCGTTATTTAGAAAAGGGTGTTCCCCGACAGGAAAAAAACTTACTCCTAAGAGAAGTAAATTCTTTCCTATAAGAGTAAACCTATTGTTAGAAGCAAAGCTAAACCATTTCGACGGTGCTACCTCATCAGGGTGTGACTATTCCCTTAAATTGCTAAGTAAAATTGTAGCAGACGACAGTCTATGTTTTATTATGAATATTTTTCAGATAAATTAAAATTTGGTAATTCATGTTTATCCTTTGCAAAGATTCACATGAAGTGTCAAAGCTTATTTTCTTTAAACAATACAAAACCTTGTTTGGCAGATTACAATGGAGCTGCATCAAAAGTAAGCTTAACCCTTAAACGCTATGACGACTAAAGCAGACGACATTTTTTTTTTCAGAGAAAATTAGGCTTGGCATCTCATATTTCCTAGCAGACTATTCACATTTAATGTCATATTTTATTTTCTCTAAAGGAAAAATCAAAATGTCGTCTGCTGCAGTTGTAATGAGCACTTAAAAACGGTTAATATATTCAATAGGCATTTATCACGTACCTCCACGTTGTTTGACTGATCACAATGAGAATGACCATTATAGCTTTATCGGACTCTATGTAACAACACTCATCTGAAGGAAATATATACTCTGCTTGGCTTCTTGCATTCAAGGTGAACGATTGACTGAAATACAAAATAAAGTCGAACCTCAATGGATCGAACATATTTGGGGCCACGGAAATTCGTTCGCGACATGGGTAGTTCGAGCCACTGAGGGTTAATCATGGCACCAGGTCTGGAAGCAAATAGCGATAATTTAGGGAAATCTTTTCGATTTTCTCTACACAATGCTTGTATGTTGAGTGTACTCATTAGAATCGCGTCAATGAGGCGATTCTAATGAGTACACACAACATACAATTCCATGATAAAATAAGAAAAAAATCCCTAAATATTTGTTTTCCTGAGCTATTGGGAGGATTTTGTAGGGACGGAAAAAAGAGTTCGAATCATCCACGGTAAACGAGCCATCCGGGTTCGAACCATTGAGGTTATACTGTATAGCATACAAGAATTCTTTACCTTGTTTACCCTAAATATTGGGACAACATAGCTCCTTACCGTACTTGTCCTAAAATTTGAACAAGGCCATATAGCTGTTGATAAGTTAAAAGAGTGCTGAGTGAGAGGCAAACATTGTAGATCCTAATCAGACGCCGCGTTTAGATAACACATTTTACCATATTCACATTACGAAAATACGCCATTCAAATATAAAGAAAATTTCACCTCCAAAAACTGAAAATTTCCAGATAAAAAACTCTGATATTTTTCATATTTCTGCTCAAAACATTGTGTATACTCGCTGAGGCGGCTCTAACGAGTACCCACAATCTATGTTTATGAGCAGAAATAAGAAAAATAATATGTACCCCTGTAAACTCCAGTTTTACTATATAAAAACGTAGTTTAAGGGGGTCAAAATTATATAGTTGTGTTTTTGTGATGATCCAATAAAACTTTACCGATTCTCTCAGCTTTACTGTAACTTCACCACCAAAATGTCTCTTCAGTTTAAGGAACTACTGTTTTAACAACAAGCGTAAATTAGAAACACTTCCACGCACATGATGTCAGTAATAACAAGTACCTACCCCCGTAAAGTAACCAAATCGTAACGGTCGGACAACGGGAAAACAGTATACAACCCCACCCAATCAACAACACACACACAAACACAGCCTGCTGTATACTCGGGATGTAATAAAATGAGAGTTTGTTTGTGTTGAGGTTTTGCGGCCCAGTCAATCCAATGGGGTCATGTCGAGCACGGTCAGTTTACCTAACCACACGTTTACTGGACAGGCTTAGTCCTCTAAGCGGTTAACCAGTATTGTGCACATTCTTTCGCCAGAAACTGACAACTGCCCTTCTTGAATCAGTGGAAGGGAGAGAATGACCGTAGAAAATATTTCATGATTAATCTCCACAAAAGAATGTTGCAGACCTCGGCGGGGGTCGAACCCGCGACCTCCTGGTTTCCAGTCGGACGGCGCATCCAACTGAGCCACCGAGGCCGGCAATAAAATGAGAGAATCAACTGCTTGTTTTTATGGTATTTCCCAGTGGGCACACAACGTTAAAATGACGTCGTATCAATGTCGATGCGACGTTGTGTGCCTGCTGGGTTACTACTAAGAGATGAAACGACTCCTTGTATTGGGGCATTTATAATGTGGTTATAAATACTCAAAAAATTGCTTTTGGGATTTGCCCAAGCGGATATGGCAGACTATTCAAAAAAAAATGTTTTGACTTGTTTCATTGAGAATAAGTTTTCCGTGAAAACAAATAGAACATTTCCTTTTTGTCTCTTTTGATTTAGCCTACAGAATAGTATATTTTCAAATATCTATGGCACAAAACAGGTAAGACAAACGTTAACCCTAGCGGCGGTAACCAGATCGATCGGCTTGTGGTTTTACCGCCCAACCAACCTATTATGTGAGCCGGTCAGTGTACCTTAGCATTTTTCCTGGACAGGCTTAATTCTCTAGGCGGTTAATTAGTATTTGTGCACTAACTTTCGCCAGAAACTTACAACTGCCCTTCTTGAATCAACCGAAGGGAGAGAACGATCGTATTAAATATTGCATGATCAGTCTCCACGAAAGAATATTGCCGGACCCGCCGGAGATCTCCTGATCACCAGTCGGACTCGTATCCAACTGAAACAACGCCGTCGGTATCAAAACGAATTCGGGTGTATTGCGTCAATCGAATTCCAACACATGATGCTAATATTCTACAGGTATGTCATAAATCCTGCTCTGTGATCAGTAGTAAAATCTCTAGCGACCAATTTTAACAATTTTGTGTATTGTTAGACAAAGAGCCCGTTCGTTGTTCACCAATCGTTGAAGCTCGGAAATCTTATATATGTGACCCTGAGCTACGTTCATAAGTGCAATGTGATAGCGACTCATTACGAAAACACGCTTATATAATTTTGACCCCCTTTAACCCTACTTTTATATACTAAAACTGGAGTTTACAGGGGTAGACATGATTTTTCTTATTTCTGCTCAAAAACATAGATTGTGGGTACTCGTTAGAACCGCGGTTCTAACGAGTACACACACTCTATGTTTTGAGCAGAAATATGAAAAATATCAGAATTTGTTATCTGAAAATTTTCTTTTTTTTTTTGGTTGTAAAGTTTTCAATATATTTGAATAGGGGTGTTTTCGTAATGGTTCTGTCCTGCATTCCTGTACCCAATGGCGAGCGCCAACAGGAACAGGGATCCAGGGCAAAACACATGCGAGTTTCTTTCACATATGAACGCAGCCCTGGTTAACGCTTAGCACTATGGAAAAATTCAGCAGGCGATTTATTGAAATATTTTGTTTCTATTTTTCCCAGAAAACAGGATTTGACATTTAGTGCAATATGCATGGAACGACAAATCCTACTTTCTGGAAAAAAAAAAAATTATTATCCAATTTGCCACATGCTAAATTTGCCCAGAGAGTAGCGAAGGTTAAGGTTGAGCAAACTGATCAGTCTGTAGATGTACATGTATATAAATATGATAAATAATTAAAAAAAAATCAATTTTAATGCATAGTCTTCTATCCATGCATTAATCTTAATTTTGTTAGAAAGTTCTGAGAGCGGGGACCACACCAAACCCAGCTAGCATTCTTTATAAATCTATAGCGGGCCGTTATCGGCCCGTCAGCTACCCTGACGGGCCGATAACGGCCCGCTATAGATTTATAAAGAATGCTTACTGGGAAGTTTTTGTCTCACCTGTAACTACCACTACACGTCACGCTGACTGACGTGCCATCTTCTGAGCCAACAAACTTAATCTCGTCACCTGGAAAACATTATAAAGGGCATCTTTCATTTCTGCCCACGCATGGATTTTTCTGAAACTTTGTATAATAATAACTAGGCATATGCAACCTATGAAAAAGTAGTTATTAAATTATATAATAAAAAGTTGGACGCAGGACGCAACCTTGACTCACTCCCCCCATGAGCTGATACCTGTCTCCAAATAAGTATGTCATACATCTTAAGTTTAATTTAGTTTTAAAATTTTTGCACTGTGCTGAATGGTGAACACCATAGTAATTCTATTGGTACCACAAAACATTTATTTTTAATTAAAGTTAACATTTTCTGATAAATTGATTATAAAAAATCTGAATTTTTTACCAAAAAATGAAAAAAATATCAAAATGAAACTTTCAAAATTAATATGTTATAGTCTTTGTCAAGATTTCATACTACCAGCAAAATTTGCTACATATATCCTCTATAGCTGTGCTAAATTTCATAAAAAATCAAAACCGGTAACATTGTCATTTTAGGCCTTGAATGGATATAGGTCGATTTTTATAAAATTGACTATTTTAATCAAAGAGAGTTTAGACAACTCAGAATGAATATATCTTGAGCTACCCATTAAATTTTCATGACTTTCTGTTACTTGCCTTCTATTTATATGGACTCAGACTAACCAACTATTACAAATATAGACAGCATAACAAATTAAAAGAAATTCTAATTAACACATTAGGCTTAACAAGATATTACGTTTTAATTCATGTCAGCAAATCATTGAGCATTTTGTATAATTACTTCCCAAAAGGCATAAAACTAAAATAGGTGTAAAACAGGGGTATCCATTTTCACCATTACAAAAATAGGCATAAAACAGGGAGATCCGTAATCTCCATTGTCATATTAAGAAGATGTGCAAACGTACTATTGCAAGTAATTGTTGCTTGTTTGTTTGTTTGTTTGTTTTGAAGAAGGATTTGCATCCCCATCAACAGATTTTAGGATTTTTGGAAATTTGTTTCTGGACTGGTGAACTCGAACCAAACTAAGAACGCTTAAAAAAAAAATAATACCTATAGACTTAACTTCTGATATATCTATAGCGTGTTTGCAAGCCTATATTGTACTTTGAAATTATGAACACTGGATTTCTTGTCCTGTAAACATGTTCAAATGTGTCACTTCAATCGGTATTTCCTGCGATCGAATTGACACTGACACTGGAGTTTTTCTCTTTGTTTCAACAGTTACCTTTGATGACAGCAGCACAGAATAACTACTGTTTATGTGGTCTTAACTTTTGCTATCAGAAAAGCAGATCTATCCTTTCTTCCTTACAGTAAGCATATATGAAATTGTTTCTGTTCTGCATAAGTTCTATTCTTGTGCACATAGTTTGACTTAAACAACATATTGGTGTTCTGTAGTTCTTCAGGTTAAAGCTTTAAGATTTTTCAAAAGGTTGCATGACATTCATATTTTAAGTCATTTGCCTAAGGACTTCCATACTAGTTTGAAACTCCGCCATATGTTAACACAGGAATTTAAAACAGCTAACTTGTGTGGTTTTAATGTGAATCGAAAGGATATATTGAAGAATTTTTGAACAGTTTTCATTCATTTGGTTGCTGGCAGTTCTATGGTATTTAATTAATTCTATTTTCACCTTGTCTCTGTTTTTTGTGTTTTGAAAGGAGGCTTTTAGTATTCAAGTTTTGTTTTTGTTCTTATACTTAAATTCTTTCTTCCATTGAATATTTTAGCTGAATATAATTTCATTCTTCTTAATACCAACTGCTCTTACTTTGTTGTTCTTCGCTGATCATATTTCTGAAAAGTTATTCTTTCATTTTAGAAAGAGTACTAAAATATTTGGTCAGCAAGTGCATAGATCTTACCTAAAGAAACAGTACTAAGCGTGCATGTGTCCATGTGACACAGATTTTGGTTGTTCATTACTGATTGTATTTAAGCTGTAGTGTTTTTTTTTCCAATATTGAGTGCCTTCATGTGTGTTTTGTACCAGCTGTGAAATCTTCTGCTGTGGTTTTGACAATATACAGATACAGAAAACTTGGACTTAGTGTCTGCATGGTCCAGATCATGTAAACGAAAAGTTTTTTTTTTTTTTGTTTTTTTTTTTTTTTGGACATGGTGTTCAACAAGGTGCAATTCAGTCAACTGGTTATAAATGAATATGTACAATTATGGTATCAACTTCTTATACAAATCATACTATATCATGGTAATCCAAATTGAAAGCTATTGATAAGTTGACTTTACACTTAACTACTACTTATACATGAGTATTGGGTAATTTCATATTTTGCCGACTCAGGACTATATGTATTCAGGCTGTTCAAACAACATGTTACCGGGCTTCAATTTTTATGAAATTTCATGTGTTTATTCCTAATACATATGGAATTTTTTTTTGCTGAAATGGTGTCTTGACAAGAATCGGGACATGGTAAAATTGCAGATAATATCTGGATGAATACATAACCTGCAGCTGAAATATGGGGCTATCGTTCAACTTACGTTATTGCTCCAACACTATTGCTAAGTACATGAAGCCATCCATAGTATCAAAACATGTACTAATGATGGCCTTAATTAATAAAACATTCCAGCATCTGAAAAATGAAATCCTGTTTACTGCACGAAGGTTAATATTAGGGCACCCCCTGATTTGGTAGTGGCCGCGTACAAAACACCATAAATTTACAATGGAACTACATTTAAAAGCCAATGCCTCATAATCATCAGCTTTATACCCTAGGCAACCATTGTGCAGAATTTCATCCTATTCCAAGCGTGGGCAGAAACCAATGTAAATTTCCTATACCGTGTAAGAGCCCCTTTACCTTCACCCCTGCGTCTCAGAAGTAGAATATTCTATCTTTGAAATGGGATGGACCCATTGTTGCAAATGGGGTGTCATCTAAATATCGATCTATCCTCTTTGTCATTCCTGTTTTCTGGTTCTACACTGCTTGCAATGTAACATGTTTTGGTCTGCGGGTTTGAAAGAGTTTAGATGAAATTTCGCCACATCGGCTTGTATACTAGATTCCCTACTGACCAAAATCACTTGAAAATTAACCTATATCAATGAACCGAGCAAAGACATGTGTTCAACAAACGGCACGGTAAACCGGGTTTTCTAGTTTTAACTCACAACAATTGTCGTCTGCTTTGTCGTCTGCTTGTGATATTAAAAGTCAGTTTTGCAAACAGTGTGGACCCAGATCAGACTGCTCCTCTAGGAGCAGTCTGATCAGGGTCCACACTGTTTGCCTGTATGCATAAAATAGGTTTGAAAAGTTTGCAAGAATATTCAGCAGACGACATAAACAGACAACATTTTCAGATGCATGTTTTCTTGGCGTTTTTTAAGGGTAAACACTCACTTTTGCCGTATATATCCTAAAGACTGGTGCACTTGTTTTCATCAAATCTGTCCTAAAAATGCGTTTTGTATTTCTATAGCATTTGTTCCTAGGGGTAGATTCGGCACCACTGGATTCGATTCAAACGAGTCAAACCCACGTAGTTTTTGCTGCTGTTCGTTCTAAGGCAACAGTTTTTGTGTTGCTCATTCTTTGTGGGACTTTGTTGCTGCTCGCTACGGTAGGTTTTGGTTTTTGCGGTGTGTTTAATATCTTGTTATCGTGTTGTTTTTTTTTATCCTGTATGGTGTTGTGATGACCTCGTTGTGGAAGAGAGAAATGTCGCTATACCTTTCGCTGTTTTGTGGTGTATGTGTTATCTGCCATAGTTTTGGGTAGGCTTGGTTCTGTGATTGTAGCATTTTCTAGACATCTTTACTAACAACCATCCATCTAAACATATGTCATTCTTGAGAGTTCAAGATTGTTTTTGGAAATAGAACAAAACCAAATACAATAATGCTTCAGTGACTTCAACACCGATGTCTCGTTGACTGCGGCTGATTTGAAGTCGTTTTTTTTTTTTTTTGAGTCCCTAGGGAAATATTCCGATAAAACATGAAAACAAATATTTAGAGATATTTTAGAAGCCTTATTTTATCAAGAAAATATATGTTGTATGTACTTATTTGAATCGCCTCGAAGAGCCAATTCTAATGGGTACACTCAACACACCATTATTTCGTAGACGGTCGTAACGAGGGGCGTTCATTTAATGTTGTCATTGGGGTTATACAGGGCGCGTTATTAATCCCATTCTCATTTCGTTTACTTCAATCCTTCGAAGTATTCTCCCTTGACGGAAACACATTTTTCAAGTCTCGAAATCCATTCAGTAAAGGCAGAGAAGTAGGTCTTTTTAGGTATACCCTGGAAATTGCACTACCAAGTGCACTTCGGGATTCATAACGACGACCAGAAACTGTTTTCTTTAGTAAAGGAAACAGAAAAAAGTCGCAGGGACTAAGGTCTGGCGAATAAGGTGGATGAGAGAACTGAACTACCTTTTCCTCTTTCAAGAAGTCTTGGACAAGAACACACTTGAGAGCAGGTGCGTTGTCATGGATAAGACACAGACCTCTTAAAACGGTTGCAGGTCTACGTTTTTCATAGTGCCTTTACCTATGAGTGTATGTGACTGAATCAACTTGAACTTACAATCACTTTTGAAAGACTGAACGGATTAGACCGAAATTTCGTCCTATTATATAAAATTACTCCCCCGTGAAATCACCGCAGTTTCCACGTGCTAACAACCACGCGGTATGGTGGGCCATTAGTGACACAATTAAATGAACGCCCCTCGAATCCCCATTTGCTTCCGATAAAACTGGCGCTATGATAAACCAACAGTAGTTGGACTAACACATGTCTAGAGCAAATTTCCATGGTCCCACAGATGTTCCAGCCATTTAACCCATTTATGCATTGTGTCCCATAAATGGCAAACAGCGTAGATCCAGATCAGACGCCACAGAACGCGCCGTCTGATCAGAGTCTACACTGTTTGCATGAAGTAGAGGAATTTCTGTAGATCATGGTAATAACAAAATCTAAGCAGACACCCCTTTTACTGGAAATGGACCGGTCCAAAGTTACGGTGGAAGATATAAATGAGCCGTAACATCAGAAAACGTACCTTCTGACAGTTGAACCCAACGAAGACTCAAATCAGCCTACGCATCCACACAATTTTATCTGAGTCATTGTTGTGTTTCATCCTTGGTTATCAAAAAGGCAGTCAGTAACGACTCTGATCAGACTGCGCAAATGCGCAGGCTTTCACAATCTTTGCAACGCGTACATGTCCGAAGGTATGTTTTCTGTTTTCTCATAAAGCATCGATGTTCACAGCCTTATCACAAGCATTATTTGACAGCTGATGCGATCACAAAATATTCCGAAAAGATGTATATTTCTATCCTCCCAGCGGGCACAATGTCGCATCAACATCGATGCCCTGTCATGCCGGGCTTTAGAAATATTTAAAACTAAACTTTATGTGGGTGCAGGCTCCCTAACAGCTTGCATATTGACCACTGCAAGGCGACGATTTTGATTCTGCTTTCTTTGTACATTGCTGTTTCGAAGGAGTGCTGTACATGTCATCCAACTCTTAACAGCCTTAGCTGTTTTCCTCGAGAGTGCCTGTCCTTTGGTCTCCCCATATCTTATATCATACTTAATTAAACCATACATTTGCTGATTGTAAATACACTTGAACCTATATAAGACGATTCGTTATAAGATGATTCGGATATGACAGTTTAAATGTGGACCCCAAACGTTGTATCCAAAAAAAAAGACATGTATAAAATTCTATAGAAAAATGAGCATTTATAATGTAGACATTTTTATTTGGATAAACACGGTTGTTGAGCTAACACGGTTTTTACTTTGGGTCTCAGCATTAGTGTTACGAATAAGATATGGTGTACTACAAAACAACAGAAAACATTCGAAAACATTACAAAAACACGCCTATTCAAATATATTGAAAATTTCACCACCAAAAACTGAAAGTTTTCAGATAAAATGTCTGATATTTTTCATATTTCTTCTCAAAACATAGATCGTGGGTACTGATTAGAACCGCCTAATAGAGGCAGTTCTAACGAATACCCACAATCTATGTTTTTAAGCAGAAATAAGAAAAAATAATGTATACCCCTGTAAACCCCAGTTTTACTATATAAAAGTGGGATTTAAGGGGGCCAAATTATAAAGGTATTTTTTCGTGATGTTTACTCTGGAAATCTGTGGCCCCGGCCTAATTTTCATTTTCACCTACCTGTTGTTCGGTGTGGAACTGGAACCGTCGCAAATTTCTTTCCCCAAGTCTTGACTGGCATCATCTGATCTACCAAATGATCCTTTGAAGTACCCGGTGACACCTTTGTTCGCCTATTTCCGGAGAAAAATGCGAAATTTTTGTCGCCTGTGATGTGAGAACCGGTAAGATCGCCGTCCGTCTGAATCTACAATAATGCAGAAAAACGAGCCGTCTCATCAGGATCTACACTGTTTGGTATTCTGTGTTTGACTTACCTTTGGGATCATTGGGCCTATTGTGGTATATTTGAAAATGGAGTTCTGCTCATACATACGCTACAGGGCGTAACCAGTGTTGCAAACTTCATTACTGCTTATGAAGAGTCTCAATAAAACCGAGACTCCCATTTTATAATCCGTAGTGTGTTATTTGTTTCCAAAGGCAATCTTTTTGACGTTTATTATTGCATAAAAAGCAGTGTCGCACGTTATTAACAGCCGTGCATTAACCGGCGAAAGCCGTGTATTAACAAGGCAATTCACGCGCTGTTAATGCACGGCTACGCAACTTTCAAAATGCTCGTACCAGGGCCATAGATTTGCTGCCGTTACGAGATGTGTACTGCCTGGCCCTAGAACGAGCATAATCAGTGGAAATTACGTTTGCGAGACATCGGTGAAAAGGCGAATCAAAATAGCGCAAGAAATAAATCGAAATATAGCAAATGTTTTCAGTTTTTATGCTGTAATAGCGATCGAACATGGTTTTTCAATACATTAACATTCGCCAGCTCCCTTGGGAGGTGTTGAAAACCGCGGCCTCCGGCGACGGTTTTCAACACGTCTAACGGGACCTGGCGAATGTTAATGCATGAAAAACCATGTTTGATCCCTATATTAAACTATGGCTCCAGACTGTGGATATATCCAAATTAGAGGACTGAAGAGTCCACTGTAGAAAGTCAGGGCTGAAAAGGGTTAAAATATATACTGGATGAAATATATGATAATGTTTTACAGCAGAACGAAACCAGGAACATTATTATTGTAGGCATAATGTAATATAAGAAGAATTAATAATATATGGTTACACATATTTGTAAATATTGTCTTGGGTTGGATATTAAATGATGCAAGCTTGCATCTTTTTGGTCCTCAAACTAAATGACGGCTCCCTTCTCAATCTGTTTCGTGCCTGACTATCAATACCTGTGGTTTGCTCATCGTTCTCCTGTTTTTGGTTTTCATTTGGTCTGGTTTCAGATCACCATCGCACCGTAAAAACATCCTGTAGATTTTACAGTTAAAAAACCTGACAACTTGCTGGCAGCAAGTTGTCAGGTTTTTTTTACTGTAAAATCTACAGGATGTAAATTTTAAGGGCGTCCATAGATTATTTACAGGAATCTCCACGCAGGGCAGGACACAGTAGGGCAAGATACGTAACGTAGGGCAGAGAAGGGATGTGAATTGCAACACCGTGTCTGAAGCCTACCCACCCTTACCTCATTATCATTATCAGGAAACGATAATTGCACTGGAAGCCAGTTGCCAGTGACTTCACCGTAAAACCTATGGGATTTCTTTGCTGTGGATGTGAGCCATTTGCGTTTCAACGCAAAGATTTTGATTATATGTGTTTCACAGTGACGTTTCACATGTGAGGTAGAGAACGCCTTTGCGGACCAAACATATGGACCTGCATCAGAATTAAGGGCGAGGTTTATCGCGAGTAAAACTAGTTTAAACTCCCGCAGTAGTTTTCCTACTAACTGTTCCAAGGACATTCTTCTGTTGCAGTTTTTTTTTGTTTGTGCCTCTGTGATTACATTTCTCGTGTATGTAGTGTCCTTATTTGTTTCTCGTCTCCCCTCCCCTTTGTGCCTCGGAAGGGCCGTGCTTTGTGGTTGTGGCGTTTCCTAGATCTTCATTGATATATTTGTGAGCCTCCTTTGAAATCGCAGCGGTGGGCAATATGCACCAATCTCAGTTCAATAACACTAAAATTATTTACCGTAATCAACCTAATTACCGCACATGCTCCTATAAGCGCACAGTAAAGCAATTCAGTAGTCTTTAGATTACAGCTAGTGTACTTTTATCTACTTCTTTATAAAAGTATATGTTGTCGGTACTCGTTTGAATTGTCTCGACAAGTCGAGGCAATTCAAACGAGTACCCACAACATATGCTTTTATAAAGAAAATCAGAAAATAATATCGCATAAGCATCATTAAATACACTTCTCATGAAGTCCTCTGCTGATCTTTCTTCCAAGCGTGCCCTTATTAGGTTAATATTTTACTACAAGTTTTTCAGTAATCTTGAAACATCTAAGCGCATAGTGCGGTAATTAGGTCGAATACGGTAGCTATAGATAAATTGATCATTTGCAGTTGTTTGTAGCCTCCAAATATGCGTATTATAGTATAAACGATAGAGCCTGTACAGTACGTGACAAATTGTGGCCTAAGACGCCACCGAAAGCAACGTTATGTAAAGGTAACATTTGAAAGCATCCGAGTAAGCGTGCAATAAGCAAGTATAAGTAATAATTGTACGCTTGCTCCTCGGATTTTATCGCACATTATTAATCCTTATCATGCTGAATGAATTAAGATGCCACACCCACTTCCAATTTTCAGCCAATCAGATTACTTGATAAAGGTTGTTGATATGCGAATGCGCAGGCAGATCTGGGCCTTTTTGTCCGCATATACCCGAAGACACATTTTCGCCTGTCGTGGCGAGAATGATAAACATACAGAGAACATACAAATGGACAAACCTGAAGTGTATCAAATCGGTCAACAGTGACAGTGAATGTATCGTCTTTGAAGTAATACGTTCCATCCCAGTAAACCTCAATGGCAGAATGGCTACCAAGCTGTATAGTTATCGTCGTGTCATCGGTTACCCCGACAACAAGAAACTCACACTCATAGGTTGATGGATAATGTGATACGGCATAATACTCGTCACCTATCACGTCCACGGGAAAGGCAAGGAAAGCGTCGTTGGAGTAGGTCTCAATGTTACACCCATACACCACAACCTCTTCGGAAGCTGAATAAAACACAAATATCAACTTCAGTTGCGCAACCTCTACGCGAGCTGAGTAAAATATGAAGATAAACTTCAATTGTACAACCTCTTCGAAGGCTGGGTAAAATACGACCTTTATGATAAACTTCAATTGTACAACCTCTTCGGAGGCTGAGTAAAATACGACCTTTATGATAAACTTTAATTGCACAAACTCTTCAGAAGCTAAGTAAAATACGAAAATAAAATTTAATTGTACAAGCTCTTCGGAGACTGTATAAAATACGAAGATAAACCTCAGTTGCACAACTTTCTCGCAGGCCGAGTAAAATATGAAGATAGAAAAAGATGTAATTATATATTTTTCTTTTTGCAACACGAGCCGCATCGTGCATGATCATCTCATTCTTTTCCACAAATATATACATTCTGTGGACACAAAGCTCTCGATAAGGCACTTTTGTCAACCATACCGTATTACTATTTTCTTATATCTGCACAAAAACATATGTTGTAATACTCATTAGAAGTGTCTTGCGATATAATATGAAAATTAATTGATTGACACCCCTATTATATAGACATATATATACAGAAAGGAAAAAGAAACGCAGGGTAAATTTTATTCCTAAATTTCATTCAAGTTTGAAAAAGTTTGTTAAATATATTAATATGATTACAAAACGGTACATGTATGGAACAAAAGTTCCAAATTTCATTGGTTTGTGATCAACAAGTCTCGAGTTATTGAAGTTCATTGGTAGCTACCCCTCAAATCTTGAAATCAAAATCAAACTGAAAATCAATATCGGGTGTGCCCCCCCTCTTGCTGCCGTTGTGCCCTAATTCTCCTTTGGATAGAGTTAACAAAAGCATTGACAGTTCGCATCGGGATGTTATTCCATTCATTGATCAGCGCATTCCTTAGTTGTGCGAGAGTTGCGGGGGGATTTCTGCGCTTCCTAACCCTTCTGTCCAGCTCATCCCAATGTGCTCTATTGGGCTCAAATCTGGACTGTACGGTGGCCATGCTAGTGGTGCGATGTTATTGTTTGCCAGGAAATCCTGACAAACTCGGGCAACATGTGGTCGGGCATTGTCCTGCTGCAGAATCAGATTACGTTGTTGTACAAGCGGGACTGCAACAGGACGCAAGATCTCATCCCTATACCTTACTGCGGTCATATTGCCCGCAACAATAATCAACTGTGATTTTATCCCGTGAGCAATGCCTCCCCAGACCATAACGGAGCCACCCTCAAACCGATCCCGTTCGACAACACAGGCGTCGGCAAAGCGTTCTCCACGACGTCGGTACACACGACGTCGACCATCTGCGCGATAGAGAGTGAACCTAGACTCGTCCGTAAAAAGAACTCGTCTCCACTGCCTCATCGGAAATAGCCTGGGCGCATGCGCCGTCAACCACGCCATACGACGCAACCCACGTGCCTGGGTCAGAGGCTAACCAACGTATGGACGACGAGCTCGAAGACCAATCTCACGCAATCGACTTCCAACAGTCTTCGGAGAAATTTGTCGATTATGCGTACCTACTGTATTAAGGGTAGTTTCGGTAGCAGTGAGATGACGATTCCGCAAATGTGCCAGACGGATTGTCCTGTCTTGACGTCGCGACGTCACGCGTGGACGCCCAGACCGCGGTCGGTCTGCTAAATGCCCTGTCTCCCTTAAACGTCTAACAAGACGTTCAATTGTTTAGACGTTAACCCCAAAATGATTGGCAACTTGCTGTTGCCTCTGACCCTGCATCAGCAACGCAATTGCCCTACCCCTCTGAACATCAGTCAATCGTACCATGATTGAAAAAAAAGTTCAAAGTAGCGTAAAAATGAAAAGAAAAATCGGTAAAAGAATCGAAGAGCGTTGTGTATCGTTGAAGTGTACCAAATGGTGTGAGGAAATCTTGCTTTCCGTATTGTCCGATATTGATTTTCAGTTTGATTTTGATTTCAAGATTTGGGGGGTAGCTACCAATGAACTTCAATAACTCGAGACTTGTTGATCACAAACCAATGAAATTTGGAACTTTTGTTCCATACATGTACCGTTTTGTAATCATAGTAAAATATTTAACAAACTATTTCAAACTTGAATGAAATTTAGGAATAAAATTTACCCTGCGTTTCTTTTTCCTTTCAGTATATATAGGTTATTGCCTAGTTCAAAATTCCGAGCCGTCAGGCAATAACCGATTTGTTGCAATAAACCTTTGGGACCATATCTCACAGATGCCATAATGAGACCACAGAGTACACCGATCATGAATTTAATCAAGGGTATCAGGTTTCATTTAATGGCTTATTGCGACAAGAGGCTGATAAGAAGCGACTGTGTGCGACGCTTCTGGTCAGTACCCAAAATCCTATGCATACCCGCAAATATGACGTCGACGAAATGAGGAAAATGTCAAGATTGTTTTTCATTCTCTTTTTCTGTAAAAAACACCTTATTCTAAGATCTGTACCTGTGTACAGAGACAATTAGTTTTGTCAACTATATAGACGAACCCTTCGCGAAAACACGCCTGTATAATTTTGACCCCCTTAAACTCCACTTTTATATAGTAAAACTGGGGTATACATTTTCAGGGGTATACATTATTTTTCTTATTTCTGCTCAAAAACATTAATTGTCAGTACTCGTTAGAACCGCCTCGGCGAGGCGGTTCTTATGAGTACCACAGTTTATGTTTTGAGCAGAAATATGAAAAATATCAGAAGTTTTATCTGAAAACTTTCGGTTTTTGGTGGTAAAATTTTCAATATATTTGAATAAGCGTGTTTTCGTAATGATAAACAGTCCTGGTCAGACTGATCAGTCCAGCTGATTCTGGAATTTTTGAAACTATTTCGTTTATCAAGCGCTCATTGAGAAGGGGCTAAGCCTAAATTTGCTCAGCACATTGGGTTATGTTCCGAAGTTTAAAGCTCAAACGTTAATACAACGTTTAAAATATGTTGTTTATTTTTTTGTTTTTTGTTGTTGTTTTTTCACAAAAAAAAACTTGATATTTTATTCATATTGTCTTCGAAGAAGGCTATATGAATGAATGAATGAATAATAAGTCTTATTGTTTTATTTTCTGAATAAAGTAAGGCAAATATAATTAGTTTTCATATGCTGATCTCTTATATGGTGGCTAAATCTTAACCTTTTCAACCGTGTAGACCGTCACAGGTACCTATGCAGTCTGTGTAGAATCAGATGAGATGGCTCATAATGAGCCAAACGCATAATCATCACGAAAACAGTACCTATATAATTTTGACCCCCTTAAACCCCACTTTTATATATTAAAACTGGGGTTTACAGGGGTATACATTATTTCTCTTATTTCTGCTCAAAACATAGATTATGGGTACTCGTTAGAACCGCCTCGTCGAGGCGGTTCTAACGAGTACCCACAATCTATATTCTGAGCAGAAATATGAAAATTATCAGTCTGAGAGTTTTTTAATCTGATAATTTTCAGTTGTTGGTAGTGATTTTTTAAAATATTTGAATAGGCGTGTTTTCGTAATGGAGGTACAATGTATAAATTATATTGTATAAATTATTGTTTATTGAACATTGAGCGGCCGACCTTACTTTCGCAGAAGTTCAGGTGCTTTATCCAGGCCTACCTGTAACAAGAATGCCTTTTGTATCTAATGTTGTTCCTTCAGTACGGATTTTCCTGTCTAAAAATAGCTGCTGCACGGTTCCAGCGGTTACTGTAAACTGTTCATTAACACCTGTAAATTTGATGAAATATTTCGCTCACAGTGATTTGAAAATTTCTGATCTGCACAAAATGCAAATGGAGCGCGCCGTTTCTTTGGGCATGTGCTAACTGCGAAGGCTCTGATCAAACTGCGTACCCGCGCAGTCTGATCAGGACCTGCACTCTCTGCTAACAGAATCATATGATACGACAGAATGTATGAATGGAGAGCAAAGGCCCGGATTATCCATATCATCACGAAAAATGCCTATATAATTTTGACCCCCCCACCAAACCCACTTTTATATAGTAGAGCTGGGGTTTACAGAAGTAGACATTATTTTTCTTTTTTTTTTCGCTCAAAAATCATAAATTGTGGGTACTCGTTAGAACCGCCTCGCACAGGCGGTTCTAACGAGTACCCACAATCTATGTTTTGAGAGAGATGTGAAAATATCAGATTTTTTATCTTAAAATTTTCAATTTTTGGAGGTGCATCACGAAAACATACCTATATAATATTGACCCCCTTAAACCCCACTTTTATAAAGTAAAACTGGGGTTTACAGGGGATACATTATTTTTGTTATTTCTGCTCAAAACCTATATTGTGGGTACTCGTTAGAACCGCCTCGACGAGGCGGTTCTAACGAGTACCCACAATCTATGATTTGAGCAGAAATATGAAAAATATCAGAATTTTTATGTGAAAAATTGCCATTTTTGGGTGGTAAAATTTTCAGTGTATTTGAATAGGCGTGTTTTCGTAATGAAATTATCTATATATTTGAATAGGCGTGTTTTCGTAATGAAATTATCTATATATTTGAATAGGCGTGTTTTCGTAATGTGTACAGTATGATCTGAATCTGCGCATTCTGTGCATTTTCGAAGGCACTTTTAGGCTTGATGCGGCAAAAATGATCTAATCTGCTTTTGTCATTTCTTCAGAAAGTGGAGTTCGTTTGCATGGTGCTTTACTCAAAAAAGTAAATTCCATATCTTTGGCATGATCCAATGTCATACCTTTTGTCGTAACTATCTATGCAGCAAACGTTTTACGAGAGTGGTTTTAAGCCCACCCTGGTTATTTTGAAAATCGAATACCCCTTAAGCCGTCGCTAGGGGGCGTATGCTGCCTTGCAAACTACAGTGTTGCATATGAAGAGACTCAATCAAACCGAGTCTCTGATTTTTGTGATTTTGTGTGTTCTTTGTTTCCGAAGGCAACCCTTTTGACTTTTATTTAAAGAAATTCGAAAAGTTAATTTTCCCATAATAAACTGGCTGCAAATTATACAAAGCTTTATATGGTAGGTAGTTTGGCTGCAGGTTTTCATTGGTTCGTTCTACTTGTTCAAAAATTATAAAACGTTTACAACATTATTATGGAACATAGATAGATCGAAATATATGAAGAAAAGCAAACGATATATTCTTATAAAAATCCGAAAATCAAGTTCACAATTGATATTGCATTGGTGAGACCATTACCTGACCATAAAAATAATTTATAGCAAATACAGTCGACTCTCGTTATCTCGAACTCGCTTATCTCGAATAACCGCTTATCTCGAAGTGAAAATCTGGTCCCTGTTTTAACACAGAGAGCTACCAAAAGGTAACAAAATATTGTGGAAAAGAGGAGAAATTGCTCCTCAGGAGCAATTTCTCCTCTTTTCCACAATATTTTCAATATATCTCTTAACTTAGGAGTCAAATTACATATTCATTCATTTTAAGGCGTTTTTTCGATTAATTGTTTTCCTCAGTTCCGCAAATCTGATATGTCGAAGTACGGATATCTCGAAATGTTTCATAGTCCCTTGGAGTTCGAGATAACGAGAGTCGACTGTACTTGAAAGAAAAGCACGGAAAAAGAAAAGACAATGGGTTCCTGATAAAATATTATCAATTGATAAGTTTATTTTTTTCATTTCGAATAAAATTCTAAGCAAAAAAAAAAAAAAAAAAAAAAAAAAAAAAAGGAAAAACGTCCTTCCAAAGAAAGTAAAAAACACAGTAGTTTATATAAAGTCAAAAACGCAGTACAGTGAACCCAAGTTACGACGACAGCATTTGTTCCTTAAGACGTTGTCATTAAAATGAATTTGCTGTTGTACAGAATACTTAATGAGCAGATTGATATATAAGAAAGGTCTTGGTTTTTCTTATTTTCTCATAGAACATATGTTTTGGATATTTGTTAGAATCGCCTCAATGAGGCGATACTAACAAGTATCACAAACATATGTTTCTTTAAAGTATTTTAAATACAATACTTTCGCATAATTTATGATTAATTGTTACCTCTTAAGCAAAGGTTTCGTGACAGTCAAATTGTCATGATAACGAATTTTGTCGTTGTATCGAGTATCGGTATAAAGAGGGTTGTCTGTAGTTTATATATACAGTTGAACCTCGTTATCTCGAACTCGCTTATTTCGAATTACCGCTTATCTCGAAGTGAAAATCTGGTCCCTGTTTTAACATGAAACTATGACAACAGGTAACAAAATAATGTGGAAAAGAGGAGAAATTGCTCCTTAGGAGCAATTTCGCCTCTTTTCCACATTGTTTTGTATATATTTTTTAACTTCAGGAGTCAGGTTACATATTCATTTGTTAAATGGGGTTGTTCAATTTATTGTTTTCCGCACTCTCTCAACTCTGATATGTCGAGGTATCTCGAAGTATTATTTCAGTGAGTCCCTTGGAATTCGAGATAACGAGAGTCGACTGTAGATGTACTTTAGAGAAATGGACACATTTCCAAAGTGGGCAACTGAAAAGCTTTGTTCTCTTCTGAAAAGGTGTTTTCTTTAACCCTTGTCATGCTGAATAAATTAAGATGCCACGTCCTCTTCTAGTTTCCAGCTAATCAGATGACTTGATCCGGGGTTTTGATAGAAATTCACATATTTAGTGACAAACAGTGCAGATCCAGATCAGTTGGCTTCTTCAGAAGCCAACTGATCTGGATCTACACTGTTTGCTACACAAGGCATGTCGTGTTTAGCAAGAGGAGGGTTAACAATTGGGAGTGGGAGCAAATTCCTTCAATTTGGAGTTGAACACGTTCCAAAAGAAATTTGGTGTACAGGAAAGCAAAAGTGAAATCACCAATGTTGTCTCTCTTGTAAGAGACGACGGAAAAACTTCAAGAGTTTCAAGTCGCCAGAAAATACAGAAATTGAAATTTTATATTCTTGTATAATGTATTGTATTTGTTACCTATTGAAATCGTACAGCAAGCCAGAAATACTCGCCTTAGAGAAGATAGGTATCTCGTTATTTTCTCAGGAAAGTAAAATCATCCATCTTTGCAGTTGGTAACTTTTAATACAAAAGCTTGAGCCTGAATTTACAAACGTCTGCACAGATTTGTCATTGACCCAGTCAACCTTGAGTTTACGAAATGGACTTTTCGATCACTGACTTTGGGCATATCCATAAATGCAAATAGGGATGTTAGTCAAACCGTGTGGCAAACAATGTAGATCCAGAAGACGGCTCATTATGAGCCGTCTCATCAGGATCTACACTGCTTGCACAGGTATCTTGCTTGGTACGGTATGTTTAAATTAACAACTCATAATTTGTCTCCTTTCAGTTCCCGTACTTTGTGATTCTGTCCTTTCCTTGGTTTCTTCAACATAACGCATATGTTTTGCAGTTTCGCGAAAGAAATCTGAATGTTAGCTGTCTTGACGCAAATTGAGTATATCAAGCAAATATCATAATTTATTCCTATAATATCATCGATTATACATACACATACAGTTACACTTCAATGGCTCGAACATTATTGGAACCATGGAAATTTGTTCGAGAGATGGGTAGTTCGAGCCAATGAGATTTAATCATGGCGCCAGGTCAGGAAGCAAATGGCAATAGTTTATGGAAATTTTTTCGATCTTCAACAAAATAATGGTATGTTGCGTGTACTCATTAGAATCGCCTCAATGAGGTGATTCTAATGACTACACACAACATACAATTTCATAATAAAATAAGTTGGTACAGTAAATCAACACCAACACGAAATAGTCTTTGTCATGTATTAACATCAACGTTTCGTCATCACGGCTTCTTCAGGATGTAATAAACAATAGATATAGATGACGTCGCGCACGTAAACGTAACGTGATGCGATGCGCCACGCCAGCTACGTCACATAAGAAATAGCGGCAATGTACAATAAAGCAAGTTATCCGGGGCACAGCAATTCCCACAGTACACAAGTATGCGACAAGCGAAGACCAAGATCAGCCTGCGCATCCGCGCAGCCAGATAAAAGTCACCACCGGCCGCATAAAGTATGTATATGATCCCGGCCTACTACAGAGCGCACAGCGAAAACTCAGATCAGCCCGTGCGGGTGCGCATGCAAAATTAACGAACAGCCGCGTAACGGATAAAATACCACAGGTCCAGGCACAGCAGACCTCCAGGAGGAAATATTACCGGCCAGCAAAATAAAAGAATCAGGCTGCGCAACCGTGCCGGCTGATCAGTTATTAAGCTGTTGGCAAGGATACCAAGATACCAATATGTAACATAGTATAGACCCAACCAGGCTGCGCTACCGCGCAGACTGAAAAGGCATAGACACGGACCAGCATCCACGGGGCCAGCCGTACCCAGACGCAAAAGCAGACTAGCAAAACAAAATACTGGATCAATGTTGATGCAAGTTATTCCTATAGCGCATATTAAAAAAAATATTAATAGGAACAAACAAATTGTACGCTAGTCTACTTAATAGTATAAAGAAGCTTTGAATTCATGCCTTTTGGATACAAAGTGTCAAGTTTATGAATCCAGTAAGTTTCCTTACAAAGACGATCCATCTCATTATTGACAACATCGATAGAAACAAATCTAAAATCGTCAACTGAATGAGAATCCAAGTTGAAATGTAAAGCGACATTAGTAGCATAGCCTTGACCATCGTAAGTATTAATATCAAATCTATGACTATTCATACGTCTGGAAACTTGTTGATTTGTTTGACCAATGTATTGCATGTTACAACGTTTACATTCTACCAGATAAATGACATTCTGAGACGTGCAACTTGTTGAAAACCGCATTTTGAAAGACGCTTGAGTGCTCCTACTGGTAAAAACGTCAGTTTTAATAATATTTTTACAATGAGAGCATCGACGTCGGTCACATGTTTGAGAAAAATGATGAGTTTCATCAACGAAGGACGAGTGTACCAGGTAATCACGTAAATTCTTAGGTCGTTTAAACGCCAAAATAGATTTATAAGCGTGTACAGAATTAACGCTAGCACTCTGCGACAGCTGTAACAAGTCCCAGTGTTTTTTTTTTTTTTATAATAAAATAAGAAAATTTCCCTCAATATTTGTTATCGGAAAAATTCCGTAGGGACTAAAAATGAGTTCGAATAAGCCATGGTAAACGAGCCATTGGTAATCGAGTCATTGAAGTTCGATTGTATAAGTACAATATGGTATACATTGGTATTCACTGTGTTACATGTAGCTTTTAGGCTATGCGATAGAGCTTAGGACTCAGAATCCTTTCGTTCGGGTTATATTGTAATCTAAAAGAATATTACACCACAGACTCTTTATAACACTATTGTTGAGGTCCATAGCATAAACCGTCTTAGTTATCTTTGTTAAACTACCATGTTATGTCATAACAAAACTGTATAGATTATATTGAAAAATGACCATTCATGGTCATTTTTCAATATAATCTAATATACAATTTTGGGATTCATCTTTGAACCGTCTTATATCCAAAACCGTGTTATAACGAACCGTTTTATAAATAGTTTGTAGTGTACTTACTTGTCTTAAATCTCGGTGCAGTGACCTGTACCGAAACTTGCGTTGTTTTCGATGTTGTGACAAAGAGTTGTAGCTCATTATCGTCATCATCATTCGCCATGTAGCCAATAACAAATTCTGTTCCTCTGTTGTCTGGAATCTCACCTAGGAAAGAAGTAAAATGACTATTCTGAACGATAGTACTGGTGACGAAAGTCAAAGATCGACAGGAGTGAACATTGACGCAACTATAACAGAGGCGATTGACCAGAATGAATATTGACATGTTTGTAAGATATGTGACAATATTCTTGTTTGTCGATCTTTCTTAACATTTAATTACAATGGATGTTTTTTTTTTTTTTTTTTTTTTTTTCAAAACATGATTTAACCCCCACCCTTGAGTTTCTGAGGAAGACTATTTTTTCCTTTTATGCATACGGACACGTCAACTGTTGCAAATACATGTAAAATTGTTAGTCAAAACTCTAGAATATAATGCCAAGCAGTGTAGATCCTGATAATAAAGCACTGCTGCGCGGGTAAATGTAAAGAACTTGAACAAAATTATCTACACAAACACTGTGCAATCGATTTCATGGCGCTAATTTGACACCCCAATGATCTTATGTGAGGCTTCTTTAGACTGCCAGACACCGACAAGCTGGACTGCAGTGGACAACGCAGCATTGACGTTGAACCAACTAAATGTGAGGAACCATGCTCTTCTCTGATGAGCCCTGTTTCCTGCTGGATGTTCTGGGCTGACAAGGTGGGTTCGGCGTCGACGTGGAGAGAGATTAGCAAAGTGCGCCGTAGCTGAACATGCCAGATACAGAGTTTGCAGTATAATGGTGTGTGGTGGCGGCAGCGTGCAGTTCTGTACAGGTATTGCTGTTATCTATTGAACTCTAACTAGACAACATAAACCGATTTTCATGATTTTATGCGTTCTTTGTTTCCAAAGGCAATCCTTTTTGACTTTTATTTTACTTTACTGTAGCTGGTGTTGTGCCGTGTGGCGGCCGTAAAAAGCCTCCCGTACATCATCATAGTGCAACAAAGATAAGAGAAAAGTCCAGTGAGTGCCACAATTGCAAGTCGCAGCCCTTCCCAGGCACCAAGATGAGGAGAAAACAGACAAAACCAAACAAGCGCAAATCAACCAAACGTACGAAAAGCACTAAGATTAGCTTTCCTTCCCTAAGCGAGATAATCGCAATGTTCAAAGGACTGAAAAACACAAGAACAAAATAACACCAGGCAAAACTTAAAAGAAATCGCCTCGTACCACAAAGCAACAAAGGGCATGACTAACACCGGGATCACCGCTTTAGAACGGCCAGTAGAATAAACCACCGGGGCGTTTAAAGCACTTTTACAGCTAGCCAACTTCACCCTGGGTCCAGATGCTACTCTTAATACAGAGATATATAAAAAATCGGTTCGTATAAAGACAGGTTTGGAATCATTAAGCCCATCCTGGTTATTTTGAAAATCGAATACCGCTTAAGCCGGCGCAAGGGGACATATGCAGCCTCGCAAACTACAATTTTGCATATGAAGAGACTCAATCAAACCTAGACTCCCGAGTTTCGTGATTCTCTGTGTTCTTTGTTTCCAAAGACAATCCGGTTTGACTTTTATTTTACATATGCTTATTCTACTATTTCACACTACAAGACGATAACTCCAGACCCCATTGTTCGAGTAATGTGCAGTAATTTCTTCATAGACTCATGTCAATAGTCTGGGAGTTCCTGCTCGATCGCCGGACATATCCCTACCCAGTAAGCATTCTACATAAATCTATAGCGGGCCGTTGTCGGCCCGTCAGGGTAACTGACGGGCCGATAACGGCCCGCTATAGATTTCTGTAGAATGCTAGCTGGGTAATAGATATTTTTGGTCAGCGTGTTAGACAGAGTGCCACAGCCAAGGACACTGGCAGCATTAAGCCCGGCATTACAGGAAGAATATCAAAGAACACCTCTGCACCAGATTGCCAACTTGATTTAGTGTATGTGGAGACGCTGCACAGCCTGCATTAGTGCCGGAGGTGAACGACCAAGCTATTGAAGGTCAGTGACTTTTTCAAGGGTAACCCGGTGTTGTTATCACCATATCGGATACAGATGCAAACATATGAACTTAAGTTTGATACTTAACAGTAAGATTAGAATAAAGAATTTTTATATATGTCAAATGTTTTCTTTTTCTGTTATGTTAAGTCAAACCCGAACATCCCTAAGTTGTTTGCCACGTATATTTCATAGACGTTTCGTTTAATAATAGGATTCAATGTTCGCAGGAATTTTCTACAAACATACATAAACATCAACTTTTTAAATGAAGTGGTGCAGGTCAAGCCGGCCTCGGTGGCTCAGTCGGATGCGCGTCCGACGGGAGACCGGGAAGTTGCGGGTTCAACCCCCGCCGAGGTTGGCAACATTCTTTTGTGGAGATTGATCATGAAATATTTTCTACGGTCATTCTCTTCCTTCCGCTGATTCAAGAAGGGCAGTTGTCAGTTTCTGGCGAAAGAATGTGCACAATACTGGTTAAACGCATAGAGGACTAAGCCTACCCAGTAAACGTGGGGTTAGGTAAACTGACCGCGCTCGACATGACTCCACTGAGTTGACTGGGCCGTAAAAGCTCAACACAAACACACAGGTCAAAATATACAATCGAGGCTTGGTCCCCAAGAAACGATTCTTTCCAGGTTTCTTTCAAATCATTTCTGTTCTTACCATACGGGCAATAAAAATTTAAGAGTTCTATAAAGACATGGGTAGACTGTCAAATATCTACACCAGGAAAGGGGTGTTTTTGACATTTACGTTGACTTCCTAGTCTGCTAGATTGCACTGTGTTTCGTTGGGAAGTTTGTTGTCAATTTTCTTTCAAACAAAACGGCAGCCTGAAGGTCAGCTGCCGCCTTCAACTGTGCCCTTGACCTTGAGTCGGCATGGCTGAAACATAAGTTTTGCATACAGTCTCACTGAGATGAACATTTGAATAAAGATCAATAAAAATCCTTCCAGGGGTAAAGGAGATAAGGAACGGACAGGAAAAAAAAAGGTTCAAACTCGTGACCTTCAATGGTGACCTTGTAGCCAGCATGTTGAGCCATGAGTTATGCACATCGTTTCAGTGAGCCAAACTTCAGACCAAACTTTTATGACAATCCTTCCAGGGGTAAAGGAGATATGGAGCAGACAAATAGTTAAAGGCTCAAACTCGTGACCTTCAACTGGGCCTTGAGCTCGAAGTCGGCAAGGTTGATTTATGGGTTCTGCATATCATTTTACTGAGGCGAGCATTTAACCAAAGTTTAATGAAAACCCCTTCAGGGGTAAAGGAGATATAGAGCGGACTCGAATTTCAAGGCTCAAACTCGCGACCTTCAACTGTGACCTTGACCTTAATTCGGCGAGGTTATGGTTTGTGCATATTGTTTCACTGAGGTAAACATTCAACCAAAGTTTAATAATAGTCCTTTCAGGGGTAAAGAAGGTATGGAGTGGACACGAAATTAAAGGATCAAAACTCGTGACCTTCAATTATGACCTTGAGACGGCATGGTTGAGATATGGATTATGCACATTGTCTCACTGAGGCGAACATTTGACCTAAGTTTAATTTAAATGAAAATCTTTCAAAGGGATCAGGAGATATTGAGCGGACACGAAAGTGTTACGGATGGACAGATGGACAGATGAACGTGCAGATGGCTGTCCTGGCAGACGGCTAATACTAAAATCCCCTCACCGCTTCGCGGAAGTGGATACATAAACGGTTTTAGGAAATTTCATCTGAATTTTGCACAAAGACACTAAGCCAAGCAACAAGGTTCAGAAAATTTCAAGAGAAAACGTCCAGTATCACTTGAGATACAAACTCTTTTATCTCTTTATAATCTTCATTCAAAGGGAGATACTTTGAGACAGGTAGAAATTCAAATTAGGTTTGACGCGTCTTTCTTTCTTTTTTCTTTTTAAGTCCTATAATTCCATACTTTTGGATTGCGAAAGAATTATCTTTTGTGATTCACAAAGCTAGAATTTTGACAAAAATGACCATGAAAACATTTTAACGAAAACATTTACAAACGAGCCTGTATTCAAAAAAAAAAAAAAACAGACTAATAAAAGACTAATAATAATAATAATAATAATAAAAAGAACAAAAACAACTGTACCCTTTTAATGCCTCTGAGAATACGACAAAATGATAGTTGTTATCTCACCTGATGGGATTCCAAAGAACAGGCATATCAAGCACACACGTATAAGCTTTATCGCCATACCAGAATACCTGAAAATAATAATACACTGTCACCATGACAAAAGCATGCCTTTATATAGAGTTTTGACCCAATTAAACCCACTTTTTTATGATAAAATTGGAGTTTACATGGGTATTCAATATTTTTCTTATTTTTGCTAAAAATATAGATTGTTGGTACTCGTTAGAACCGCCTTGCCGAGGCGGTTCTAACGAGTACCACAATCTATGTTTTGAGCAGCAATATGAAAAATATCAGAGTTTTTATCTGAAAAATTTCAGTTTTTGGAGGAGAAATATTCTATATATTTGAATAGGCGTGTTTTTAAATGACGTCTCTTTGATTTTGAATGATTTATACGTACATAAACATAAAAAAAAAATGCCGTTTCTTACAGGGCTGGTTTATTTGAAGTTGTAACTGAAGTGTTAAATTACGATGACTGTTTTACATTTGAAGAGAGTAGGTACACTTCAGCTTTCATGTTAGTATTAACAGTAATTACGTTTCATGCTTGTGACTGGGGTATATTTAATTTTATTGTTATAATTCGAACGGGTTACAGAACATTATATGAGCTGGGTGAACTTAGGATCAATGATGAATATCTTCACTATTACAAGATAGAATTTTGTCTCAAGACAATCTTTTGAATTAGGAGACACTTTATATATATATATATATATATATATATATATATATATATATGTATATATATATATATATATATATATATATATATATATATATATATATATATATATATATATATATATATACATATATATAATTTTGCACTCTAGTGGCGTTTCATATTTTAAGCAGTGGATTTATGACGCTTTGCACTATCTTGATAAGCAAAGAGGTTATCTTAACCCTTGTCCTGCTGAACCTGGACATACCCTGCCTTAGCAAGCAGTGTAGATTCAGATCAGTTGGCTTCCGAAGAAGCCAGCTGATCTGGATCTGCATTATTTGCCATTAAGTATGTGAAATTATAGCAACAATCCGGATCAAGTAATATGATTGGCTGAAAATTAGAAGTGGGCATGGCATCTTACTTTATTCAGCGGGTCAAGGGTTAAACTGAGTATCACGTGTACGAAAATCTGTGGCATTGAAAATAAAGTTCCCAGTTTCAATAGAGCAGTATACACTACTTTATTTACCTTCAAGTTGTTATATTGACCGAGTTCGATCTTAAACCGTGGTAACTGTGGTTCGACTAAATTTTTACCGAACTCACTTCAGATCGACTAAAGTGACGTCATCTCAGACTGCGGTTCAACCATGCTCTGTGCGCTGGTTCTCTAGATCCAATATGGCCGCCCTTGGAAACAAAGTAAGTTGCAAAGTTTAAAAATCTTTATTTTGAAAGTTTCGGGTACAAAAAAGCAGTATTTTTGTTTTTTGTTTTCTTTTCGTTGGTAGAAAAACTCTAAACAATTCTGATTGGTAAGTTCGACATGTCTAACAAGAGAGAATAAAACAAAACTTCCTCAAAAACAAATCGAGCCGATTGTCCATGGGCGCCGCGATATTGCAACCAAACGTCTAGTACCAATCAGAATTCGATCTGTCCCTTTCAAGAGCATGCGCATGCGTTCTTCCGGAACTAAACTACGGTCGCTGATCGAACTCGCTCACTGTACTTTAGATTTGATGTATTTTGAGTCTACGACGTTGCGATTCATGTGCCGTTTTTGCTGACCTTGCTGAGATATTAAAATTTGTTCGGTTCTGAAGATTCTGAGCATATGTGCAAGCTGTATATGAGGGCCCTGATCAGGTATTTGCACCCTGGTTGTGTATGTATACCCAGTTCAGACGTATTTACTATATAAAAGTGGGGTTTAAGGGGGTCAAAATTATATAGGTATGTTTTCGTGATGTACAGACACCCTAACACATGTGAAGCGTGTCGGGGATGTAGACTCAGATCAGATATGAAAATGAAAGCTAATCGGTTATTTAAAACCTGGTCAGCTATGTAAAAAGAAAGGAAGGCAATGATCAGGAATCGATACAATTACCTAATACCTTCCGTTCCAAGACGCCAAAAGGAAAGAAGGACGCAGTTAAAGTAGCGGCACCAAAATCAAACCACTACAAGCAGGAAGCCAAAAGGACAGTTTATTCCCAAAAATGACCAAATGGCTATCCAAAATAAAAAAAAATCACCAATACATACATGCAAAGACATATAAGACGGCCAAGATGGCCCAATATCGCCGCGAAAAATAGATTTTCAAGATGGCCGCCATGGCGGCCATTTCGGATTTCCGATCGGAACGATTTTAGCTATTTTTTTTATTTACAAATCACCCCGATGCTTCCTACCAACTTTCGAGTCAACTGGCCTTTCGGTTCAGGAGAAGAAGCGAAAAATAGATTTTAAAGCCATGCCGGCCATCTTTGATTTCCGATCTGAACGAGTTTAGCTATTTTTGATCTACACGTCACCCTGATGCTTCCTACCAAGTTTCGAGTCAATTGGCCTTTGGGTTCAGAAGAAGCGAGAAATAGATTTTCAAGATGGCCGTTACGGCGGCCATTTGGTATTTCCGATCGGATAATTTTAGCTAGTTTTGATCTACAAGTCATCCCGATGCTTCGTACCTAAATTCAAGTCAAGTGGCCTTTCGGTTCAGGAGAGGAAGCGAAAAATAGATGTTCAAGATCGCCGTCATGGCGGGCATCTTGGATTTCCGATTGGAATGAGTTAAGCTATTTTTTTGTATCTACAAGTCCACCCGATTATTGCTATTTTTGATCTACAAATCACCCCGATGCTTCCTACCAATTTTCGAGTCAATTGGCCTTTCGGTTCAGGAGAAGAAGCGAAAAACAGAATTTCAAGAAGCCACCATGACGGCTATCTTGGATTTCCGATCGGAACGGTTTAGCTATTTTTGATCTATAAGTCACCCCAATGCTTCCTATCAAGTTTCGAGTCAGTTGGCCTTTCGGTTCAGGAGAAGAAGCGAAAAAAAAGATTTTCAAGGTGGCCGCCATGGCGGCCATTTTGGATTTCCGATCGGAACGATTTCAGCTATTTTCGATTTACAAGTCACCCCGATGCTTCCTGCCGAGTTTAGAGTCAAATAGCCTTTCGGTTTAGGAGAAGAAATGAAAAATAGATTTTGAAGATGGCAGCCATGGCGGCCATCTCGGATTTCCGATAGGAACGATTTTAGCTATTTGTGATCTACAAGTCACCCCCATGCTTCCTACCAAGTTTCGAGTCAATTGGCCTTTCGGTTCAGGGGCTCAAATCGATTCTATACCCAGCTAGCATTCTACGTAAATCTACATCGGGCCGTCATCGGCCCGTCAGCTACCCTGACGGGCCGATGACGGCCCGATATAGATTTACGTAGAATGCTGACTGGGTATGGCCACACCGTGAGCCTGGCACTTTCTGTAGACCCTTACAAGAATGCAGGTGTGAATAATTTATACGGGTAAAGCGATAAATAGATTAGAGCACCAGTAACACAGTCTAGCGTGACATGTATAAAAACTTAAATGTAAATGATTTGTCGTACAAATGCGCTTGAATGTAAACACAGTTTGGCGTTTATGTAAAACTTGCAAAAATTCAATCCGCAATACGACTCGTGAGCCCAGTCAGCATTCTACGTAAATCTATATCGGGCCGTCATCGGCCCGTCAGGGTAGCTGACGGGCCGATGACGGACCGATGTAGATTTACGTAGAATGCTAGCTGGGAGGCTTTAGAATGATATCGGTGTGGGGAATCCACCTGACCAAATGACTAAGTGCACGGAGTTTGTTACTATTTTTAGCTCGCATCAGGTAGGATGTTTTAGAATATCTCGATTTATACCTGATGGAATTTGTTCAAATAAAGCGCAGAGTACGCGGAATATCAAGCTCTTTCTGGTGGTGTAAGCGCTATTCTGCAAACTGGTCTGATTCCCGAGAACATTTGGAGAATGTTTTTCGTCAAAATTCATGTTCATTGTCCCGGTAGCCAAGATTGACAGCAAAAAACGATCTGACTGACAAATATAGTGTTTAATATGCCAACGCACATCCATTGGTAAACACAATGTTGAAAATGTTCAGGCGTTTCATCATGTTAACAAATCCATTCAGACCACGGTAAATCCGCTTTTATAGTGAAAACGAATAAACATTATTGTTTCGTTTTTCTCCTCTGAAACATAGATTATGGGTATTAATAATAAACCGCCTCCATGAGTCGCAATCTATGTTTGCTATAGATTCCAGATAATCTTAGAACGCTTTGACAATAGGGCAGTTCTAAAGGGTACCCGCAATCTATGTTTTGAGCAGGCATAAATACAGTCGACTCTCGTTATCTCGAATTCCAAGGGACTCTTTTAAATACTTCGAGATATCCGTACCTCGACATATAAGATTTGCAGAATTGAGGAAAAAAGTTATTCGAACAACCACATTTAACAAATATATGTAATTGAAATCTTGAAGTCAGAGATATATTGAAAATATTGTGGAAAAGAGGAGAAATTGCTCCTTAGGAGCAATTTCTCCTCTTTTCCACAATATTTTTTTTACCTGTTGTTAGATGTTCATGTTTAGGCAGGACCCAGATTTTCACTTTGAGATAAGCGGTTATTCGAGATAAGCGAGTTCGATATAACGAGAGTCAACTGTATATATTACACAGGCGTGTTTAGGTAAAGCTCACTGCATGATGTAGAATGCGTGCATTAGTTTTGGATGGTAGTCATACAAAGCCATAATGATAAATCATTACCTTCTGATGGCACCTAGCGGAAAAGTAAGCTTCGATGATATCCATATGCCATGATTGGAAAACATGAATAAAGACGACAGATGGCATTGATTTAAGACTTCCGTTTGACAACTGATCGCAATCATATTCTACCAAAAAGTGCAGGAGAATGGAAATACGTCGAAAGTAAAAAGCTGCCTTGATCCTTTGGGAAAATTATATCTTCAAATGCGAATGAATACAAGGTTAGCTATTCTCACTTTGACCCGATTCCTGTTTTGCGCTGGAGCAACGAATGTAACATTACATTAAATACTTTAAAACCATCTGTAAAGGTTACCCGGCGTTTCTTTTTCGTCCTAGTATAGATAGAGAGAGAGAGAGAGAGAGAGAGAGAGAGAGAGAGAGAGAGAGAGAGAGAGAGAGAGAGAGAGAGAATGAGGGGGAGAGAGAGAGAGAGCATTTTCTTTGTCATTTTTTGTAATCTGACGGAATTTCATCATTAAACATACATAGAGGATATTTGAATTTTTCAGTGTAAGATCGAATTTTCTTTTAAACAATGAACACCAAATGTAGTATTTTCACGAGTGGCGATTTTATTGTACCAAATGAACACCAAATGTTGTATTTTCACGATTGGCGATAGCCACGAGTGAAAATACAAGTTTTGGTGTTTATGAGTGAAATAAAATTTGATCTCACACTGAAAAAAAAAATCAGTTCAGTTCAGTTCAGATTTTTAACGCTACCACATCAGGAAAACATGCCTATATAATTTTGACCCCCTTAAACCCCACTTTTATATAGTAAAACTGGGGTTTGCAGGGGTATACATTATTTTTCTTATTTCTGCACAAAAACATAGATTGTGGGTACTAGTTAGAACCGCCTCGCCGAGGCAGTTCTAACGAGTACCCACAATCTATGTTTTGAGCAGAAATATGAAAAATATCAGAATTTTTTATCTGAAAAATTTCAGTTTTTGGAGGTGAAATTTTCTATATATTTGAATAGGCGTGTTTTCCTGATGCAGGCAACTGAGTCACATAGAGGCAGCGCCGAAAAAACAATCAAATTTCCTGTTCTTTTTATGCTTTTATTTACAATAATTAAATTTCTACCTACCCTTCGACACTTACGTCGGGAAATTAACTTTTTTCCTTTGTTATTTCGCGTCAGTTTGGCGTGTTCAGGGGCATAATATTGGGGAAAAAAATAAAAAACAGTTTTGTACCAAGAAAATGAGGCGAAATAAAATTTTAAGTAATGCTATGCAAGAAATCGACACAGAGAAAATGTCGCAGTAGGTGATAGTCCGCGTGACGTCGCGCTCAGAAAAATAGTTACGTCAGGGCAATAAGTGACGTCAGCGGTTTGAGCGCTAAATGTTAACCTCCTCATATGATTTCAACAAGTATACTACCTCTTAAACCTTTTTGCGAGGATTAATGCATGGGGAATTCGACTGGAATAAAAGAAGTCCCAAACTAAAAATCCGAATTCGTAATTTTATTGTTTGAAACAGTGAAATTATCGGTTTGGATTTCACCGGAAAATCTCTATATTTCACTGAAAAAAAAAAAAAAAAAACATATTAAAAAGAAAGAAAGAAAAAAAAAACAATCCTTTTTAACTTTATATTACATATTGTTTCAAAAATTTCCTCAAGTAAACGTAAATAAGACATCACGAAAACATATCTATATAATTTTGACCCCCTTAAACCCCACTTTTATACAGTAAAACTGGGGTTTACAGGGGTATACATTATTTTTCTTATTTCTGCTCAACACATAGAATGTGGGTACTCGTTAGAACCGCCTCGTCGAGGCGGTTCTAACGAGTACCCACAATCTATGTTTTGAGCAGAAATATGAAAAATATGAGAATTTTTTATCTGTAAATTTTCAGTTTTTGGAGGCGAAATTTTCAATATATTTGAATAGGCATGTTCTCCTAATGAAGTGCAAGTATTACAGAGTAAAACCTAACTGACAGAGCGCTTTTTAGGGATAAGCCTATGGCTAAAATATGCCTGCGAAATTCCTTCAGTTGCTTGCGACATGCGTTACCACGACCTAGTTCGCCATCTGTATAATCATATATAGAAAACTGCATTTAAAACATGTCCGACAAAATTTAGCCTTTTTATCCCAAACATTAACCCAATTTTACTTATTATCTAAATTGTTTGTATCGCGTTCGTTTGATTTAACCGATAAACATTTGTATGATACGACATTCTATTTTTTGTATGTTTCAGGAGCAACAAGGCTTAAAATTTCATGTGAATCGTCTACTAGGCAGACGATGCACATGAAATGTCAAGCGTTATTTTCAATGAAATGGAAAACAAATATTTTCAAATGTCGTTTGCTGCAGTTGTGATTGGCGCTTTAAAGATTTATCTGTATTACATTATAAATTTAATTCATACGTTAATACTTGAATAGAACACTGCAGTAAATTTTTTATTTCTTTATTTCAGAAATCGGCGAATTGTGTTGTTTCTCAATTTTTGTCCCCCCCAAAAGTACTTGTGTTACGTAAGAAACCATATCGTCTGACATATGCGCCCATTTCAGCATGTGCATCCCTGCAGTCTGATCAGTATATTCGTTGTCTGCAGGAAAAAAAAATGCTTCTTTGGCTATCAAAAATGCGCCTGGTAAAAACTGTGATCAGATTGCGCGACCGCGCAGGCTGATCTGACTCTTCGTGCGATGCAAATGTCCGACTATGCGTTTTCTGACGTTGTGGCTCAAATACAGTTGACTCTCGCTATCTCGAACTCGCTTATCTGGAATAACCACCTATCTCGAAGTGAAAATATGTTCCCTGCCTAAACATGAAAATCTAACAACATGTAAAAAATTGTGGAAAAGAGGAGAAATTGCTCCTTAGGAGCAATTTCTCCTCTTTTCCACAATATTTTCAATATATATCTTAACTTCAAGAGTCCAATTACACATATATTTGTTAAATGTGGTTAATCGAATTAGTTTTTCTTCAATTATGCAAATCTGATATATCGAAGTACGGTTATCTCGAAGTATTTCAGAATGTCCCTTCGAATTCGAGATAACGAGAGTCGACAGTATATCGAGTGGCACTCTGATAAACCATCTTGGCAAGATGTTTTCTGATTCCTGTGTCATTCACTAACACCAGGTCCTCTCAAGCTTGATTTCTCCACGACTTTAAGAAATTTTGACATCATGCATGTACAACAGGTATAAGTATGGACAAATGCGATTTGGAGATTTGTATTCAAAATTGCAGGTACAAGAGGTGTTTCATTTCAACTGAGTAGCTCTCGCCTAATTTATACTGTGCATATACATTAGTAGTATTTAGTGGCACTATGAGTCCCCATAGTGCTGCCCTACTACTTACATTCATTGAAGTCTCGTTCAATTCAATAATTTATGAAGAAATGTAATTGTGTTAATCGTTAATGAAGGTGTGTGAATAGATTCTTAAATGGCCCCTTAGAGTAATGAATACAACTACTAAAATAAAAACTAACAAATGTGTCGAGTTATTATGAAAATATGCCTATTCAAATATACTGAAGATTTTACCACTAAAAATGAAAATTTGCAGATAAAAAAAAAATCTGATATGTTTTGATATTGCTGCTCAAATCAAAGATTGTGGGTACCGTCAGAACCGCCTCGATGAGGCGGTTCTAACGGGTGCCGATAATCTATGTTTTGAGCATAAATAAGAAACTTTTTGTATACCCCTGTTAACCCCAGTTTTACTATATAAAAGTGGAGTTTAAGGGGGTCAAAATTATATAGGCATGTTTTCGTGATGTTTCTGGGCCAGACTAGCTACTCTGCTTTCGACATCATTCAGAAAGTTATTTTTGTGTGTGTGTGTGTGTGTGGCCTCTTTACAGAAGAAGTAAATTAGCAAAGTTGTGTCATGAATCAATGCAAATTCTTTAATCGTAGCTACCTATGCACAAAACAGTTTTATTTTTTTCGTGATTTTAGAATATCTTGAAAACAAAATCTAGTTTACACATAGTAAAACTGGCTGCAAATTATGCAAAAATCGAAATGTTAGATAATTTAGATGTCAGTTTTCAACAGGTTTCACTTGTTTAAAATTTCTGAAATTTTCACAATATTGATAGGGACTATGAATGATTGAAATAGCATAATCTATACATTTTGGCCGTAAAAATAATTTTAAGTAAATATTAAAAAAAAAAAAAAAAAAAAAAAAAAAAAAAACACGCAGAAACAGAAAAGACAAATTGCTCCTGATTTCATATGGTCAATTAGAACAAAACATTTTCATTTAGAATAAAACCCAAAACGTCATCAAGAAAACACGCCTATATAGTTTTGACCCCCTTAAACCCCACTTTTATATAGTAAAACTGGGGTTTTCAGGGGTATGCATTATTTTTCTTATTTCTGCTCAGAAACATAGATTGTGGGTACTCATTAGAACCGCCTCGTCGAGGCGGTTCTAATGAGTATCCACAATCTGTGTTTTGAGCAGAAATATGAAAAATATAAGAAATTTTTATCTGAAAATTTTCATTTTTTGGTGGGAAAATTTTCAGTACATTTGAATAGGCGTGTTTTCGTAATGAAAACGTCTTTCCAAAGGCTGTCGAAAGGACAGTATTTTCGGCCGATAAGGCTTCATCAGTAAAGTCAATAAGGCTTCATCAGTAAAGTCAATAAGGCTTCATCAGTAAAGTCAATAAGGTTCATCAGTAAAGTCAATAAGGCTTCATCAGTAAAGTCAATAAGGCTTCATCAGTAAAGTCAATAAGGCTTCATCAGTAAAGTCAATAAGGTTCATCAGTAAAGTCAATAAGGCTTCATCAGTAAACCACATATAATTTTTCAAAAAATCCCGGAATTGGCTCAATGTTCACATAAGGCCTGCATTACGAAAACACGCCTATTCAAATATATTGAAAATTTCACCTCCAAAAACTGAAAGTTTTCAGATAAAAACTCTGATATTTTTCACATTTCTGCTCAAAACATAGATTGTGGGTACTCGTTAGAACCGCCTCGGCGAGGCGGTTCTAATGAACCGCCTCGGTGAGGCGGTTCTAACGAGTACCCACAATGTATGTTCTGAGCAAAAATAAGAAAAATAATGTATACCCCTGTAAACCCAAGTTTTGCTATATAAAAGTGGGGTTTAAGGGGGTCAAATATATATAGGCATGTTTTCGTGATGTGGTTTAAAAGATGTAAGTAAAACAAATGTAGATAAAACAGTAACAAACCAGTGCCATGGTCAGGAACCGACAAAAAAAGTATTATGAATAAAAACAGCTAAAAAATAAACAAGTTCATGCTATGCTATACTACGCTGCGCTATGTTATGTTTTTCGATACCTCAGATGTTAAGCAATTGTGCGAGTTATCACGAATTCTGCTCTTGTACGACAAATTACAACGGCATCAGAAGAATGTCGTATAACGATAAAAATGAAAACGACTAAAAACGTCAAGTAGAAGTGCAACTCTAACCTTACCTATAGGATTGAACTATTGTCGTCAAGCTAAGGCGAAGGGTACATGTAATAATAATCAAAATTATATAATGTCAGTACTACTTACTTATAGAACGTAATCCAGGACCACGCTTTGATGAATGCTCAAACTCTTCATCCGCGAGGACAACCTTTTAACCCTTCTCTTGCCAAACACGACATGTTCTGTCCTAGCAAACAGTGTAGATCCAGATCGGTTGGCTTCTGAAGAAGCAAACTGATCTGGATCTGCACTGTTTGTCATTAAATATGTGACTTTCTATCAAAAACCCGGATCAGGTAATCTGATTGGCTGGAAATTAGAAGTGGGCGTGGCATCTTAATTAATTCAACATGACAAGAATTAAATATTTCGTATTTTCTATTTTTCACTATAACATTTAAAGCTTAAGTAAAAAATGATCTTACTGAATCCGAAATAAAAAAAAAAAAAAAAAAAAAAATGAATGCCAACTGCTTGCCTGAACATGGTTTGAGCGTCGTACTTCTGATAAAATGATCAAAATAAATGGGTTTAATTTTTCATATCGTTGTGATCGAGTGATTATAATCATGGCGACTTATAATGTTTATATAAGCCTGTCTCTATTTTCATGTAGAAGACGTGAACACAAACTTCCACAACTTGAATGCATTTGGGTTGAGGTCTTTTTGCATAACAAGAAAGAATTGCTCGGCACATTTTATAGACCGTCAAGCTCACACAGCTTAGTCAACCCAAGTATTGAAGACTCCGCTGGCCTTGCATTTGATACAAATATCAGTAAAAAATTAAGAGAAAAGTCCAGGGTGTGCCACATTCACAAGCCGCGGCCCTTCCAAGACACCAAGAGAAAGTGGAAACAGACAAAACCAAACAAGCGCAAATCAAACAAACGTAAGAAAAGCACTAAAATTAGCTCTCTCTTTCCCCAGCGAGATAAACGCATGCTAAAAAGACTGAAAAACACAAGAACAAAATAACACAAGTCAAGACTTACAACAAATCGCCTCGTAGAATAAACCACAAAGCAGTAAGACTAACACTGGGACCACCGCCTTAGAACGGTCAGTAGTATAAAAAAGCGGAGGTTGGGGAGGTGGTGGTGGTGGGGGGGGGGGGGGGGGGGAGGGACGTAAAGGCACTTTTTCGGCCGACTAACTTCACTCTTGGTCCCGATGCCACTCTTAATGACAACTAGTAAAAACAGAAAGCAAAATCGGCAGCTGTTGAAGGTGACAAAATGCTAGCATCACAACACAACTAGTAAAACAGAAAGCAAAGTGGGTAGCTAAAAAAAAAAAGCAGAAAGCAATGCTGGAACTACAAAGAGTAAGTACAACACCAGGCCCACCGCCTTAGAATTAATATTACAATAGCAGGTGGATTTAATTTTTATGTTTCTAAATCTGCCTCATATAGTAAAATTAATGAATTATGTCTAAATTTTAATATGGAGCAAATAATAACCGAACCAACTGATTATATAGAAAACTCTAATTCTATTTAGCGGGGTAATGGCGAGCCATTTCTCGACCAAAATATATCACAGCCCTATTTACTGTGTTTATAATGTTGATAACATTAACATTATAACCGCACAATTTTCTAGACATGTATATAGAGGTGATTTTCAATCGCTCTCTAATGAGTGAACGGAAACTGACTGGAGCCTGGTGAAAGAAAATAATGTTGATACTAATTCTCAAAACGTTACTGGCAGAATTTTGTATCTTGTAAATTAATATGTTCCAAAGAAATTTGTACAAATTTAAAATCTGATCCTCCTTGGTTAACTAATAATTTTAAACGACTCATGAGAATACGAAAACGTTTTCATGATAAATACAAAAGATAAAAAAATCAGGCAAAATTTAATAACTACAAACAAGTAAGAAATGTAATCACTTTTCCAATTCGTAAAGCTAAAACTGAAGATGTAGACAAATTAAAAAAACAAACTCAAAGATTCTAATATTTGCCAAAAAGATTGGTGGAAAACCCTAACAGATTTTATAAAATCTGATCAAGGCTCTCCTAGCCCCCCTCTGAAAAGTAATGGTATTATTTATTCTGACAATGAACAAAACGCTGATAAACTAAACGAATTTTTCACACACCAGACAAGTTTTTACGAACATAATGCTTCATTGCCTCGAACAATACAGTGCCTCCAGATAACCTCGAGTCTTTCAGACTAATATCTGATGAAGTTAAATCTACCCTGCTTCCTCTACCAATAGGTAAAGCATCAGGACCTTACTACTCTTAAAGAGTTCTCGTTGCGTCTATCATCTCCTTTAAATGACCTGTTCAACTTCTCTCTTGACAAAGGTAAAGTGTCATATATCTGGAAACAAGCTAATGTCACAACTATCTTTAAAAAAAAAACGACTTCGGATACTACAGTCCAATTTCTCTACTAAGTACTGCTTGAAAGGTCCTTGGTAACAATTGTTCATAAATATACTTTTATAATAATTTCTTTCAAGAAAATCACGTTGTTACGGCTTTACACTCTGGCTTCGTGCCAGGTGGTTCAGCAGTAAATAAGCTAATGGATACCCATAATACGTTTTGCCAAGTGCTAGATAATGGAAAAGAAGCGTATTAGCGTAGATTATTATAACAAATCAGATTTTTCATAGCAGCTATATGGCCATGTCCATAACATAACAAACTCGGACAATGTAAAATAAGTCGGCGAATACAGGAAAAAGTCGGTCAATACAGAAAAACTATGCTTATACAGAAAAAGTCGACCAATAAAACTCGTACGGCCAAGAGTTTATGTATTGGCCCAGTTTGCCATTCCTTTGATGAGGGCTGATTTGGCGATATAGATACTACATGTTATGTATATATTGGTCAAAATGCTGAAAAAACATTACGTTTTATAACATAATGTCACTGTTTAACTTAAGGCGTGTTTAAAGCTACTTAGATACGTCGCCATATTAGTAAACCAATGCGAGACACAGTTCAGTCTGTTTCACAGGTGCTCTAGCAAGCTCTCGTGTTCAGAAAGAGAGTAACATGTCGCTCGGAGAGCACTCGCACTGCTGAACTCTGTTGTTGAAGTAACATGCGTTGAAGAATGTCAGTGATAGCCAATATAGTATGGGTTCCAATATAAAAAAAATAAATCCTACAATCGAAAAGAGATACGATTTATTCTGATATGGGAAGACAGTTCGGACATGTCTATATATAAAACAACTGTATAGCAGATATGCATACATTGCATTTCGCGAAAATTGGAGGTCTACGGAGGTCCATTTGATACTTCACAAATTTTCAGTACATCACGAAAACATACCTATATAATTTTGACCCCCTTAAACCCCACTTTTATGTAGGAAAACTGGGGTTTACAGGGGTATACATTATTTTTCTTATTTCTGCTCAAAAACATAGATTGTGGGTAGTCGTTAGAACCGCCTCGTCGAGGCGGTTCTAACGAGTACCCACAATCTGTGTTTTTAGCAGAAACATGAAAAAAATCAGATATTTTTTATCTGAAAATTTTCATTTTTTGGTGGTAAAATTTTCAGTATATTTGAATAGGCGTGTTTTCGTAATGATACAAAATCTTGCGTATTCAGATTAACATCATAGAAAAGAAAGAAAATAACGTTGAAAATAGAAACCAGAATGCTTATTTCCTCATGTGCGTATGCAACTACTACTAACTATGAAGCCAAAAGTGACACTGAGGCTGCTTTCTGCATTCAAGGGAGCGTACCTTGGCTTACTGCCTGAAACCACTTTCAAACGTTCGCATGCAAACTGTATTGCAAATACACATTCTGATAGAAATGGAGCGATACCAAAATATCCTGTTTCTCGCTACGATAAACTTGAAAGAGAACGCTTGTTTTGGAAATTTTACAATATCTTTTTAAATAAAACACTTTATATTTTACCAGACACCTTTCGGGCGTTCGTGTGTATGATTTTTCTGTTAGATTAATTCAATTACATTACGATTTTATTCTTCTGTAAGTCTTTAAATTACATGCTGAGGGAGTTCTCTGCAAATTTTGCCATGCCCATAATTCTAAACCATTTGCTGACGGACAACACTCGGTAAGAATGTATGAAGACCAAACACAATAAATCAAGCAATTTTGGTAGCACAGTTTTCTTTCAGTAATCATACTGCCGTAAAATTATTGTACTTGCATCTTGATTAGTTTCTCATGTTGTTATATTCATATATAACCTGCGAGTAGTAAATTATATTTGATTTGATTTTACAATATAGCAGATAGTGAGCAAAGCTAACATACCCCCGGCAGTCATTACGAAAACAGACTTATTCAAATATATTGAGAATTTTATCACCAAAAAATGAAAACTTTCAGATGAAAAATACTATTAGTTTTCATATTTCTGCTCAAAAACATAGATTGTGGGTACTTGTTAGAACCGCCTCGGCGAGGCGGTTCTAACGAGTACCCACAACCTATGCTTTTGAGCAGAAACAAGAAAATTTACCACCGTAAAGCCCAGTTTTACTGTATAAAAGTGGCGTTTAAGGGGGTCAAAACCACATAGACGTGTTTTCGTGGTGATAGCTATCGGAGGTATAGTGAATGAATTTTGTAGATGCAAGTTTCCCTTCCTGTTGCATGGGAGAGATGGGCAAAAGAAAAAAAATCTTAGCATCTTGGTTTTCCCTTACACAACATACTTCATCTTCGTCAGGATTTATACAGATATTGAATACTCTAGCTCTAATAGTAGCTGAAAACTCTGTGTTTGATATTTATGAGAAAGAAAGAAAAATGGCAAATAAATAAATAAATAAATAAATAAATAAAAAGAGAGAATGATAAGCATGAGGGTGCTCATTCTCTCTTACTCAATACAACTAGTCATACCCAATGTTTGTTCCAAATTTCAAAATCCTAGTTGCTGTTGTTTCTGAGAAATCTTTGACAAAAACTGTTACTGGCGAAAAAGAAAAATGGACTAATAAATAGAATAAGCATGAGGAATCGGATTCTCTCTTACACAATGCAAGTAGTTGTATCCAATGTTTGTACCAAATTTCAAAATCCTAGGTGCAGTAGTTCCTGACAAATTTTTGACACAAATTTCGACTTTACTGCAAATTTCACTCTGTATTACGTTGGATTGAGAGATGGAAAAAAAAGAAAAAAATGTAAAAAAGTGCAAAATAAATTTCAGCATCGTGGTTTACACAATATACTTCAACCCTATGTTGGTGTTTTCAAAATTTGAAGATTTTGGCTGTCATAGGAGCTGAGACCTCGGAAGAAAACTTTTATTCAAAAAAAAAAAAAAAAAAAAAAAAAAAAAAGAAAAGTGGATAAATAAAGAAACTGATAAAAAGTTACACGAAAAAAGTCATACCCAATGTTTATACAATATTTACAAAATCCTAGTTGCAGTAGTTCCTGAGGAATTTTTGAAAAAAAAATATTATAGGAGAAACTGACAAATGGACAAATAAAGGGAGCGCTAAGCATGAGGATGCTGAGTATTTCTTACACGATACAAGTAGTCGTACCCAATGTCTGTATAAAATTTCAAAATCCTAAATGCAGTAGTTCCTGTGAAACCTTTGACACAAATTTCCTTATGCATTACATTGGGATGAGAGATGGAATAAGGGAAAACGGTAAAAGGAAGGCAAAATAAATTTCAGCATTGTGGATTTCTTTTACACAATATTCTTCAATCCTGTCTAAGTGTATACACAATTTGAAGAATCTGTTTCTCATAGGAGCTGAGATATCTGTGACGAAAACTTTTATTGGAGAAAAAGAGAAATGGACAAATCATCAAGAAAACACGCCTATATAATTTTGACGCCCATAAACCCCACTTTTATATAGTAAAACTGGGGTTTACAGGGATATACATTATTTTTCTTATTTCTGCTTAAAAAATAGATTGTGGTACTCGTTAGAACTGCCTCGGCGAGGCGGTTCTAACGAGTACCCACAATCTATGTTTTGAGCAGAAATTTGAAAAATATCAAGAGTTTTTTATCTGAAAATTTTCAGTTTTTTGGTGGTGAAATTTTCAATATATTTGAATAGGCATGTTTTCGTAATGAAACTTCAATCCTGTCTAAGTGTATACACAATTTGAAGAATCTGGTTCTCATAGGAGCTGAGATATCTGTGACGAAAACTTTTATTGGAGAAAAAGAGAAATGGACAAATAAAGGGGAAAATAATCATGAGGATGCTGATTCTCTCTTACACGATACAGGTAGTCATACCCAAGGTACAAAATTTAAAATCCTATTTGCAGTAGTTACTGAGAAATCATTGACGAAAACTTTAATCGGAGAGAAAGAAAAAAAAATGGACAAATAAAGGAATGATTAGCATGAGGATGCTGATAATCTCTTACACATTACAACATGCCATACCCAATGTCTGTACCAAATTTCAAATCCTAGGGGCAGTAGTTCCTGCGAAATCTTTGATGGAAAAAAAGTTAACACACACACACACACACACACACACACACACACACACACACACACATTGTTACGGAAAAGACGAAACATTACGAAAACATGCCTATTCAAATATACTGAAAAATTTAGCACTAAAAACTGAAAATTTTCAGATAAAAATTTTGATATTTTTTCATATTTCTGATCAAAACATAGATTGTGGGTACTCGTTAGAACCGCCTCGACGAGGCGGTTCTAACGAGTACCCACAATCTATGTTTTTGAGCAGAAATAAGAAAAATAATGTATACCCCTGTAAACCCCAGTTTTACTATATAAAAGTGGGGTTTAAGGGGGTCAAAATTATATAGGTATGTTTTCGTGATGAGTACATACTTCCTGTATACTTCATATGCCGGGGGTATAAAAATTTCCGCAAACAAAAATGTTGATCGAAATTCCTGAAAATGCAAGCCGTTTAACAAACCGTGACAAGAAGTTTGAACATTCAGTGCTCATTTACATTTGGATATCAACGGTACGGATTAATTCACTGCGAGTCGGGTGTATTGTATACTTGTCAGAATATACCCTTTTACTATATACGCTTAACATTACAGTTGCTAGGCAACATCTAAAACAGAACCATGCAAAATACACGCACACTGAAATAATTCGGATTGCTATACAGTAGTTTTGTATCATGCAATATCAAGGCTTTATACATCCCCAAACTAGCTTTTGGTACAATAAAGATGGCTGACTGTGGGAATAAAAACATATGTTTTGCTTTTTTGTGTTGATATTATTTATTTGATTCACTATTAAATCAAAAAACTATTAATATAATTTGTTCGATCTAACATCAAGTCCCGTATACGAGAAAAACGGCTACTCTCTAACTGGTGGTGACATGACACAGCTTTACAATACTCGTACAGAGGATGCAAAATAATTCTTGAAAAATATTCGCCAGTTTTTCGCTTTACTAAACGCAGCCCTGTGCGCCATTTCTACTAGTCCACGGTGTTGGTCATTAATTAAATTTGCTAAACAAGGCATTTGCATATCATTTTGTCAATACAGTATAACCTCGATGGCTCGAACACGGATGGCTGGTTTACCGTGGATGATTCGAACTCATCTTTGAGTCCCTAGGAAATTCTTCCGATAGCTAAAGAAAACAAATATTTTGGGATTTTAAGGGAAATTTTCTTATTCTATCATGAAAATGTATGTTGTGTGTACTCGTTAGAATCGCCTCATCGAGGCGATACTAATGAGTACACTCAACATACCATTATTTTATAGAAGATGGAAAAGACATTCCTAGATTATTTTCATTTGCCTTCTGACCTTGCGCTATGATTAACCCACATTGGCTCGAACTACCCATGTCTCGAACAAATTTCCATGGTCCCAAAGATGTTCGAGCCATTGAAGTTCGACTGTACTTCGATAATCTATATTCTAGGTATCAAATGGAATAAAAAAAATGTACACAAAGGAATTGAAATAAAGCTTGATTCTAGTTTGCCTGTCACCTTCCTGAGAGACAAACTCTTCCATTGGCGGTCAAAGCGGCCATGCGAATAAAAAATCAGATAGATTTAAGGATTAAAAAGCCATTCGAAGCTAATTCATACAAAACTGAATACATTAAAAATGATCCAAGAATTTTTTTCTAAGTTCAAAATTGACCCTCTAACTTAGTCTCTAAACATAATGTCGGCTTGGAAAAACAACAATAAAAAAAAAATAAAACGAAACCCGCAGCCCCCACCCCCACCCACCCCGCAGCCCCACAAAAAAAAAAAAAAAAAAAAAAAAAAAAAAATTCATTAACGCCTATTGGACCCCGAATTTTTTATATTGACTTCAACACTTTACAAACATATCAGTACTTAGTACTAGTAGGACGAACGATATCGATGTCTTTGTATAACCGTGCGTCATTTTAATTCCTTTTTAGGAACCCTTACTTCAGTTGTACAGTCAACCCTCTGTATACCAACACTCGATACTACGACCAAATTCGTTATAATGATGATTTGACTGGCATGAAAACTTCGCTTAAAAGGCGACAGTTAATCCGAGATTACACAAGAATATTGTATTTGATTTTTCAATAAACATATGTGTTAGAATGGTCTCACTGAGGTGATTCTAAAAATATACAAAACATATGTTGTATGAGAAAAAGAATAATAAAATCAAGGTCTTTCTTACATATTATTCCGCTCAATAAGCATTCATTACAACAGCAAATTGATTTAAACGGCCACACATTTGGGAATAAATGCTGTCATTGTAGTAAGGGTTTACTATATAACTATACTCCTATCAGAAATTGTACGTACCGACCGTCCTTCTGCTCCACAATTTCACCTATGCTTCTTCGACCTCATTTTCAGAAATTGCTGGCCTTATGGATTAGGCAAATGACCAGAAGATTAAACGTCCCTAAAAACGTATCTAGCTTGCTAATAATTAGGGCTTGTGTGCCAGCACACGACAAAACCTACAATAACATTTTGTCGACCAGCGAAGACTCAGATCAGCCTGCGAATCCGCGCAGTCTGATCGGAGTCTTCGCTGATCGCGTGTGACTTCTACAGCCTCCAGGCTATCCATCACGAAAACATGCCTATATAATTTTGACCCCCTTAAACCCCACTTTTATGTAGTAAAACTGGGGTTTACAGGGGTATACATTATTTTTCTTATTTCTGCTCAAAACATAGATTGTGGGTACTCGTTAGAACCGCCTCGCCGAGGCAGTTCTAACGAGTACCCACAATCTATGTTTTGAGCAGAAATATGAAAAATATCAGTTTTTTTTTTTATCTGAAATTTTTCAGTTTTTTTGGGTTGAAATTTTCTATATATTTGAATAGGTGTGTTTTCTTAATGCAAAGCGGGATAATTGAGAATCCTTGCCATACTGGATGGATGTACAGGCTGATCGGAGTCTTTGCTGGTAACACAGGTCTTATAGTAGATTTTGTCGTGCGCTCGCTCATTGTTATTATTATTATTAGTTAATTAATTAATCATCTTTTGTTTTACACTAATTATTCTTAATAGGTCTTTGTACACTTGGTAAGTTTCCAACCATTTTTACAAGGGTGACTTCCTGTTTGCTTTTCTGCACACCACGGCCCTTCTAAATTCTTTCTGTTTAGAGTAGACCATTTTAAAAGGGGCAAACCCAATTTTGACAGGATTACCTCTCCTGAAATTGCCCTCTATTTAGTACAAAAAAAAAAATCGTTTTCCGTTTTTCGGGGTTTGGCATGTGGTCCGTAAAATCACTAGCATGTTAAAGATGTATTTGTACAATGTAACACGTTATGTTAAAAATGTTTCGTTTTACATTTTTCAATTTCTACGCACAGGCAATTAAATGACCATGTATACAATGTTGTGTAGATCTTGACATGCGTTTAAAGGTAAATAAAAATCTCATCAGCAGTACTAAAATCCATTTTTTTTCTTCTTTTTTTGCAACTCACTAAGAGTAAATTAGAAGTACGATTAATATAACTTTGATAAAATTCTAGCCCCGAACCCAGTCCCATCCACACACGCCCCATTCTACTGAAATTGCAAAAAAAAAAAAAAAAAATGCCTGGCTTGTCTTAATATATTTCTGCTGAAATATCGGTTGTTGGCAAATCATTCATCTTTGTTGTGTGTTACATCACGAAAACATACCTAGTATATAATTTTGACCCCCGTAAACCCCACTTTTATATAGTAAAACTGGGGTTTACAGGGGTATACATTATTTTTCATATTTCTGCTCAAAATATAGATATCGTGAGTACTCGTTAGAACCGCATCGGCGAGGCGGTTCTAACGAGTACCCACAATCTATGTTTTGAGCAGAAATATGAAAAATATCAGAATTGTTTATCTGAAAATTTGCATTTTTGGAGGTGAAATTATCTATATACTTGAATAAGTGTGTTTTCGTAATGATAGGCTACAACAACTACTGCAAATGCGGCTTAACTTTTAAACAGGAGCAATAAAGTTTCTAGTCTAAAATAGACACGGTTACCAGCCAAACATGTTTCAGTTTGCTCTTTTTTTTTATTGAATAATTGTTTGTATATAGCAGCTATCAGCCTTCTTCAGATTTTGGGGGATGGTCGGGTGTGGCAAAGGTGTCGTGTACCTTACGTCAACGGGGCGTCCAGCTGATATTGACTTACAGTTGGGCATATTAAAATCAATTCACTGTCAATTATAAAAAAGTGTATTATTCCGACAAAAAAGTTAATAAATAATAACAAAACTTACAGCTCTAATGCGCAACCACCCATTTTCGACCCTTCCCGCGGCGATTTCTCGGCAATGCTGTATTGACAACCAAAGTATCCATAACACAAACAACTGTATGTGGCTATTGTGTGCGCGTGATGACATGGTGAACTTCTAGCAAAGCGCAAATAAAAGACAATAAACACCACGAATTTCCACGCGTTTTCCATGGTTTTCGGTACACCTTCAACACGCAAAAAATAATTCAGTCAATATGCGTAAAGTAGACGGTCTGAGATTTACTTCACAGACGCCGATATCAATGGGCTGTAATTCCTTGTCTTTTATATAATTTCCTCAAAACATCTATATCGCTCCTAAAACACAGAAAATGCATATATTTTTTTTTTTTTTTTTTTTTTTTTTTTTTTACATTTTTTGAGTCAACGAATTCCAAACCAGATGTCGCTTTCTTTCGTTCGGTAGGCGTGTGATAGAAATGATTGTATGAAAGAGACAATCGACGCTTCGCTGCGCCTCTTTTGTGTGAGGGGTACAAGGTAGCACCGGCCGAAACGCTCTCCCTGCCAGGAGCCACGCACTCATTTCCCCCTTCCCTTTGGCGCCGCACCCCACCACTCATCCCAGCACGGGTACCCGTCCCATACACAGAAATAGCGCAGACACCGAAACTCCCCGGTCACACGTACATTCCATACCTACCCTCGAAACGTGATATCCGCACCATCACCCGATATCCAGACCCCGAAATGCTAACTGGACCTCGCCTGGGATCGTGGCGGGACACCAATGCCATATATATATATATATATATATATATATATATATATATATATATATATATATATATATATATATATAAACGTACATACACATACTTGCATACATAACCGTCAATGTAAAATGTTACTTGTATAAAAAGGTAGCTCTTTTATGTAGGTTTTGACTAAGGCTCTTATCATACTAATTGAGGAGAATACCAACTGTTCATTTTTAGTACAATTTCTAAAATTAGCATTTACTTCACATGCTTTCCTGAATAACACAGTTCTAAAATCCAAATAAAAGTGGCAATGCAATAAAACAGCCTTTTTTTCATCATCAACCGAGCTATGACATATCGGGCAAATTCTTCGGTTTGCATCTAAACCTTCAAACCTTCCAGTTTCCAGTTGTAAAGGCGCTACCCAACAGCGAAATTCGGACTTTGCACTTCTGTGTTCGAGCGACAAAATAACGGATAATATGACATTGTGTCAACATAGTAACTGGTTTTAAATAAGCAATAGGTTCTATTGCCTCGCTGTTCCCTCGATCCAGTATTACTCTGAACCACACTTAACCAATCTACTTGGTGCTTCTGTTCTAATTTATTTGTTACATGTAGCAGAAAATAGTTTTTACTGCCTTCAAATGAACCAGTGGTAAAATAAAAGTAAACAAGGATTGCCTTTGGAAACAAAGAACACAAAACAAATCACGAAAATCGGAGACTCGGTTTGACTGAGTCTCTTCATATGGAACACTGTAGTTTTGAATAAAATCTAAGCTTTTCAACATTTCTTTAATAATAAAATACCATTTTTTGCAAGAATGACTTGCTTTCGATTTACTCCATAGAAAAACATGTTTATTCAATCGTGAAACATACATAACTGTTACCTGGTACCAGTAAGCACACACAGCCTTCCACTGTCTGACACCTAGAGGCTGCCACCCAATGTCTCAAGAAACCGCGGCATTGGTCGAATACTTACCTGTGCCAAAATAATGACGCATCGCTCTGTCCTGCACTGCATCAATATAATAGTACATTTTACTCCCCCACACCGCGGCTCCATACGAGACAACGGGTCACACCACGGTGTCACACAGCTTTGTGAAAACCTAATATGGTATACCCCAAAGAGCCTTTGGTTTTGCAATTAATACTATTTAAATGAAGCAATAAATCAATTTTGACACCTTCATGGACGAAGATTGTATTTATTTTTTTTTATTTTATTGTATTTAATGGATATGTTCCAATCTATTATCTCCGAGGACCTCTTTTCTGATATGCAGTGTATTGAAGGTTGCATCCCCCCCCCCCCCCCCCCACACCCTCGATTTTAATCTCGCTGAGGTAACGCCAATTCGAGACTTACCTGGACAGTTTGGCACATGCGCACAGCAATGTGAAAGTGGTCAATTATCCTAACACTACTAAAATAAAATAGAACAGTGTTTTCGGAGGTATGCCCCCCACCCTTCCCCCTACAGTTTGAACAAACATATTGTTAAAATATATTGTATCTATAATAAACTCAAGGTCACAATATACCTATATGTAAGTTTGGTCAAAATTCATCCATTCCTCAATGAGACAGGGTGCTAACAAGCCATTTTTAAAATCATAGCCCTTGTGTAACCTTGAAAATGGGATCAAGGTCACAAAAAAATCTAACCAGTTCTTGTCTCTGTCTCAACAATATAGCTGTGCGTTTGGTCAAAATCCACCCATTCATTCAGCAGATAGCGTGCAGACAAGCCATTATCCAACAATCTGAGCCCTCCTGCGATCTTGAAAATGGGGTCAAGGTCACCAAAATAATATTAGTTATTTTCCATGCCACAACAATTTGGTTGTGCAAGTTTAGTTAAAATCCATCCATTCCTTCAAGAGATACAGTGCAGACAAGCCATTTTCCAACAATCTAAGTCCTAGTGTGACCTTGAAAATGGGGTCAAGGTCACCAAAATCTAATCAGTTCTTTTCCCTGTCATAATAATATAGAAGTACAAGTTAGGTCAAAATCAATCTATTCCTTTAAGAGATAGGGTGCAGACAAGCCATTTACCAACAATCTAAGCCCTAGTCTGACCTTGAAAATAAGGTGAAGGTCACCAAAATATAATCAGTTCCGACGCATGTCCCAAAAATATAGCTGTGCAAGTCTGGTCGAAATCTACTCATTCCTTCAGGAGACAAGGTGCAGATAAGCCATTTTCCACCAATCTAAGCCTTAGTGTGACCATGAAAATGGGGTCATGGTCATCAAAATCTAATCAGTTAGTTCTTTTCAATGTCTTAACAATTAAGATGTAGAAGTTTGGTCAAAATCCATTTATTCATTTAAGAGATTGGGTGCAGACAAGCAATTTTCCAACAATTCAAGCCTTACTGTGACCTTGAAAATGGAGTCAAGGTCACCAGAATCTAATCAGTTATTTTCCATGTTTCAACTATATAGCTGTACAAGTTTTATCAAAATCCATTTATTTATTCAGGAGATAGGGTGCATACAAACCATTTTCCAACAAATCTAAGCCCTCCCTTGACCTTGAAAATGGGGTCAAGGTCACCAAAATCTAATCAGTTCTTTTTCATGTCCCAGCATTGTAGATGTGCAACTTTGGTCAAAATCTATTTATTCCTACAAGAGATAGGGTGCAGACAAGCCATTTTCCAACAATCTAAGCCCTCCTGTGACCTTGAAAATGGGGTCAGGGTCACCAAAATCTAATCAGTTCCGACACATGTCCCATCAATATAGATATGCAAGTTTGGTTAAAATGTATTCATTCCTTCAAGAGACAGGATGCAGACAAGCCATTTTCCAACAATCTAAGCCCTCCTGTGACCTTGAAAATGAGGTCAAGGTCACCAAAATCTAATAAGCATTTTTCACCCTCCCAATGATATATTTGTATAAATTTGGCTAAGTTCTGTCCATTCAATAATGAGATAGAGTGCGGACAAGAGGCTACGCCCCATTTTCCAACAATCTAAGCCCTCCTGTGACCTTGAAAATGGGATCAAGGCCACCAAAATCTAATCAGCATTTTTCCCCCTCCCAATGATATATTTGTGTAAGTTTGGCCAAAATCTGTCCATTCAATAAGGAGATAGAGTGCAGACAAGTGGCTACGCCGACGCCGACAGGATCCGCACTAAAAACAATATGCCCACCTCCCCCCTCCCCCCCCCCACCACCCCATGGTGGAGGGGGGGGGACATAATTTATAAAACATAGGTAAGAGAAAAGTCCAGGGAGTGCCACAATCAAAAGCCGCAGCCCTTCCGAGACACCAAGAGGAAGAGCAAACAGACAAAACCAAACAAACGCAAATCGAACAAACGTACGAAAAGCACCAAGATAAGCTCTCCCTTCCCAAAGTGAGGTAATTGCAATGCTAAAAGGACTCAAAAATACAAGAACAAAATAACACAAGGCAAGACAAGTTATAGAACAAACACTGAGAGAAAATGCTAACAAATGAGCTAGCAAAAAATCACTTTCAAGTGAATTTTGTACATTTTGACTGTATCAGTTATTGTGTTAACCATTTTATACATCTTTTATGAAAAAGGTGATAAAACTCTTCTTTTAGTAATCTACTTAACATTATTTTCGACAAACCTACACAAATCTTGCTACATGTGTCATATACATTAGGTACTAATAAATTTGTACCCATCTACTGAAAATAGCTTTTTTTACGTTAATGTAATTGTGTATTATAGACATGTAATTAGTACGTGCTGATAACTTATAACGGAAGTTCTGTAGCTGACAAATGAACAAAACAAAAATCATATACAGCGTAAGTTCAAACATCACGAAAACATACCTATTCAAATATATTTTGTTTGTGTTGAGATTTTACGGCCCAGTCAACCCAATGGGATCATGTCGAGCGCGGTCAGTTTACCTAACCACACGTTTACTGGACAGGCTTAGTCCTCTAAGCGGTTAACCAGTATTGTGCACATTCTTTCGCCAGAAACCTATTCAAATATATAGAAAATTTTATCTCCAAAAACTGAAAATTTTCAGATAAAAAAAAAATCAGATATTTTTCACATTTCTGCACAAAACATAGATTGTGGGTACTCGTTAGAACCGCCTCGACGAGGCGGTTCTAACGAGTACCCTCAATCTATGTTTTGAGCAGAAATAAGAAAAATAATGTATACCCCTGTAAACCCCAGTTTTACTATATAAAAGTGGGGTTTAAGGGGGTCAAAATCATATAGGTGTGTTTTCGTGATGAATGCCAACATTCTGCACTTTCTCTCCAAGCACTACAAAGGAAATTGTTCATAGTGTTATTCTGTAACTTTAAACGAAACGGATACACGTTGAAGTGAGGTAACTATGTCTAAATTGATATTGACTCCTTCTGGAAAGGGATCTACCTGAAAAGGAACGAATTTCCTCCCCAAATCTTTTCCTTTTTTTAGTAAACTCATCTTCAGAAGTGACGGCTTGTACAGGAGGGCAAACAGGAAGTCACAAAATGTTCTCCTCCCCGTACACAAAATGGCGGAAAATCTACGAAGTATGTCAAGCTCTATTAATCATACGAAGCAGTCACTGCCTTTGACAGGCTATGTAAGCGTAACTTTCATCGACAGGCATCAAGGACGCACAACAATTGACCAGGGCCCAGTTGTTCAAAGCATCATTAACCTAACGAGCTCGTTAGTTGTGTAAATTGTAACTGTTCTAGTAAGTCAAATATCTAATTCACAAGTATTTTTGCTGAAAAAAATATGAGTAGCTTTTGCAAAAGCAAAAGCTACTCACATTTTTTCAACAATAATATTAGCGTATATGCCATATTTAATGATCAAAATTTTAATGATACGTTAACTAACGACATCGTTAGTTTTGAATAACTGGGTCCAGCCCTTTAAAATTGTTACTATTTGACCACGACAGATGTTGCGTTAAATACAAATGCATTTATACGCATCATTATAAACCTATTATAGAATACACCTGAGGCTTATAAATCTACGAATGGGGGGTTATGACCTGCAAAACGACTTACAGAAGGAAAGAGGTATATCTATTGGCTTGCTGGCTTCAGCAGTGATTGGTAATATTGTATTGGTATTTTTGTATAGCCCTTGCTCCAAATTAATATTAGATTCAGGAATGATTTCAAGTTTAACCTATACCACGGGCAAATATAAACAGACAACAATTTGATGATATTATTATTATTTTTTTTTCCAGAAAACAGGGCTTGACATTTCATGCAACCCGTCTCCTTAGGAGAACCCGATTTTCTGGATCAAATCAAAAAATATTTCAAAAAATATTTCAATGTCGTCTGTTGATTTTTGTCTTTAACTATGTAACTGGTATGTGAAATTGTTATTTCTTTAAACATTTAATGAAGTATTGCAGAGATGAAAGCTATTATCATACCAGTTTCTGTAAGAGAACTAGACTTGCTGCTGACTGAGAGTTTATGTATTACTGATAAACACTCAGTCAGCAGCTAATCAGATGGTAGGAACCCGCGCACTACATGTTGCACACCTATAATAGGGAGCTGATAGCCCCGTTAGTAGAATTATAACTCTCTGACTACCCAGTTTGCTTAATTATAATAATTATTTCTTTATTCCCGCTGACATTTAGTATGCACACATGCCATAAACAGTTGTAAAATTATAATCTTTCAGAGCAGTTTAGCGCATTGACGACACAATATATTTCCGCCCTAGCGTTTGAAAACTGCGTTTATTAGACATGCGGACAGAGAAGGCGCGAATCAGCTTGCACATACGCGCAGTCTGACCAAGCATTTCGTTGCTCTTTTAAGGGAAATTTGTACACATCAAGATAAATAACTCTATCAAATGATTCCTTTCTGAAAAAAGGATCTAATTGAAGAGAAGCAAATTCTCTCTTTTCAAAGTAGACATTTTTAGAAGCTATGTGTTCAGTTAACCAATGGAAGACTGCAGACCCCTAAACGTGTAACTGGCAAACAGTGTAGACCCAGACGCAGAGTCTGATCAAGGTCACCTCTGTTTGCAAATAGTTCAATATTTTTTTCTGTAGGAATACATATATCATATAGCCCGACAGACCTAAAAACGAAAATAAACTCTTCCATGTTCAATATCATAGTGTGGGATAGTTTATTTAAGAAATTGGTCAGCTCTAGCAGTTATTTGTTGAGTAAAAAAAACACTGTTTGGAGGCCAGTTGTAAAGTAGATCAAATCACGAGCGCGGAGCTTACAACTAACCAACAAACTGTGATTTATTACTCAACAAATCACGCACAAGAGCTGGTCTGTTTCGATTCTAACACATAGAATAAGAAAAAAAAAATTTATTAATCAGATTCTTCCAACTTCCCGCCATCGCATAAAGAAATCCCGCCAACAGTTTTGACTGTAACGCTATTGTTTACATGCATTTCTTACTTTGTTGCCTCGGTGGCGCAGTTGGATGCGCGTCCGACTGGAGACCAGGAGGTCGCGGGTTCGACCCCCGCCGAGGTCGGCAACATTCTTTCGTGGAGATTGATCATGAAATATTTTCTACGGTCATTCTCTCCCTTCCGCTGATTCAAGAAGGGCAGTTGTCAGTTTCTGGCGAAAGAATGTGCACAATACTGGTTAACCGCTTGGAGGACTAAGCCTGCCCAGTAAACGTGTGGTTAGGTAAACTGACCGCGCTCGACATGACCCCATTGGGTTGACTGGGCCGTAAAACCTCAACACAACAACTTTGTTGACGCGAGAAAAACGACGTTACACCGACTAACGTCGCGGAAACGAAGACTGACGTCAGCAAAGTGTCAAATGACGTGGGAACGGCGCCAGATATCGTCGCGCGCTATCGCCCAGTGATTTGTTGCAGAATAAATCACTGAATTGCAGCATTGGCTATATAGGCGAGGAATGTTGGAATCAGTCTTTCATGGGATATGGAAAAAAAAAAACAAAAAAAAAAAAACAACGTTACGACAGTTATCTCTTTGTAAGGCGAAATATCTACCAAGAGTACACAGTCCACTCCAGAAACAGATGGCACTCATTCAGAAAACACGCCTATTCAAGTATACTGAAAATTTCACCACCAAAAACAGAAGGTTTTCAGATAAAAAATTCTGATATTTTTTATATTTCTTAATCATTCGCTTTTGCACGTTTGCTAGGGTCTTTGTCATCTAACCCTTATATTCATGAGTTTTATAAGTGGACTCTTACATCTTTGAAGTTGGCCTGAATGATTATTCCAAATAATGGTCTGAGTCAAAAGTGAAAACAGAATACATCACGAAAACTAGCCTATATATTTTTTACCCCCTTAAACCCCACTTTTATATAGTAAAACTGGGGTTTACAGGGGTATACACTATTTTTCTTATTTCTGCTTAAAAACATAGATTGTGGGTACTCATTAGAACCGCCTCGGCGAGGCGGTTCTAACGAGTACCCACAATCTATGTTTTGAGCAGAAATATGAAAACTATCAGATTTTTTACTTGAAAATTTTCATTTTTTGATGGTAAAATTTTCAGTATATGTGAATAGGCATGTTTTCGTAATGGCAAATAGTATAGATTCTGTTGAGATGGATTATGGACCGTCTTATCAGAATATATAATATTAGTAAAAAACATTGTTTTGGTCAGCAAGGCTGAAATGGCTAAGTAGCCTGGATAGACGTAATAAGTCAACTTTTTTGTTTCCTGATCTGCACACCAGTTACTTCTAGAAAGAGGTCTACTCCAAAAGGAATAATGATTATAATTATAATAATAACGAAATGTTCGTCTCATACAAAGGATCTTTGACTCAATCAGGGGAATATAAAAGAAAGAATGTAAATCAAAACAAAAATTCATTGTGATGAAACCAGGATGGGAACTGGAAAACACCTCAGTCAAAGCAATAGAAAACCACCAATTGAATCACGGAGGGCCTGAACAATGATATAATATCAGGAATCAATCCTCTTATGAAATATTAAGGTCGGCGCCCTCATAAAGTCTAAGACTCGACACACCGTCATAAAACAAAAGAGGAAATCATAGCTATCAATCATCTTTGGGTTAAAACTAAGCAAACGGCAGTCATATGCATGTTGTTACTTAACCACGAAATGTGTCTATAATAAGAGATAATGTATATATCTACACATGTATGCACAGGACAAATACGAACCAGTTTCACTCTTGAGTTTCTGAAATGGACTTTTCCATCTCTGAACTTGGACACTCTATTGTTGCAAAAAAGAGTTTCAGTCAAAAATCAATTACATGCTGGCAAACAGTGTGGGCCCTGATGAGACGGCTCTTAAGAGCCGTCTCATCAGGATCTACACTGTTTGCTAAACATTGTTTCGGTCTGCAGGTCTGAAAGGATTAAAGGAATATGTATACTGGTAAACTAGAGTAGTTTCACTGGCTAGTTCTCAAAGGACACGGTTGCTTATCCCGTTTGGACCTGCAGCTTTACAAGAACAAGATAGTTGTGAGCCATAATTTTAGACGCTATGTAAGCTGACAGTGATATAATCCTTTCAATCATGCTGTCCAAAACAGATACTTTGTAAACGTCTCATCTGTATTTACAATGTTTGTCATTATGATTCCAATTTTTCACCCCTGTTTGCAGCAATGGACGTGTCCATATTTTGTAATGGAATATTCCGTTTCAGACTCGCCAGGGCTGAAAGGGGTACGATGTTGTATTTCCTGCAACTTGCACCTAATTGGACAATATATGAATCATTACTAAAACATGCCTATTCAAATATATAGAAAATTTCACTTCCAAAAAATTGAAAATGTTCAGATAAAAACTCTGATATTTTTCATATTTCTGCTCAAAACATAGATTGTGTGTACTCGTTAGAACCGCCTGGGCAAGGCGGTTCTAACGAGTACCTATAATTTATGTTTTTAAGTAGAAATAAGAAAAAAATATTATATACCCCTGTAAACCCCAGTTTTACTGTATAAAAGTGGGGTTTAAGAAGGTCAGTATTATAAAGGCATGTTTTCGTGATGATAACTGGAGGTGTCAGTAGGAAAACTACTGGAAGCTGACAAATAAAGATTAACTGCTAATGTCGGCTCTGTTGCTGTAGTACAGGACACGACTGATACGTAACGTGTGTAAAATACCTTTATGCCATATGCAACCAGCAGTGTAGATGAGCGTGCGCATCCGTGAAGTCTAATATGGCCATTCGTTGTTCGTCGACATATACTACAATATCCATGTATTCCGGCTGTGAGGGTAACAATAGCCCTGATGCGCTGGCTGATCGGGGTCTGCGTAGTTGGCAAATTGCTTAAGTGCCTTTTTCGTGCGTTGCGCATAATTATTACAACATATGGCTGTCGGCTTTGTTACTGCAAGACATGTGGCATTGATACAATCGGGATACTTTCTTTCCTCTACGGACAAAAACGTTTAGTAGAAGCGCACGACCCGTTACATTGTCTCGTTTTATGTCTCGGTTTAGCCTCCGGCAATGAAAAATGGCATCTGGCAAGCCTATTGGCTAGAGCTTGTCGGTTTCAATCATTGTACAAAATATTCAAAATATGCCTAACAAGTGAAGAGTTGTGTGTGTGTGTGTGTGTGCGTGTGTGTGCGTGTGTATGTTTCCACTAACTGACTACAGAAATGCATTTTAACCTCGGTTTTGTTTCAGTCAGCGAAACTATGATTGACATTTGACAATTCCTTTCGCTAGATCTTGTCACTATACATGTGTATATATTTTACCAAAATATCCTATATGGTTGAAGATCTACATGTACGGCCATTTCCATATTTTACATTGTTGGCCTCGGTCTAGCTTCTGGTAATGAAATGGCATCATGGAGGCCAACAATGTGTAATATGGAAACGGCCATACATGTAGGTCTTCCTTAGGTCAGAAAATCACAAACTTCACAAAGAAGAAAAAAGTAACAAAAAATAATGTAAGGATTATATACGTAACAAACACGCGCACATTTTAGGACTATTGAGAAAACATATGCAAAAAGATTGGTATTAAATTGACTCCTCCGTCAAGTCACTTGACCATTTAACTGATAACCGCAACTGACCATTCAAAATAGCAGCTAATAAGGTAATTGTCAATGTTTTTAGTTAGACAAACAAATCAACGCGTGCTTTTTACAGGTAAGCACAGGTATATCAATACATAGTTTGTCTGAGGAAATTCACGTGGCGTGGTTATAACTGCCTGACGGAGGAGTCAATTGTATGGGGAGTTGTACTCACGAGGTACTCACTGTCTATATATTGAGGGTGAAAAATTCTTAGTTCACAATGTAGAAGAAGTGACAGAAAATAAACTAACAATTATATCCAAATTACATACACATTTTCAAAACGCATGCAAAGCTTCAAAACGATCGGACAAAACTGCAAGAGGAGTTGCGCTCAACAAGACACCCAGGACAAGTGTTGATGGATGGACGAAATGACCGACGAACGGGCGGAAACATGCACGCCCAAGTCACACGTGCTAAAGCATTTGCGACAATAACTGCTTGTTTATTTATTCATTTATTTATTTCGTTTTGTTATATGTTTGTTTGTTTTGTTTTTTTTTTTTCTTTTCTTTAACTTTTCCTTCTCAGAGCAAAACGTAAAAGTGAAAATATTCGGATTTAGTGTGGGAACAAATAAACAAAAATGACAATGACTTGACCAAAAGAAGTACGATTTGGCCAAAATGAGGACGAACTGACCGCATGAAATATTGCTGTGTATGAGTTGATCGAAAAATGAGTACGAAATGACCAAAATGAGAACAAGACATCAGTGCGAAAAGACAGAATTGCCTCCGTACTTACATTATTAGACAGATTTTCAAATGTTTTTTTTTATCAGCTTTTCAATTTATGTATTACATATTGCAACCTCTTTAGTGCATAAATCAGCGTTAATATGCTTAACAGCCACACTTTTTATTTCCCATATTATATTGTGAAATTGCCATGGCTTACACGGCTGAGATAAGAGCAGTATCGAGATAACTACAGTCGACTCTTGTTATTTCGAATTCCAAGGGACACTCTAATATACTTCGAGGTATCCGTACCTCGACATATCAAATTTGCAGAATTGAGGAAAAAATAATTCCAACAACCACATTTAACAAATATATATGTAATTGGACTCTTGAAGTTAGAGATGTATTGAAAATATTGTGGAAAAGAGGAGAAATTGCTCCTTAGGAGCAATTTCTCCTCTTTTCCACAATATTTTTTTACCTGTTGTTAGATGTACATGTTTAGGCAGGGACCAAATTCTCACTTCGAGATGAGCGGGTTTTCCAGATAAGCGAGGTTGAGATAACGAGAATCAACTGTATCTTTATTTTAGCTTATTTCTGCACATGTTGTAGAAGCATACCGTACAATGTACGTTGACTAGAGGTTTGTACATTTACTCGTATACATAAATTGTTGATCTCGTTTAACCCATTTTAGTCTGGAGACCCTCAAGTGGGTAACTGGAAAACAGTGTAGACCCAAATCAGATGCCACATAATGAGGCGTCTGATCAGGGCCCCCATCGTTTACAAATGATTTATCCATTTTCTAGGGGAATATCTAAATAAGATAGCCAGACATACTAAAATTTGAAATTCGACTCTCCCAATTTATAGTGTGGGGGAGTTTATGCAGTCTAAAATGGATCAATAATTATAAAGTGAAATGTTTTGCTCATTTAAGATCTTCTGTATGAAATACATGTGAGGTACTCGCGACGTGCTTGATGTCAAAGCTGTAGGCAATACCCGTAAGTACATTCAATTGGATCATCGTTATTTACACATGCTATAAAAATCTGCCTAACAAAACTCATTTTCTTAATTTTGTTTTAACCCTTAAACTGCCAATTACAACAATTGTCGTCTGCTATTTCACCTGCTTGTGATTTTAAAAGTCATTTTTGCAAACAGTCTGATCAGGGTCCACACTGTTTGCCTGTATGCAAAAATAGATTTGAAAAGTTTGCAAGAATATTCAGCAGACAACATAAACAGACGACATTTTCAGATGCAGGTTTTCTTGGCGTTTTAAGGGTTAAGATGAAATAATCATGCGGTTATAGAGAAGAGTGGTAGTCAATGTTGAATAGAGTTTGACTGTTTAAAAAAATATAGTACCAAGTCAATCAAAATTTAAGCTCGTACGAGTCGATCTGTATCCTGAGTTGAGAATCTACCCGTATCTCGCCGAGACACAAAACGATTTGCAATATGAGCAAGGAAACTATCTGTAATTTGAACACTAGAAGGTCTAGTCTATGATCAGTAAAACCACCATCATCTTGTGGCAGACTGTACTCACATTTCGAGATCTCTTGGAAAGACTTATTTGTTTTGTTCGGCGTGTCATTCCAGCTGTGACTAAAAACTAATTTATCAGACACCATTTGTATTTTAGTATATCAGGGCTATGTGGTTACATATTTATACCTAAAATTGAAATTACGACCATAAATTCTCTGGCTTATTTGATAGAAGTCAGAGTTTTCTAATGTTTTTTTTTTGTTTTTTTGTTTTTTTTTAATAACAATTAACTTTTTTTTTATCCGCAAAATTTTGGTATCTGGCGGTTTATATGCGTTTTATGAAAATTCTAGAAACGTTTATCTGACCCCAACTACCTACCCGATTAACATTTACATACTTTGATGTTAATTTTGCTGTTGTAAATCAAGTGTGTTTATATTTATTGTTTGGTGTCTTGTTTTTCACAAATTAATGAGTTGAATGAAACCCGTTGCACACGTTATCGTGCGGGCATTCTTGTTTCTTATTAATTATCGTATGCAATTTATACATGTACCATACAACAGTTCTTGCAGGTGTATGTCGACAATATCGAGTTTTACGAGCAGTCTGATCGTAGTCGCTGCCGGCTGCAGTCAACTTATCCTTTTTTTGTTTTTAAACCTTAACTGTGGTAGATTTCGTTTACCTGCTCAAAACGATTTTCACAGGTAAGAAACAGATCGCTAGGATGATTTAACTTGATAGGTTCGTCAGCAGAAATGCACTAAATTTCTCGTTCTACTACCCTCGGAAGACATCATGAGTGTACAGTTGACTCTCGTTATCTCGACCTCGCTTATCTCGAATAATCGCTTATCTCGAAGTGAAAATGGGTCCCTGCCTAAACATGAACATCTAACAACAGGTAAAAATTATTGTGGAAAAGAGGAGAAAGGAGCAATTTCTCCTCTTTTCCACAATATTTTCAATATATCTCTAACTTCAAGAGTCCAATTACATATATATATATATTTGTTTGGTATTTAATAGAATCCCTTGGAATTCGAGATAACAAGAGTCGACTGTATAAGAAATCACCTTAATAAACCTATTCTTCACTCGGTAACTTAGTAATTTTGTTGTCTATTCTAGACGCATTGTACTACATTGTATGGTTAGTCGAAAAACTTCCCACTATCGTTACCATTTTTACTCTAAGTATAGGGGCACCTTTATTCCTTACCATACTGATTTTCATTTAAATAATACTACTTTACTACCTGTTTATATGTTAAGTAACAAATACAGTCGACTCTCGTTATCTCGAATTCCATGGGACTCTATTAAAAACTTCGAGATATCCGTACCTCGACATATAAGATTTGCAGAATTGAGGAAATAATTATTCGAACAACCAAATTTAACAAATATCTATATGTAATGGGACTCTTGAAGTTAGAGATATATTGAAAATATTGTGGAAAAGAGGAGAAATTGCTCCTAAGGAGCAATTTCTCCTCTTTTCCACAATATTTTTTTTTACCTGTTGTTAGATGTTCATGTTTAGGCAGGGATCAGATTTTCACTTCGAGATAAGCGGTTATTCGATACGCGAGGTCGAGATAACGAGAGTCAGCTGTAGATTAGGGAAGAGTGGCGCAGAGTGTAAACTCTAATCTAGGTTTAGATTGTTAGCTCAAATCTGTCTGCCCGAATACTTAGGATAGATACGGTATTAATACTGTCTGTTCTGGACGCATTTTACTATATACCAGCGAGCCAGTCCTCAAACTAACTGACGGTCCCATTGTGGTCCTTTTTGTATCCTACATGTGTTCTGGCTACCGATCGCCATGGAACCCGATGCTTTATTTCATCACAGTGTGGTTAGAGCGAATCAAAGATAGGTTTCTCGAACTTTAAAAAACATGTTTACACCCTAGTAGTGTATACTGCTGTCCGTTCCAAGGCGATATTTTGATGCTGATCTGTGTTATACTTCTAGCACTTTGGTCACCCGCTACTCGTATACAGCTGCACAGTTTGCTTATTGTTTTCCTGTTGTGATGCCTAGCGTTGTAGTCATCTACTTCAATGGCTGCCACGTTTGTTCTCTGTTCTATTTATATTTGCATAGTTTGACCCTAGCCCTGCTGAACCCGGATATGTCCTGCCTTTGCAAACAGTGTAGATCAATTGTTCTGGCTCTGCACTGTTTGCCATTCAGTATGTAAATTTATATCAATAATCTGGGTCAAGTTACCTGATTGGCTGAAAATTAGAAGTGGGCGTGGCCTATTCAGCAGGACAAGGGTTAATTGTCTGGAGCTGCACCAGGAGATAAGGGCGAGATTTAGCGCGCATAAAGCCCTTTAGGTTCTTTCTTTCTACTTACCTGTCCAAGGCGGTTCCAACTTTATTCACATTACGAAAACATGCCTATACATGTATATAATTTTGACCGCCATAAACCTCACTTTTACAGTCGAATCTCAATAGCTCGAACACCGATGGCTCGTTCACCATGGCTAATTCGAACTCGTTTTTGAGTCCCTACGAAATTTATCCAATAGATCAAGAAAACAAATATTCAAGGAAGCTTTCTTATTTCATTATGAAATTTATGTTGTGTGTACTCATTAGCGATATTTGCTTCCTGACCTGGCACCATAATTAACCTTCACTGGCTCGAACTACCCATGACTCGAACGATTTTCCATGGTCCTAAAGGTGTTCGAGCCACTGAAGTTCGACTGTATATAGTAAAACTGGTTTTACAGGGGTATATATTGTTTTTCATATTTAGCTAAAAACATAGATTGTGGGTACGCGTTAGAATCGCTTAGCCGAGGCGGTTCTAACGAGTACCACAATCTATGTTTTGGGCAGAAATATGAAAAATATCATAATTTTTATTTGAAAATGTTCAGTTTTTGCTGGTGAAATTTTCAATATATTTGAAAAGGCGTGTTTTCGTAATGATCAGGGATAAGGGCGAGGTTTCGCGCACTTAAAGCCCGTTTTTTTTTTTTCTACTTACCTTTCCAAGCAGGTTCCAATTTTATTCAGTTAATCTCAGGTTACAATAGTAAACAACAAAAGAGTACTATACAAATAACGTAGACTGTTGGTAAAGGTGGAATAGCAGTTCACAAAATATTAGCAATATGACTGACACCATTACAAATGCAATGTAAACATGTAAACATGATAATATTTGAAAATACTCACCGGTTTATATTGAACTGTAAATGTTTTTTATTAGATGTTTTAAATACTGCTGTGGTCATGCGATTGCTTTACTACAGTTATCCGTTTACAAATGGTATTATATTCCATGCTGGATGCCAGGTACCCCGACCCCCTCATCCCAAATTTCCCACCTATCTCCTTCCCATCTCCCCCGCCCCCTCCACTCCCACCGCCCCTTGGTATTGTCCATTTACATTTTCTTACCCTTTTCTAACTTCAAAAATGTTTTATATGGAATGAATACTATTTGGTGTCAAACTTTACATCAGATTTTCATCAATTTTATCACCCAACCAAACATGTAAAAACAACACTTAATGTTAATTATCACTACATAATGTTAATTGCTTCAATGTAGCTTGCTCGAAATTCGCAATTATGTATACATGTCGGTTGTTCTTGGGAGAAGAACTATATAAGTATTTGTGCTTTCGTTCTTATCCCAGTTTGTATAATTAGTTGCATCATGTTGTAATGATATTTTTGCTATAATAAAATATGTTTAAACCAAATGCAATAGATATTTTATGAACTTCAAATAAAAATAATAGTGAGCTCAGCAATTCGTAAATACGAGTAATTCAGCTGTTGCAGTTCTTCTTTGTAAGATTTTTCTTTTCTTTTTTTTTTTTTTTTTTTTTTTTTTTTTTTTTGCTCTACGAGGTACGATCAAGAAGTTCTCGGACCGATATACTTCCAAATAAAGAATACATAGATAAATAGACTGACATGAAACCCCAATCAGTTGATAATTAAATGTATTTAAAATCTTTTATAATATTAATGCTACTGACTTCAGGAGAAATTTGCTGCAAACAGGGGAAGAATGTGTTAAACTGAGAAAATGGACAATGGACAAAGTTGAGGTTAGAGCAGTCATAAAGTATTTCTGTAAGAAGAGTATGACACCGAAGAAAATTCATGACGCGTTCATTAAAATCCTAAGGAATGAGTTTCCTTTTTAAGCATGTCGAAGAAATGGACTGCTGGACTAAGGAGATGGTGGGAGAGCATGGAAGTTTATAAACGATCGGGGCACCGTAAAGATGCTTCTACAGTCGACATCACGAAAATATGCCTATAAAATTTTGACCCCTTTAAACCCCACTTTTATATAGTAAAACTGGGGTTTACAGGGTTATACATTATTAGACTTATTTCTGCTCAAAAACATAGATTGTGGGTACTCGTTCGAACCGCCTCGCCGAGGCGGTTCTAACGAGTACCCACAATCTATGTTTTTAGCAGTAATATGAAAACTCTGAATTTTTATCTAAAAACTTTCAGTTTTTGGTGGTGAAATTTTCAATATATTTGAATAGGCGTGTTTTCGTAACGAAAATCTTGTGTTTGTGGAGTCTGATCATGTTAATCAAGAGAAGAGGCCTGCGTGGTATAGCTAGAGAAACAGGCATAAGTTTTGGGGAAGTTCAGTCTGTCTTGACCGATATCTTAGGGATTTCCAAGGCCTCAGCTAGATAGGTCCCCAGAATATTGACAGAGATCAGATGAAGATCAGGCTTGGTATTTCTAACTATCTCCTATCTCTCTATGAAGATAAGCCTAAGAAATTTATGCGTCGAGCTGTGACCCAAGATATAAACTTGAGTCCATTACTTTGATCCTTGGGCAAAAAAAGTAAAGTATGCACTGGAAGCACCCTGGGTCACCCCTAAAGAAATTTGAGAGAGTTTCTTCAGCAGGGCAGGTGATGACCTCTATCTTCTGGAATAGTCAAGGCATTATCATGGTGGATTATTTTGACGAAGGCCGCAGGATAAATGACGAATATAATGCAGAAGAACTAAGGCGGCTGCGTCAGGAGATTGTGAAGAAAAGAAGGGGAAAAGTGACTCGAGGTGGTTAAATGCATCAGCCCTCTACCTCTCAAATTGCTATGGCTGCTGCTACTTCATCATCCCCCGTATTCCCGAGATTTAGTCTTTCGAAATTGTTTCTGTTTCCAAATCTGAAAACGATTATTCGTGGTATAAATTTTGAAAGCAATGAAGGTGCCCTAGATGCTGTTTCATGAGTACTTGGGGGACCAGTAAGAAGGCTTTTACTTTGAAGGGATACATTACGAAAACATGCCTATTTAAATATATTGAAAATTTTACCACCAAAAAAGGAAAATTTTCAGATAAAAACGCTGATATTTTTCTTATTTTGCTAAAAGACATAGATTGTGGGTACTCGTTAGAACCGCCTCGGCGAGGCGATTCTAACGAGTACCCATAATCTATGCGTTTTAGCAAAATAAGAAAAATAATGTATACCCCTGCTAACCCCAGTTTTACTAAAAAAGTGGGGTTTTACGGGGTCAAAATTATATAGGCATGTTTTCGTGATGAGCAAATCGGAACAGCGCTAGAGAAAGGGCATCAGGCAAAGGGAGAATATATTGAGACATAATGGCACAGTATCTGATCTTGGTCATTCCCAAAGTACAGGAGTCGAGAACTTTTTGCCCGTCCCTTGTATGTTAACAGTTTTACCATTTATGAGAATTGTAAAATTGCTTAGTGTCATAATCTTACAGCTCACCTCTTTAAACAGGTCCAATTAACTAAATAAAGTGTAACTGGTTTGTTTTCATCATTACCAACTTATGTTCAAAATTATTTAGTGCAAACAGTATAGACCTTGATCAGACGCCGCGATCTGTGGCGTCTGATCTGGATCTACAATGATTGCAAATGTCTCTTTAACGGGACGCTACACTGTCAAAACAAAACAAAAAAAAAACAACAAAAAAAACGTAGATTTTACGTTAAAACTGGCAGCTGGCTGCCAGGGCCCTTACCGGGGGAGGGGGAGGGTGGAGGCCCGTAGAACTTTTTGCGGGAACTACCTCGTAGGATGGGGTAAGGATGTGTATGCTTAAGATGCGGTGCGTTAGTTCACATCCCTACCATGTCCTATACGTTACCTACAACACCTGCGCTACACTGCCTACCATGCATAATTATTACCGTAAATAATCTACAAGCGCCCATAAAATTTACGGTACATGTACTGGCAGCCAGTTGCAGCCAGTATTTACCGTAAAATCTACGAGATCTTTTTACAGTGTAGGCTATAACTGGTTAAGGAGAATAGATACACCTGGGCCCAGTTGTTTAAAGCGTTGTTAGCTTAACGAGCTCGTTAAGGGTCATTTCGTTAACTATTTTAACGCATTCAATATACAATATTCTGATATTTTTTGCTGAAAAAATGTGAGTAGCTTTTGCACTGCAAAAGCTACTCATATTTTTTCAGCAAAAAATTCAGCATATTTGCGTATCACTGGATGTAAATTTTAACGAATCGTTAACTAACGACATCGTTAGCTTTGAACAACTGGGCCCTGGAGATTTACTGAGCACGATTTTTTTTTTTGTGACTTCCTGTTACTGGGTCCCTTCTCAAAAGGAATCTGCTCTGTAAGGAAAGAATTTGTTCCTTCTGGGAGCAGATTCATTCCTTATAGAGAAGATCCTTTACAGAACAGGACAGCAACACTTTTTTTAACAAATCCGAGTGACTCTTCTGTATACTAAATGTGATTTATGAACTATTGTTGTGGGGGCTGGATACGTTTTACACACTGGTAGATTTACCGCCTATTCAAATACAGTCGAACTTCAATGGCTCGAGCACCTTTGGGACCATGGAAAATTGTTCGAGTCATGGGTAGTTCGAGCCAATGAAGGTTAATTATGGTGCCAGGTCAGGAAGCAAATATCGCTAATTCTGGGAAATCTATCGATCTTCTACACAATAATTGAAGAGGCGATTCTAATGAGTACACACAACATACAAATTCATAATGAAATAAAAAAGCTTCCTTAAATATTTGTTTTCTTGATCTATTGGATAAATTTCGTAGGGACTCAAAAACGAGTTCGAATTAGCCATGGTGAACGAGCCATCGGTGTTCGAGCTATTGAGATTCGACTGTATATAGAAAATTTCACCTCCAAAAACAGAAATTTTACAGATAAAAACTCTGATATTTTTCATATTTTTGCTCAAAGCATAGATTGTGGGTGTTCGTTAGAACCGTCTCGGCGAGGTGGTTCTAACGAGTACCCACAATCTATGTTTTCGAGCAGAAATAAGAAAAAATAATGTTTACCCCTGTAAACCCCCGTTTTACTATATAAAAGTAGGGTGGTCAAAATTATGGTGGTGATTAGTTCTAAAGGGAGCAAATCATGTCTTTTACGAATAGATTCAATTTCAGGACGGTGGCACAAGAATTGTAACAGTGTGTCCTCAGCTGAAAATGTTATTATCCTTAAACTAAAATACGCTGCACGCTGCATGACTCACACAAACGCAGATCGTATCTTGGAATATTCTCGCCACAGTAGACAACAAACCGTTACTAAAATCACCCCACCTACTTTGACGGCAAGTACAACAAACAATGTAGATAAAAATTTCTTTGAAATGCAAGCTGTCTTACTACAATTGTTTAAAGAAAATAAACGCGAAATCTCCCAACATTCCATACATACATTTGATGCACAATGCAAGAAAATAGACCTTATACCATATACGAACAGTGGAGAATCAGATCCGTGATGTTCATTTCGTATGAGAAGGGCTGTGACTAATGTTGCGCTCAACCAAATTGCATTATAGAATTTGCAATAAAACACGCATAAACATCCGCGCACGTGACTATGACCTTCTCTGTTCAATGATATATTTAATAATATCCACTGACTGTAAACCGGCCCCGAAAGCCCCATTATGTGGGAATGCTAGGCTTTCGTCGTCCGCACATCGCGTAACGGACTTTCCGTTGCTGACATATTATAATGATATCAAATGACATGATAAAATCCACATAAAAGGTAACTTGTGAAGCGCTTCTTGTTATGATCTGTTGGGCGTTTAGGTCTGGAGGAGATGGGGTACAACTGCAGGATTGTCAACCAAAAAGGGGGCAACGTTTAGGATTTCTGGTTGCATTCCAGCACACCAAGTCTCTTCAGAAAACGGGTCTACTCTAAAAGGAAAACGGGATCTACACTTAATGGTAAGAATTTGCTCCCAAGAGGAGCAAATTCTTTCCAGTATGAAAGAATTTGATCCTTTTGGGAGCAATTTCTTTCCTGCTGGAAAGAGGAGCAAAATCTTTCCAGATCTCTTTTTCAGAAGAGAGGCAAGCAAGTGGTGGCAGGTTAGGCTATTTGTCTATTCCCATTACGAAAACACGCCTATTCAAATATATAGACAATTTTACCTCCAAAAACATAAAATTTTCAGATAAAAAAATCTGATATTTTTCATATTTCTGCTCAAAACATAAATTGTGGGTACTCGTTAGAACCGCTTCGGCGAGGCGGTTCTAACGAGTACCCACAATCTATGTTTCTGAACAGAAATAAGAAAAATAATGCATACCCCTGTAAACCCCAGTTTTACTATATAAAAGTGGGGTTTAAGGGGGTCTAAATTATATAGGCATGTTTTCGTAATGACTTAAACCATGCTAATAAGCAAGTGCACAGCAAGTATACTGTCGGGTGCACAGGGTTCTCTGAACGAACAACGACTACACATATTATTGTGCGGGCATTCTTGTTCTCCAACTGATATACATACAGTCATCGCCATGCCATGAGATAATACCGATCATATGTGGAAAGTGTTGTAGATTGTACGCAACACTTTTTGCACATCTTTCTGGTCATTCGCTTCTTTTGGCTGATTCTGGAAGGGCAGTTGTCAGTTTCTGGCAAAAGAGTGTACCCAAGTAATGGTTAACCGCTTAAAGGACTAAGCCTGTCCGTGAAAAGTTTGGTTACGTAGGTAAACTGGCCGACTCGACATGACTTTAATAGTGTTAACTGGCCCGTTTAAATCAAACCCAATTAACTATCTAAATACTCAGGATAAATGTTATACTAATGTCATCTTTTCTTGACATATTGTATACTATATGAATTTTATTAGTACTAAATGTGCCAGCGCACGACAAAACCTACAATAAGACTTGTGCGAGCAGCGAAGACTGAGGTCAGCCTGAGCATCGGCGCAGTCTGATCAGAGTCTTTGTTGATCGCGTGTTCCTTTTGTAGCTTCTGAGCTATCCAAAGAGAGATATATGAGAACCTGTGTCATACTGGGTGGATGTACAGGCTGAGTTGTGTCTGTTTTCTGGTCACACAGTTCTTATTGTAGGTTTGGTCGTAAGCTTGCTCAATGTAGCAGTTTTACCCAAAAAATAACTCATAAGAGGCTTTGCTAATCGCATGTTCCTTCTACAGCCTCTGGGCTATACAAAGAGAGATATATGAGAACCAGTGTCACACTGGGTGGAAATACAGGCTGATCTATATCTTTGCTGGTCGCACAGGTCTAATTGTAAGTTTTGTCGAGGGCTCACTCATTAATCTTTTACAGAAATGTAGTTTTATCCAAAAATAACTAAATTTCCGAGTCAGCTGTGTTTGAACTTTACGCACACCTACTAGTTTCCCGGAAAAAAACACATTCGCTAATTTCCCGGAAAACGCCCATTATTCTTGGACAATCCCTATCATGTTACCTCAGAAGCTCATCACCCGCACTCGAATTAGCAGGAAGTGCTCTGACTGCCATCATGTACTACTATTTATAACGTACTCCCCAGCTAGCATTCTTTATAAATCTACAGCGGGCCGTTATCGGCCCGTCAGCTACACTGACGGGCCGATAACGGCCCGCTGTAGATTTATAAAGAATGCTTACTGGACTGGTTGTTCACATACGTAAAAGAACACATGAGCCGGGGCACAGCATTTACAAGACTGCATGTGTACCCAGCGAATATTCAGATCAGTCTGCGCATCTACACAGTCGGATCAGTCTTCGCATGACACTCTGTGGATTGCCAAGTGACTTCATGCGGACAGTGAAGTCTCTGGTTCATAGTGGAAACCTTGTGTGAATTGACAGTTCTGAACTCAATTCACACTGTTCTGAACCACGGACAATCTACCTTTGCTTGTTCATAGTTGAAACCTTGTGTGAATTGACTGTTCTGAACCACGGACAGACAGACAAACAGACAGACAGAGCAACACATGTAGATATTATCCATGCTGGAAGTTAACGGTATTTGAGCGGTTTCGATCATCGATGGAAACATTTTAAGCAGAAAATGACAACGTCTATCGAACGTATCTTCGGACACGTGCGCCCAGCGAAGATTGAGATCAGCATGTGCAATCAGGAAGTCTGATCAGAATCTTCACTGAGCGCGATCTTGGTAGCCAATGATGCAAAATTTCTTCATACGGACAATGAAGTGTCTGATAAGACTGTTCGGTTGCGCAGGCTGATCAAGCATGTCTTCGATGGGCGCACATGTCAGAAGGTACGTTTTTTTACGCTGTGGCTCAATTTATATACGCAACTACATGTAACACAACAATACATAACGACTTAGTAATGCTTAGCCTATACAAACGTCTAAAGGAATTTAGAGTTTTTAAATACATTCAGTGGTTTATTCTGTAAAATTTATAAACACAACGCACCAAGTTTAAATACAAACTGCTCTGATTCCACTGAGGTAGTGTTTGTAAAAAACACGCATCAAATCTGTTACAACACTGACAGAAGTCAGCTTGTGAGTACAGTCCTTTGAAAATATAATCTGGCTATATTTTTTTTTCAAGAAAGTCTGAGTTTTACCATCTCTGAAATTGAAGGATTCGCTTCATACCTTGCCACCAATGAATGAAAAATATTGAAGTCCTTAATTCGACAGTTAAGCGAAGTCGATATACAGTCGACTCTCGTTATCTCGAAGTCCAAGGGACTCTCTGAAATACTTCGAGATATCCGTACCTCGACATATCAGATTTGCAGAATTGAGGAAAAAATAAATCGAACAACCACATTTAACAAATATATATGTAATTTGACTCCTGAAAAAGAATATATTGAAAATATTGAGGAAAAGAAGATAAACTGCTCCTTAGGAGCATTTCTCTTCTTTTCACAATATTTTATTACCTGTTGTTAGACTTTCATGTTTAAGTAGGGACCAAATTTTCACTTCGAGAAAAGCGGTCATTCGAGATAAGCGAGGTCGAGATAATGAGAGTCAAATGTAGATCTACGTGTTTGAGTTTCTGCCATTTTAACAAGCGTTGGTTCCGGTTTACTTTCATGCACACAGAGACTCTTCTGAAAACAGAAGCAAACTCGTTCTGTTTAGAGTAGACCTTCTTTTTTTCAGAAGGGATTGAAAACAATGCTCATTACGGAAACACGCCTATTCAAATATATTGAAAAAATCTCAAAACGTAGATTGTGGGTAGTCATTAGAACGGCCTCGTCGAGGCGGTTCTTACGAGTACCATTAATCTATGTTTTTGAGCAGAAATAAATACAAAATAATGTATACTCCCGTAAACCCCAGTTTTACTATATAAAATCGGGATTTAAGGGGAGGCAAAATTATAAAGGTACGTTTTCGTGATGTGATACATTAACCATTGCAATGCCTTAACCCATAAAACGCTGAACAAAAGTGTTGCAGACAACTCCATTTAATTATTTTTCAGAGGATATTAGACTTGGCAATTCATATGATTCACGATACATGTACATAGAAGTGCCTTAACCCTCAAAGCGCTAAGCAAAATTGTGGCAGACGGTATTCCATTTTATCAATTAATTATTTATTTATTTTTATATTTATTTTCAGAGAAAATTAGACATTTTTATGTGAATCGTTTGCTAGACAAACGCTTCACATGAAAAGTCAAGCATTATTTGCACTGCAAATTACAAAAAAAAAAAAAAAAAAAAAAAAAAAAAAACAATCTGCTGAAGTTATGATTGGTATTTTACATGTCATCACAAAAACATGCCTATATAACTTTGACCCCCTTAAACCCCACTTTAATATAGTGAAACTGGGGTTTACAGGGGTATACATTATCTTTCTTATTTCTGCTCAAAAACATAGATTGTGGGTACTCGTTAGAACCGCCTCGGTGAGGCGGTTCTAACGAGTACCCACAATCTATGTTTTGAGCAGAAATAAGAAAAAATAAATATCATAATTTTTATCTAAAAACTTTCAGTTTTTAGTGTAAAATTTTCACTATATTTGAATAGGTGTGTTTTCGTAATGAATGCTTAAAAGCTGTTTGGTCTACATGTACATGTACCATTTCATAATGAAAACATATCTTCCAATGTATTGGAGATGGTTCAATATAAAATAAAACTACTACAAAATGTACTGTTTGGACTCAGCGAAATGAGATACGAGCATGTGCACAGTCTGATCAGGATCTCCGTTGACCGTTTATTGAATCAATGGTTACTGTAGATTACATGTGTATCGACAAACAGAGAATTTCATGATGCTGACCCGTGTCTATACCATAGGTCCAATTAATGCTTTACTTTCGATCAAATTGCTTGATATTTTTTTCTTTTTGTTTCTTTTTTCTAATGAATGTTAGCATTATATGTTTTCTAATGAGTACTAGCATTATAATTTTTCATAGAAAATAGGCAAAAAAAAAAAAAAAAAAAAAAAAAAAAAAAAAAAGAAACACACACACACACAAAATCTGATACCCGCTGTTATCTGAAGCTGTTTATTCTCATACAAATGTACAACAGAAGTATCAGTTTCATTTCATTTTAAACAAACATGATCATATACAACCCTGAAAACACACAACAACGTAACAACTTCCTTTCGAAATGCTACGACGTCATAACTGATATCGTCGCATCAACCTCTAAACGACGTCGTTGCAAGGTTATGCGGTTTTAAGGAGCTGATTCATTCAATCCAGATACAGATACAGGAAATTTATGTAGCGACTCAATGTGATCTTTGTTTCCAAAGGCAATCTATTTTATTTTACTACACTGTAGCTGGTGTTAGTGCCGTGTGGCGGCCCTAAAACGTCTCCCCGTACTTCACCATAGTGCAGATTAGATTTTCATTTCCTTTGGGATCACTGGGCCAAATGTGGTATGTTTGAAAATGGATTTCTGTTAATGTATACGATAGAGGGCGTAAGCAGTGTTGCAAATTTCATTGCTGCTTTTGAAGAGTCTCAATAAAACCGAGACTCCAATTTTCTATCCCATTTTTCTATCTGTAATGTGTTCTTTGTTTACATATGCAATCTTTTTTACGTTTGTAATATACAGATACAAGACAACATCAGCCCTTTAGGTCTTTTTCTTCGACAAATAAAAGTATAAACAAGCTATTTTATGAATCATCTAATAAGAAAAACATCACCTTCAGTCTATACATACATGTACATGCAAGCCGCAGAAAACGTCAGAAAACGTACCTTCGAAATGTGCGCCCAGCGAAGATTCAGATCAGCCTGCGCATTCGCGCAACCTGATCAGAATTTCACTGGGCGCATTTTGGATAGCCAAGACAGCAAAGTTTCTCTCATATGAGGAACGAAGTCTGATCAGACTGCGCTGATTTGAATCTTCGTTGGTTTAAACAGTATTTTATTGAAACATTCCAACAATAATACAAATACAAGCATATGGCCCATGATCTGATGGTAAGCAAGAGGTCATATAAATCATCATAGTTCCTGCGACATTGTGGAACATACGGCATATGTCAGACGTTACGGCTGATATATTCAAAGTGTTTGTGCCTGTTTGCTATTCATCATTACGAAAACACACCTATTCAAATATATACTGAAAATTTTACCACCAAAAACTGAAAATTTTCAGATAAAAAATTCTTATATTTTACAGATTTCTGCTCAAAACATAGATTGTGGGTACTCGTTAGAACCGCCTCGTCGAGGCGGTTCTAACGGGTACCACAATCTATGTTTTTAAGCAAAAATAAAATAAAAAATGTATACCCCTGTGAACCCCAGTTTTACCATGTAAAAGTGGGGTTTAAGAGGGTCAAAACTATATAGGCATGTTTTCGTGATGGTGTTTGTGCCTGTTTGCTATTCAATAACATGCAGTCAGAATCATCAATTGTACATATACATATATATCCCTAGATAAACGGATATCGCTCCTTTCCGAGGTCGACAAATACAAGTCACAAAGTATCTCATTATTCGCAGTTAGACGAAAGTAACCGAAGACGTACGAGTTTAACCGAATGATTGAAGGCGTACCCAGTGACTGCAGTGACCGCCCATTAACACAACACAATAAACACGATATGTCAAGCTTACCAAAAATCAATCGATTGTCATGTCAGTCAAACCTGACAATCAACAGGATTTGCAATAAAATCATAGATAATTGATACCTAAGTATATACCACTTACCGACAGCAGATACATAAGTATTTGTATATTATGACAAAACCCCGATTTGGAGGTTTTTCTTAGATATTAGTTATTAATTTCGACGAAGGATAGATAATCATGATTCTTAGCGGTGTAGGACTTGTAGCGAAGTTTAAATCGGAAAAGGCCAGAAAAACAAAGAATAAACCGAAAAATGAGAGAAAGGAACATAGAGTGAAGGAGGATGGAGTCGTCTGTGAACAATGCCAGATTGCAGTAAGTATTTAGCTTCATTTTTACTCTTACAATGCTAAGCCAAATTATAGCAGACGACATTCTGTTTTTGTCTTCACATAACGAATACATGCCTATTCAAATATACTGAAAATTTTACCACCAAAAACTGAAAACGTACAGATAAAAAATTCTGGTAGTTTTCATATTTCTGCTCAAAAGCTAGATTCTTAGTACTCGTTAGAACCATTCTAACGAGTACCCACAATCTATGTTTTTGAGCAGAAAAAAGAAAAATAATGTATACCCCTGTGAACCCCAGTTTTACTATATAAAAGTGGAGTTTAAGGGGATAAAAAATAATATTATGAGAAAATAAGACCTACCATTCCACGTGAATCGTCTGCTAAGCAGAAGATTCACTGCTAGGCAGACGATTCACTTAAATGTCAAGTCAATGGCTCTGAAAAATAACAAAACAATCAGAGAATAAAGGCTTGAGAGTTCATGTGAATCGTCTAACAGATGATTTACATTTCGTGCCAAGCATTAATTTACATTACGTGCCAAGCATTTTTTCTCTGAAACAAAAAAATAAAAATAATAAATAAATAACGATCATTGTGTCGTCTGCTACAGTTGCGATTATCGCTTTAAGGGTTAAAAAATATATTCCATATTTTATACATTATACTACTAAATGGATACTACTGAAAAATTATCTTTTGTCTGGTAATAGATTATACCAAACTACAGTACCGTACTGTCATCCTTATTAATGAGTCTGAAGTCAACATACCAAAATTGTATTCCAGAAAATCATAAAGTTGATAGACAGACAGACAGACATGAACCCAAACAAATCGGGCCATTCATATACTTTTGTTGAAAAAAAGGGGGCCAATCATATACCTGGCAGCGCTGAAAAAGGGGGCTATTCGGCACGCACATCCGTACTATGCCATATATAGGAAGTTACCCCCTCTCCCCCCCCCCCCTTCCATCCCCCCCCCCCCCCGATACTACTACTACTAATAATAATAATAATAAGACGAAGAAGAAGAAGAATTGTTGTAGTAGTAATAAACATATTTATTTATATTTGAGAGATAATAATTCACGTGCATAAATACATATGTTATCATGTGATACTGTCTACCCAATTTACATGTATGCTATATATTTAGACATAGCTAGTAAAACATCAGTGCTATATATTCTAATGTACGTCCGACTGGAGACCAGGAGGTCGCGGGTTCAACCCCGCCGAGGTCGGCAACATTCTTTCGTGGAGATTGATCATGAAATATTTTCTACGGTCATTCTCCCCCTTTTGCTGATTCAAGAAGGGCAGTTGTCAGTTTCTGGCGAAAGAATGTGCACAATACTGGTTAACCGCTTAGAGGACTAAGCCTGCCCAGTAAACGTGTGGTTGGGTAAACTGACCGCGATCGACATGACCCAATTGGGTTGACTGGGCCGTAAAAGCTCAACACAAAAAAAAAAAAAAAAAAAAAAAAAAAAATATTCTAATGTACAATCCTATTTTTTGTTTACCATATGTAGAGTTGATGTGTTGAAAAAAAAAAAAAAGGAGGATCGGTAAACTGTGAAGACCCCCACAGAGTACAATGTATCAACTTGCCATCATTTTTTATCTCCGTAGTACAAAGTATGAGTAATACCACCTGCAAAAAGACAACAGAACATTCCAGTTTCTGTGTTCCTTTGCGTTCTTAGCACAAAAAAAACTGGCTTCTTTGATAAGAATCTTTATCTTGAGATGTGTGTCATGTAGGAGCAGTTAAAGTATTCTATTCTGCTCGATCGCGTAGTCTGTTGAAGGTCTTTCACGTTCGCTAGTTTCGTTCATTTATGTGGAATCTTTTACATGAACCTCACGTATTCGAACAGATTCATTTCCTTATATGAGGAGTGTCTGGAGTCTTCATTATTACCATTATTGTAGAATTTTCTAGGTTCAATGCAAACAGTGTAGACCCTGATCAGACGCCGCGTTCTGCGGCGTCTGATCTGGGTCTACATTGTCTGCTGATGTCCCTTTTTACGGGACGCTAGTCTTGAATTGGTTAAAGCGAATGGATAGACCTGGGGATCTAGCGCGTTTTTGTGTGCGTGTTGTTTTTTTCACAAGAGAGACAGCTATTGTGACTTCCTGTTTGCTTTTCTGCGCACTAGTCCCCTTTTGAAAAAGGGTCTACTCTGTAAAGAAAGAATCTGCTCCCTCTATAGACTAGATCCCGCTACAGAATGGGAGAATTAAGCATTTAACCCATTGTAGTCTGGAGACCCGAAAAATGATACTTGGCAAACAGTGCAGACCCAGATCAGACGCCGCAGGACGCGGCGTCTGATCAGGGTCTCCACTGTTTGCAAAAAGTTTAGCCATCTTTTCTTTAGGAATATCTCAATATCATAGCCAGACATACCTATAATTTAGATTGGACTCTTCCATAAAATAGTATCGGGGAGTCTGTTCAGTCTAGGGTTAACAGTGTTCCCTTCTTTGGAATTGTATCTATTTTCCTAACAATCTAAGTACAAATTTGTGTGTGGACCGCGAAAGCTTCAGCGCTTCCCTACAACCCAGTTTTCGCTCTGCGTTATTACTTACCCCATCAGGTCCGGAACTCTGTGTGCCAGGAATTTGCTTAATTTTGAGTTTTTTTTTCTTTTTACTCGTTCTGTTCTTTGCATTTACCCTAAAGTAAATTTATGCCAAACACTGGTCAAACCAATACTATTTCTAAAGTAAATTGTGATTGTTTAGAAAATATCTACGGGAATATAGGTTGCGTTTTTTCTTCATTGGTTTTTAATCAATGATGCTTCATAACACAATTGTTAACAATAAAAACAAAAAATAAAAAGACGAATTTTTTAACGAGTGAAAATTGTTGTAAACATGTCTACAAACTTTCCTATATTATTGATGTCTGCGTGGTTTGCGGAATGTGTACTGTACAAAAAGTAAAATATTTAAATTAATAAAAAAAAAAAAAAAAACAATAGAAAATGAAACGGATGCGCAGGCTGATCTTGACCTTCTATAACGAAAACGCGCCTATATAGATTTGACCTTATTTAACCCCACTTTTATACATGGGGTTTACAGGGGTATAAATTAATTTTCTTATTTCTGCTTGAAAACATAGATTGTGGGTATTCGTTAGAACCGCCTCGCCGAGGCGGTTCTCACGAGTACCCACAATCTATGTTTTGAGCAGAAATATGAAAACTACCAGAATTTTTATCTGAAAGTTTTCACTTTTTTGGTGGCAAAATTCTCAGTATATTTAGGTGTGTGTTTTCGTAACGTCTATTCACACATGTCACTACGACTGTTTTTTGCCGTTCATAATTCCTGTAATAGATTTTTTTTTACCTAAATATTTTGACAGAGGAATGGACTTGGGTAGAGGTGGGCTAAATATCTGTTTAAGCAGTATGTTGACCGTTCTGTCATTTAGTCAGCAGATCAGGTACCCTTGGGATGTATTCGTTCAAACCACAAGGAGTCAGTGTGGTAATTTTGAGTTATTTCTGCACTGCGTCAGAAATAAGGGACTGGTACACTGACTGCGACAAACAGATATATCACCCGTTGCAGTGGTCCTATAGTAGACCTCCCGGTGTCCATGTTCCCTTGTAAGGAAATAGTTCGTATTGTCTAACAGCTGTTTTGCAACGTGATTACATCTAAATCTAGGATCACAAAGGAAGTATAAAATTTCACTTACACTTTCTCAACCTGAGGTGACTTAAGCTTTACCACTTTCTGGGCTAAGTTAGCAGACGACTAACTGATGATATTTTTCTTATTTTTCTCAGAAAACAGGGTTTGACATTTCATGCAAATTGTCTCCATTGGAGACAATTAGCATGAAATGTCAAAACCTGTTTTCTGGGAAAACCAAGAAAATATTTTAAACTATCGTCTGCTGAAATCCTTACCCAGAGAGCTAAGCGTTAAGGACAAGTAATTATGGTGTAAAATTACGTTTTCTTTTGGGTGTCAATGAAGTGGCTAATTGTGCGCTACAAATGGAAGAATAAAACACTAAAGATGTGTGACATAAATGAATTTGAGAATTTCGAGTGGGGCCAAACTTTTCTCTTGCTGGGGGTCGTATATTTGTAGATATGGACATTCCATACGGGTGGCGGTTCGTACATGCAGTGAAATTGTGGCCTGAACCGGTCCCATCTTTGGTTTAAACAGTATTTATTTAAACGCACATTATATACATATAGTGGCATATACATTGTAATACAGGATTTGAAATGCCCCATCTTTAACAACACAGGTTTACTTGTATAAACATTTTACTTTCAAACCATTCTTATAAGTAACTTGTGGATGATGTGAGCTTAAAATCAGAATGTCCTTGTTGCATGTACGGTCAGGGAGGGTCCAACTTAGCCTGCGCAATCGACCAGTGATTTCGTTGTGTGTCCTCTTACAAAGTCCTTGGCTACTATAGAATATAGACAGTAAGAGGAAGGATACTGCTCACACTGTGCGAATGTGTAGATTAATATGAATCGTCCCTGTCAGCAAGTGGCAGAAGGACCATTTTATGATATGACAGTTTATGTATACTAAAATTGTCAACGCTACCTTTAAGTTGCATGCACGAACTATGTTAAGCGAAAAGTTGCAGAAATAGCAAAATACTTAACTATATATATTTTTAAAACAATAAAAACAACAACGATAAAACAAAAATAAAAAAAAGTATCAGAAAACAATTTTTTCTTTGCAGGATTGATATCAAGAATTGAGTAAGTGAATACTTTCATACCATAATTATAATTTGATTTCAGGCGATGCGAGCAAAGACTCATTTCCAGTTCCCAGAACGACACAACTCTGGAACAAGGAGGACAAGTTCTGGTAAGTAGATGTAAAACACGTGCTAGTAGCTGCCTTTGGGAGAAATTTCTCCCCTTTTATAAACTGTATTCCTTTACAGAAGAGACATGTACAGGAATGCAAACCGGAAGTCCCAAAAAGTGTTTGTCTTGTAAAAGAGGAATCCGTCTAGTTTATCCAGTTCCCGCAAATTAGTTTTAGGAGATGATGGTTTACCTCCGCTATTTCCGTATTGGAACATTTTGAAATACTGGACGGACGAGTCGGCACAATCTGTACTGTTTAGATTTAGGTTTAAATAGCCCTTATACATATATATGAAGTGGTTGTTGGTTGAATCCCGCTCGGTCCGGAATTCGCGTTATGGTGTGCGGTGTTGCCTTACAAAGATTCCTTGTGACGTTATCACCTTTATTGTCATAGTCTCGACTGAAATATCATTGATTTAAAGTTAATATATCATCATCTCGTACATGAATCAGGCTATCTACAGATTATCCTGATATGTTTATTAATTACCAAATGACAACTTGTCAACACTAATTGTTGTTGTCTTTTAAAGTCTACTTTATAAACATACCGTAAAATATGTAACCCCTAAGTATTGAGACAGACAAATCTGAGCAATCAATAAAGACCCAGATATTCTGCGGCGTCTGATCAGGGTCTTCATTGTTTGCTACGCGTCCAGCTATTTTTAGACACATCGACAGGTAGGCAAATAATTGCACAGAATTCTGGGAGAAGTATGGTCAGTCGATAAGTTGTCCCATTATATAGGATGAAGACGGTATTGATCTAAATCTCGATTGTATACAGATGTTTAGAGGTTTGCTTTTTTTGTCTATATATATTTTATTTATTATCAATGTAACAGAAGTATATTTTTAAAGAAATAACACAGTCATGCTTAATTTAAAGTATAGCGTAATTGTCTGATTACGAATGTAACCAAAAGCATTCAGAAGAGAAAACGAACCAAACATGTGCGCCCAGTGAAGATAGGTCAGACTGCGCATGCGCGCACCATGATCGGAGTCTTTGCAGCGAGTTCTTTTGATAGCAGTGCTAATTTTTGTTTTCGGGTAGTCGAACTGCGCGGATGCGCAAGTTGATCTGAGCCTCTTCGCTGGGCGGGCTTGTCCGAACAAATATTTATCCATGTAGAGGCCCTTATGAATCGGGGCACATCACGAAAATATGCCTGTATAATTTTGACCCCCTTAAACCCCACTTTTGTATAGTAAAACTGGGATTTACAGGGGTATGCATTATTTTTTCTTATTTCTGCTCAAAAACATAGATTGTGGGTACTCGTTAGAACCGCCTCAGCGAGGCGCTTCTAACGAGTGCCCACAATCTATGCTTTTGAGCAGAAATACGAAAACTTTCAGAGTTTTTTATCTGAAAATTTTCAGTTTTCGGAGGTGAAATTTTCTATATATTTCAAGTGAATAGGCGTGTTTTCGTAATGATCAGCAGGGCTTGCATGTACACGTACAGTAAAACCCACATCCGACTGCGCATTTGATCAGGGCATTTGCTGTTCATTAGGGTTCGCGGCCTCCATTGACTCCACAGGCAGACAACGAAACCTTCAGACGCCGCCAATGTGCTAGCTAATTTGGGTTATCGCTGTCTGCGCATGCTCAGTCTATGCATTCACTGTCTGCACATGTCCCGAAAATCCCATTACGATAACATGCCTATTCAAATATACTGAAAATTTTACCACCAAAAAATGAAATTTTTCAGATAAAAAAATTCTGATATTTTTCAAATTTCTCCTCAAAACATAGATTGTGGGTACTCGTTAGAACCGCCTCGGAGAGGCGGTTCTAACGAGTATCCACAATCTATGTGTTTGAGCAGAAATAAAAAAAATAATGTATACCCCTGTAGACCCCAGTTTTGCTATATAAAAGTGGGGTTTAAGGGGGTCAGAATTATATAGGCAAGTTTTCGTGATGCATTACCTCATAGTGGAGCTCATATTTCAAAACTTATTCTTCATTGTAGGCTATGGTAGTATTGGTGGAGACTCAGAACAACAGAATCAGTTGGAGAGCATTGGCGAGCTCGTAACTATAGCAACAGGTGAAGGTCACTGCATACGCGTGAACCTTCTATATTACACAATAGATCTTCAGGAGGAAAACAACAATGTATCCATGAGTAAGTAGATTGTTTAAGATAATTTAATACTACTTTCAGGAAGATCAGATGAATTTGAAAGTCCTTGCTTCCACCTATAAAATGGGTTTAATTTATTATACTCTATCCCCGGGTAAATTCATTCCTGTAATAATAGCCCGACTTACTTAATAGTACGCTTGTAACGTTTACTAACCGATAAATTATGTATTCATTTTAAAATCTAATCATTGCTAAATGTACGATGTATATGGCTGCCTAATACAAAAAGAAACTTTTCTAGTATTTGAAACCTTTAATACTGGGAGCTAACCTTAAAGAAAAGCAAGTGCTCCCTAAGGGAGCAAACTCTTTCCTTTAACCCTAGACCTGCTGACCCCGGATATGCCCTATGCAAATAGTGTATATATCCAGATCAGCAGGCTTCTTCAGAAGCCAACTGATGTGAATCTGCACTGTTTGTCATTAAGTATGTTAATTCGTATCAACAACCTGGATCGAGTTATCTGATTGGTTGAAAATTCGAAGTGGGCGTGGCATCTTAATTTATTCAGCATGGCAAAGGTTAAGAGTAGCTGCCAGTGGGAAGTGAGGCAAATATGCCTATAAAAAATTATTGAACATTTTACAATCAAAAGAAGAATTTGCAGGTGAAAAATTCTGATATTTTTTTTCATATTTCTTCCAAAACATAGATTTTGGATACTCGTTAGAACCGCCTCGCCGAGGCGGTTCTAACGAGTACAAACAATCTATGGTTTTTGAGCAGAAATATGAAAAAGAATGTATACCCCTGTAAACCCTGTTTTTTCTATATAAAAGTGGCGTTAAAGGGGGTCAATATTATATAGGCGTGTTTTTGTGATGAGGCGGACATAAGAAAAAAAGACTATTATACCATATGCGAATAGCGCAGTCTGGTCTGGGCCTTCTCTTTTTTCCGTCGCTTTAATCAAGAGTATCCAACGATTTTGCAAGTTAACAGCGAAGGTCTTCATCACGAAAACATACCTATATAATTTTGACCCCCTTAAACCCCACTTTTATATAGTAAAACTAGGGTTTACAGGGGTAGACATTATTTTTCTTATTTCTGCTCAAAAATATAGATTGTGGGTACCCGTTAGAACCGCCTCATCGAGGCGGTTCTAACGAGTACCCACAAGCTATGTTTTGAGCAGAAATATGAAAACTATCATTTTTTTTTTTTAATCTGAAAAGTTTCATTTGTTTTGGTGGTAAAATGTTCAGGGTACTTGAATAGGCTTGTTTTCGTAATGTCGCGTGGAAGTTGATCGCGTGGCAAGGTTTCGTCTTTTCTTTTGTTTCGAAAATGTTATTATATAATGCTTACTTACCGAGATTATAAAAAATCGTGTACATTTTCAGGCCATTTTCGAAAGCGAGTCTTACAAAGGGAAGTCACTGCGAGTGGTGAGGTGGAGACAGTTGTTTTCTCTTTAGATAAAGATCAGGATCACTACATAACTACAAACAGAAACAAACAACTAGAATTAAATGTAAGAATTTTGTATTATCATATAATTATAGGACTTGGCGTGTGATTTGTTCACTCAGTGCCGACCGTACTAGAGTGACCTAAAACGTAAAAGCTCCAGGTATTGGCACAGACAGGTCTTAGCAAGCAGTTTTGACTAGGGTCAGATGCGCAGAACGCGGCGTCTGATATGAGACTACACTTTTGCTTCTCATCCATCTATTTTGAGTTGTTCAATTTTTAGGAGAAGCATACTAAGATGTTAAGGTATCCCGGTATTTAGGGCAAATGCATAGATATTAGCTGTACTGGTAATATCTTTAATAATTTATGTATATGAAGGAGGAGTCAATAAGAAATGTAAGGAGCGATTTTACTGTGTCGAGTCTACTGAAAACGATCAGATTTGTATCAACTTTATAAGCACATTATGCTGCCGGCAGACCATCTTACTAGACACTTATCAGATTGTGTCGTTGCATTGGCTGATCTGGATAACTTTTAAAATAAATGTTTTGTGAGGCTCGTTGATACTGGGGGTTTGTGTATGTCTGCCTGCCCTTGACAACACACCTTGATTTCTGCCTCTTTACGAAGAGTAGTTCAATGACTCACAATGGTGCCCTTTAGGCTTGACATGCCATACGCATTTCACTCATGTTTTTCTTTATATCGCCTTCAGTTTTTCCTCATGTTTCTGAAATCATTATTACTTCCGAGACAATCTCTGCTTGTTAAGGGACTTGGCATTTGAAGAATATATGTTCGACCAAAGGTCTTGGGGCAGCGACTACTACATACTGCCATATTATAAATCCTAAGAATGCAGACAAATATGCCTGCCTGGGAAACAGTGTAGAACCAGATTACAAGAGTACAGCCGACGCTTGTTATCTCGTAGTCCAAGGGACTCGCTGAAATACTTCGATATATCCGTACCTCGGCATATCAGATTTGCCGAATTGAGAAAAAAAATCGACCAAGCACATTTCACAAATGAATATGTAATTGGACTCCTGATGTTAGAAATATATTGAAAATATAGTGGAAAAGAGGAGATATTGCTCAAAGAAGAAATTGCTCCATAGAAGCAATTTCTCCTCTTTTCCACAATATTTTGTTACCTGTTGTTAGATTTCCTTGTTAAAACAGAGACCAGATTTTCAGTTCGATAAAAGCGGTCATTCAAGATGAGCCAAGTCGAGATAACGAAAGTTGTCTGTATATGCTGATTTTGATATTACATATACATTTATGTAGCTGAAATTTGGAGAGAAAAAAATATTCAGTATATCGGAAAAGACAACACCCTAACCTGACAAATTGCCTGTTTGCTTCACATAAATTCTAGGTTGTCCTAATAAGAATGGATTTGCCATATGGACCAGTGTGCTAATCAGTCTAAAATGCCAATCCCCTTTGAATGATAATAAACTGGGGACATTGAGAAAAACTGAAGGCGGCGTTAATAAAAGGTGCGTAAGAAATGCTCAAACCGATAAAGTTGTTAATTGGATCTAGGACTCATGGAATTACATGACATACAAGTCTCACTATAAGGCTACAAGATATGCCACTTGAAAGCACCGGATGAGACCACCAGTCACACTAAATTAATTCTACGTTACCGAGGTGTACACGGAACGGAATTATATTTATGCAAATGTAGAAAATAAAATAAAAAATAAAAATAAATGAAAAAAATCTCCCTAAGATCGCTTCCAACATGGGGTAGGCGTGTGTGTGTGCGTGTGTGTGTGAGGGGGGGGGGATTGGGATGGGGGTGGAGGGGGCCACTCTTAAAGGAAATAATTTGCTCCAAAGGGAGCAATTTCTTCCTCTAAAAGTAGCCCCATGATAAAGGAGGAAGTAGTATTTCACATTTGCGGATCTCCCTAAATAGGAATTATATTCTTTACGGACATGCATAATGTGGATATAGAGCACTGCATCTATGAATTATGGATATTGTAGAGCATATCGATATAATATACAGTCGAACTTCAATGGCTCGAACACCGATGGCTAGTTTACCATGGCTTATTCGAACTCATTTTTGAATCCCTACGGAATTTTTCCGATTGCTCAAGAAAACAAATATTGAGGGAAATTTTCTTATTTTATTAAGAAATTGTATGTTGTATGAACTCATTAGAATCGCCTCATCGAGGCGATTCTAATGAGTACACACAACATACCATTATTTTGTTGAAGATCGAAAACCTTTCCATAAATCAGTACGAAAACACGCCTATTCAAATATATTGAAAATTTTACAACCAAAATCGGGAAAATTTCCAGATAAAAAAATCTGATATTTTTCATATTTCAGCTCAAAACATAGATTGTGGGTACTCGTTAGAACCGCCTCGTCGAGGCGTTTCTAACGAGTACCCACAATCTATGTTTTGAGCAGAAATAAGAAAAATAATGTATACCCCTGTAAACCCCAGTTTTACTATATAAAATTAGGGTTTCATGGGGTCAGAATTATATAGGCATGTTTTCGTGATGTTATCGCCATTTGCCTCCTGACCTGGCGCCATGATTAAATCTCATAGGCTCGAACTATCCATCTCTCGAACAAATTCCCGCCCCAAATATGTTCGAGCCATTGAAGTTCTACTGTGTAAAGCAAAGGTCTTTATCAAATCGTGTGTATGAACTGGCAGATCTGGAGCTTTTAATATTCGCTCATACCACGAAAATCCCTTACGAAAACACGCGTATTCAAATATATTGAAATTTTTACAACCAAAAAAGGAAAAATTTCTGATATTTTTCATATTTCTGCTCAAAACATAGATTGTAGGTACTCGTTAGAACCGCCTCGACGAGGCGGTTCTAACGAGTACCCACAATCTATGTTTTTTAGCAAAATAAGAGAAATAATATATACCCCTGTAAACCCCAGTTTTACTATATAAAAGTGGGGTTTAAGGGGGTCAAAATTATATAGGCGTGTTTTTGTTATGGTTGCTCGGACATCTGACGTATTTTGTTTTTGTTTTCAGTTCTTTTCCGATGAACCTTCGCTAGAATCTCCAGACGAGAGGATTTTCCTCGTATATACTACTAACACAAATCAAAAAATCATCCAACCCAACCATTTCAAAGGTTTCTACTTACATCACCTTGACAACAGACTGGATGTTACCCGGTTTGACATCAATTTCAGAGCGCCTGAAGAGTATTTCTTTCAGTTCGACACGGTACCAGACCGAACTTTCATCCTTCAGCCATCACCTATTTTCGTCTGCACTCACGGACGGACGTATAAACAAGGTGAAATTATGCCAGGAAGTGAAAAGGTGATAAAACCTAAACAGATGCGTGAGAAAAGTTCAGGTTTTCTGTCCGGCTTGTTTCTTGGCTGCGTTAGTGCGCGGAGTCAAAAGACTAGAGAACAAACTTCCGGTTATATATGACGGACATGTTAATTCATGCGACATGTTTTTAAGAGTATTAATTTTCACAAGTTGACTTAAGTTAACGCTGAAAACTATCAACGAACGTATTATTTATGTGAGAAGACGCGACCTGCGGTCAAGCGAACAGAATATGGCCTTAGACGGCTAAACACATTGCCAAGACGATGCTCTTGCCTGGGGAACAAGGCTCTGCAAGGCAGATTGAAAACAAATACCGGTACGTGATCAGAAGTTCCCATTAACAAGACAGTTGGAATCTCGTTAAGCTTGACATGCTAGGAAAAACATTCAGGAGACGGCATTATGGCATATATTCTTACTTTTCCCAGGAAATTGGCTTTGATATTTCATGCAAATTGTCCTTTGTAGACAATTTGCAAGAAAGGTCAAATGTCTTTTTCTGGAGAAATAAGAAACACGTCCACCGACTGTCGTCTGCGGAATTTGCTAAGAGAGTGCTAAAGATTACTACAATGATGTAGTGCTGGCATTGGCAATGACATTACGAAAACACGCCTATTCAAATATATAGAAAATTTCACCTCCAAAAATTGAAAATTTTCAGATAAAAAACGCTGATATTTTTTCATATTTCTGCTCAAAACATAGATTGTGGGTACCCGTTAGAACCGCCTCGGCGAGGCGGTTCTAACGAGTACCCACAATCTATGTTTTGAGCAGAAATATGAAAAATAATGTATACCCCTGTAAACCCCAGTTTTACTATATAAAAGTGGGGTTTAAGGGGGTCAAAATTATATAGGTATGTTTTCGTGATGAAGAATGATCATAACTGGAAACGGAGTGTTAAAAATAGTGCTTATACCAGAAACAGACTCGTGAAGGAAAGTGCTGCCATTTAGGAGGGATCACTAACCTTGACTTTCAGTATTACAACATACCACTACATATAGTGTTAATACAAGAAACGTTTACTTGAAGGAAACGGTTAATAACCCAGCTAGCATTCTACGTAAATCTACATCGGCCCGTCATCGGCCCGTCAGCTACCCTGACGGGCCGATGACGGCCCGATATAGATTTACGTAGAATGCTGACTGGGAACTGCCTTGTAAGAACAGTATAGTAGTCATTTATTACCGTATTAATCCTAGATGGCTGGACGTCAACTCCTTACCATACTTGCCCTAAAATGTGCCGAAATAGATTCTTACAGAAATTGTGCTAAAAGACCATTTTGCGACACGCGAAATATGTAGTATAGGCACTAATCAGACCCCACGTTCTGTGGTATCTGATCTGGATCTACACCGTTTGTTTAAGTTTAACTGTCGCAGTACATCGGGTAAATATGGTAATTTAAATACAAGCATTACAGACATGACTGATTAGACAGAGACTTTGAAAAGAGAAGAAACAATATCAGCCAAGTTATTAAAATTTTCTAACATTGAAACAGAATCGTGAAAGATTTAATATTTCCAGGACAATAATACTCAAAACATCGTGTACATGTAAAGTAGAAGACGTCGAAAGAGTATTTCACATTGCAAATTAACACTTACGTACCTGAATGATAAAACTATGGACACACAAATCATTTAATTTGATCAAATTTAGAATTTGAAATGGGTGCTTGGAAACAAAACATGCAAACACTGATAACTTCATAGAGTCTGATCAGAAAACACAACGTCCGATCTTGGTCTGCACTGTGTGCCTTTTAACAGGTAGAAAAGAGAAGGTTTAGGTACACTGATAGCCTTGATTGTTGCCTCTTTACGACAAATTCAGTAGATGAAGATAAATTTGCGTCACGACGTCAGATTAACTAACTCGCTTATATATACTTCACCAACCCTAAGTATTCGGACAGGTAGAGCAGACAATGTAGACCCTGATCAGACGCCACAGAACGCGGCGTCTGATCAGGGTCTACACTGTTTGCTACTCATCTACCAGTTTTTTACAGTTTTATAGACATATTAACATATAATAAAGTGGACTTGTGTCAAAGTTTACGATGGATATGGTAAGGAGATAAGGTGTCCGAATATTTAGGGTTATGAAGAGAACTATTTGTATTTTTTTTAATATTGTCCTGATACAGTTTGTGTTCTCTTATGATCAGATGAAGCTGTTCAAGGAATCTCTCTCTCTCTCCCTCTCTCTCTCCCTCTCCCTCTCCCTCTCTCCGTGTGTATGTATGTGTGTGTGACACTTTGATAAAAAAAACATAACTGACATGTACAAGTGCGTATCTGTGATTTCTGTGTATAAGACAGCTTTGTTTATTGTATTTATTATGTTTCTTTGAAATTCTGTCATTGCATTGTTCTTCTTTTTTTTACGATTTGCATTTAAATGTTTCGTTAGTGCATTTACATAATCTACGCATAGTCTGCTGTTTCAGTGCTTTGAGAATGTAGGTGAAAATAATACGCAACAAAACTTTATTTATTTATTTATTTATTTATTTATTTATTTATTTAAAGCTGAGATTTATTTATTTACTTACATTTGTTCAATACTGAGCCAAAATGATAATTGTGATATTAAGTGGAATGGACACACTTTTAAAAGAAATAATTCTAACAAGGAAGTATTTACTTCCATTGCATTGGTGCTACTCGTAACCCATTTACGTCGAGTGGACACTTCTACCACAACGTTTTGGACCGAGCTATTTTCAAATGCAAGGTGTCTGGTTAGCTTTTATTATAATTATTTTTTAATTGAAATTCCTGTATTTTATGCAAACAGTCATCACGAAAACACGCCTGTATAATGTTTACCCACTTAAACCCCACTTTTATACAGTAAAACTGGGGTTTACGAGGCTATACATCGAGGCGGTTCTAATGAGTACCCATAATCTATGTGTTTGAGCAGAAATAAGAAAAATAATGTATACCCTCGTCCGAGGCGGTTCTAACGAGTACTCATCTGACGAGTACTCACAATCTATGTTTTGAGCAGAAATATGAAAAATACCCGAATTTTTATTTGAAAATTTTCATTTTTGGTGGCAAAATCTTCAGTATTTTTGAACATGTGCGTTTTCGTGATGGTAGATCCTGATCAGACGCCGCATTTTGATCTGGGTCTGCACTGTTAACCAATTACACGTTTAGTGGTCTCCAGACTAAAATGGGTGAAAGAAAAGAATTTGCTCTCATAGGGAGAATATTCTTGTTTCCTAGACTGGAACCAAGTTTTGGAAGATTCAAATAACATGGTAGCAAATTGTTGACCTGTTTTGAAACCATGCCGACGAAATCCAGATGTGTCCATTCACCTTAATGGATGGTTGTTTTTTATTATCATTGTCAGCAGTTCGTTATGTAGAAAAAAGTGTGTGTGTGTGTGTGTGTGTGTGTGTCTGTGTGTGTGTCTGTGTGTGTGTGTGTGTGATGGGGTTGGGGGCTCCTTGACCGGTGATCTGATGTGGCTCCGAGCTGTATTAAGCCATAAAAATTATAAAAATTTATAACCAGAAATCACAGATCACCGGACAAGGTGATAGTTTTGCCTATAAATGCATGTATAGAAGCTGTTGAACTACAACAGGGTTATAGATATGAAAGGAGCTACATGATAAAATGTTCCTTATGGCTTGTGCGCCCAGCGCATCACGAAAACATACCTATATAATTTTGACCCCCTTAAACCCCACTTTTTATAGTAAAACTGGGGTTTACAGGGGTATACATTATTTTTCTAATTTCTGCTCAAAAATATAGATTGTGGGTACTCGTTAGAACCGCTTCGGTGAGGCGATTCTAAAGAGTACCTACAATCTATGTTTTGAGCAGAAATATGAAAAAGATCAGAATTTTTATCTGAAAACTTTCAGTTTTTTGGTGGTAAATTTTACAATATATTTGAATAGGCATGATTTCGTCATGAAATCCTCATATCAGTGATGCCATCTGAGCACCTTGATTCATCAAAAGCAGGCTTTCAAGCGGGCCCTACTTTTCCTACTATTCCTACTTTTCCCTACTTTTTTTTGTGCTCCTACTTTTCCCTACTTTTTTCTGAAAATGCCCTACTATCCCTACTTTTTAGTCAAAAATGTTTGAAGTGACAGAAAATTGGAATTATTTTCCTCGCTCGCTTCGCTTGTTTGTAAAAATCAGATCAACTTAATCTGAGCAGCCATGATGCAAAAGTTTATAAAATATTTTTTCTTCAGTTGTAACTCCTTTTTTGGAACATTGATTTTGGTATTTCCTTCCCATTGTAATATAGTGTTATTGTTCAGAGAAAACTTTGTTTGCTTCTTATGTCTTTTTCTAAGTCTGAAAACACTCAGAACATCCCTACTATCCCTACTTTTCATGATTAAAATTCCTCCTTTTGCCCTACTTTTTTAAAATTTTGAGCCCTACTTTATCCCTACTTTTTCGTTGGAGGGCACTTGAAAGCCTGCGAAAGCGCGTCTGTAAGAGGACAACGAAGGCGCTGATTAGCCTTAATTTACCTTATTAATCCTAATTCTCCTTACAACATTACGAAAACACGCCTATTCAAATATATGGAAAATTTCACAACCAAAAACAAAGTTTTCAGATAAAAAAAAATCTGATATTTTTCATATTTCTTCTCAATAACATAGATTGTGGGTACTCTTTAGAACCATCGAGTCCCACAATCTATGTGTTTTTAGCAGAACATTACGAAAACAAGCCTATTCAAATACACTGAAACGTTTACCACCAAAAAACGAAAAATTTCGGATAAAAAATTCTGATATTTTTCATATTTCTGCTCAAAACATAGATTGTTGGTACTCGTTAGAACCGCCTCGACGAGGCGGTTCTAACGAGTACCCACAATCTATGTTTTTGAGCAGAAATAAGGAAAATAATGTATACCCCTGTAAACCCCAGTTTTACTATATAAGAGTGGGGTTTAAGGGGGTCAAAATTATATAGGTATGTGTTCGTGATGAGTAACAAAAATAATGTATACCCCTGTAAATCCCGGTTTTACTATATAAAAGTGGGGTTGAAGGGGGTCAGTATTATAAAGGTATGTTTTTGTTATGTGGACTAATGGCAAATAATGTAGACCAAGATCCGACGCCACAGAACGCGGCTTCCAATCTTGATTTACACTGTTTTATCAGATAGATCTGTCGGAATACTAGGGTAAACATTGTACATGTTAATAGCAGAGAGGAAAAGGAATCTTATCGCGCTCTCTGATACATACGGAGTTGTCATAACGAAAACACGCCTATTCAAATATACTGAAAATTTTCCCACCAGAAAATGAAAATTTTTAGGTAAAAAATTCTGATATTTTTCAAATTTCTGCTCAAAACATAGATTGTGGGTACCAGTTAGAACCGCCTCGACGAGGCGGTTCTAACGAGTACCCACAATCTATGTTTTTGAGCAGAAATTAGAAAAACAATATATACCCCTGTAAACCCCAGTTTTACTATATAAAAGTGGGGTTTAAGGGGGTCAAAATTATATAGGTATGTTTTCGTGATGGTGTCCTTTCTATTATATACAAATATATATCTTAAATTAAATACTTACAGAGCGGGCTTAGATCAGCTTGCTAATGTGCACGGTAGAATCTGGTTCGGGGTTCACTTTTCACGCAGTGAAAGACACAGAAAATGCACACAGACGCAAGCTATCTGAGTTATCTCGTTTGGCATAGCTAAAGCTATGCATATTTGCATATTTCGCATAACTTAAGTTTCACATTTGCGCATTTCGCATAACTAAGTATTATATTTGCGCTTTTCGCATGATTAAAGTTTCACATGTTGTATTCAGGAACATGATTTCTGAGCCGAGAAAAAATATAATGCAGCCAACTACAAAGACCTACATTGAGTAGAAGAGACCCAGTCTACTTTAGGCCCACATGGTTTGCATTTATATACAGTGGACTTTCGTTATCTCGACCTCGCTTATCTCGAATAACCTCTTATCTCGAAGTGAAAATCTGGTGCCTGTTTTGATATTGAAATCTAACGACAGGTAACAAAATATTGTGGAAAAGAGGAAATTTCTCCTCTTTTCCACAATATTTTCATTATATCTCTAACTTAAGGAGTCAAATTACATACATGTATTCATTTGTTACATTTTTTTATTCGAATTAATGTTTTTCTCAATTCCGCAAATCTGATATGTCGATGTATGGATATCTCAAAGTGTTTTAGAGAGTCCCTTGGACTTCGAGATAACGATAGTCGACTGTACATGTTTGCTTTACAAATTTGGTACGATTTTCGTTAGTCACGGCTCAGAGTAGATTTCTATTACTTTTGTTATGATTGTTAAATAAAATTCTGTGCAAAATTTCTTTTCTATGTTTGTGTCTTTTCTGTAAGCCTAACGTACTCGCATGTTTCGACGAAAACGGAGAAAACTTTAACAGATTTCGCCCGTTCAGAACATTACATTTGTGTATATTCCTTAACGGCATTCAGGGTAGAAAAAAAAAAAAAAAAAAAAAACAACAGCAGACGACATTTTGAAATATGTTTTTCTTATTTTTACCAAAAAAAATAGGATTTGACATTTAGATTGTCTCCTTTCAAACCTATTATTTTGAAAACGACAGTAATAATATCATCAATCTGTCATCTGATTAATTTGCCAGGAGAGTGGTGAAGGCTGAAATCTATACCATATTTACTCTGATTAATCGAACACCTCAACTCCTTACCAAACTTCCCCAAAAATTTGAAAAAAAAAGCCCGGCCGACTATCTGGTGATGTGTCTGAGAACTGCTGGATGAGTAGAAAACAGTGTAGACCCTGATCAGACGCCGCGTTCAGCGGCGTCTGATCAGGGTCTACACTGTTTGCCCAAATCTCTTTGTCCGACTACTTAGGGTAAATACGGTAAGACGGATCAAATAAGACATGAAAACAGAAAAGCAAAATGATTGAAGATATAAGGGCAGGCACGAGTGGTGTTCTAAGTATGACGTATGTGATTCATCAGTTGTACGTGTACCGAGGTGAAATAAGAAGTCCAGTAAACAGTTGTGGTGAAGACAAACGGTCAAGTTATTTGCACTATCATTAATGAAGGTGTAAACATTGACCACATTAAACGACAAAACCTTTTTTTTTTTTTTTTGTTTTTTGGTTCAGAAAATTTGACTTGACCTTTCATACAAACCTATTTTCCGGAAAATTGCGCAAATATCTGCTACCCATTAACACTTTCGGTGACACAGAAGCACATAAGTGGCTTCTGCAAACAACCGTCTCATCAGGATCTACGGTTTCTAACCCATTATTGCCGAGTGGACTCATCTACCATAACCCTTTGGATAGGTCCATTTCCATATTTGGGGTGTCTAGTTAGTTTAATTATTACAATGTATTATGCTTTGTAGAAATTTCTGAACTTAATGCAAACAGTGTAGACCCTGATCAGACGCCGCAGAACGCGGCGTCTGATCTGGGCCTGGGTCTGCACTGTTTGCCAAAGTCCTTTTAAGGGACGCTAGGCATAAATGGTTTAGAACATAAAATTATGTTTTGTTTGAAGTTTAGACATAAACTTGCATTGTTTAGAAAAAAAAAGAAAAAAAAGTGAGCTGATAGGTTATTAAGTTTGTGTAATACATATATGTAGCATGGTACTGGCAAATTCATCAGACGACATATTGATGATATATTTTTCTCCTAAAGAGACAATTTGCATGGATTGTCAAATTCTATTTTCTAGGGAAAAAAAGACAACTATTTCAATATGTCGTCTGTCGTAAATTTTACCTAGCATGCTAAGCTATACAAGATGATAATGAAAATTGTCGTCTGAACCCATTGTAGTCGGGCGACCCGTAAAAGGGTATTTGGCAAACAGTACAGACCCAGATCAGACGCCGCAGAACGCGGCGTCTGATCAGGGTCTCCACTGTTTGCAAATAGTTTAGCCATTTTTCTCTAGGAATATGTAGACCTCATAGCCGGACGAATCTAAAATTGAAATTGGATTCTTCCAATATATTGTGTGGGAGAGTCTATCCAGTATACAATGGGTTAACCCTTAAACTAAATGTCCTCACCTGCGTACGCGGATAGTGAAGGCAAAGATCAGCCTGTGCATCCTCCCAAGCTGATCACAGCCTTCGGTTTTATTATAAAATTATTGGACAATTATCGCGATCGACAGCACTGGTCCAAATCAGACTGCGACGACGACTCACTGCTTTGAATAATGTCATACAAGGCATACAACGACCTTTTTCTCATTGGAACGGCTCAAAAATAAGTTGAATCGCATAACACGAGCTACATGCATACTCCATGTCCAATAATGCATTGTACATGCATTCGGCATTTTCCGCCTTTCCTCAAATCATCCGGAATGTTTCAAAATGAGGCCTGAGATGTAGCCGACATGTTGCTGCTGTTGTTAACGCTCTATACCGGGCACTCGAGGCACACACCGGCGATTGTGTTATGTGCATGCATTTGTGCAAACTTGCTTTCATGGGTCACCCTTGCAAACTAAGTGTCACTGTTAGTCACCAAACGCCGCCTTGTCCACAGTATACATGTACTCAACCCAGAGCATCTCGAGTATAAGCAAGAAGTACTAATAATCTGAAGTTTTGCTCGACCCGAGCAGGACACGACCTCCGGCTTGAAAGTCAAGAGTACTAACCACTAGGCCACCCAGCTCACTGACAAGTTAATCACATTAAAAGTACTCAAAAGTTACAGTAAACACAATATTAATTCTGAATAATTTTACAAGATTACATATATCAAATGACTCTTGATTTCTATTGTTGCAAAAATAAACGATTTTCTATCAATTTATTTTAAAAATGTAGACCATGTCTATATTAGTAAACATGGGCGTTAATCTGTTTTTAATTCAGTGGGTATGTAAACACGATAATGATTTAAGCCCCTATAAATATATCTACCACCAATACGTAAAAGGCCAAATTTTCCTTTGTATGTAAATATTGTTACATCTTGGCAAATATTTGCACACCTAAATCAGGACCGTGGTATTCTTAAAATTGAAGGCTATTGTATTAGTCGAATAGTATGGAACATTCCAAAGGTATTAGTTATACAGATTATGGAACTGGACGGTTCTGTTGCTGGGGTGAAGGTACCGTATTCTACTCTTAGTATTTGAACTACAGTGAACCCTCGATACAAAGACAGCATTTATTCCCAAACATGTTGCCATTAAAATGAATTTACTGTTGTAAAGAATCCTTATTTCCTCATAGAACATATGTTTTGGATATTTATTAGAATCGCCTCTGTGAGGCGATTCTAACAAATATCCTAAACATATGTTGCTTAAATTTTTATTGCAATATTCTTGCATAATTTGTGACTCACTGTTACCTCTTGAGCGAAGGTTTCGTGATATTCAAATTGTCGTTATAACGAATTTTGTCGTAGTATCGAGTGTCGTTATAAAGAGGACCCTCTGTATCTTTTTTGTGATTATCAAATTTAAATTGATTACGATGGAGTTTCACGTCCCAGTCAACACTATTAAGGTCATGTAGAGCCGATCAGTTTCACGCAATCTGATCTGAATTTTCCTTGGACAAATTTTGAATAGCTAAGAATGCTAAGACTCTAAGCAGACTGCGCGAATGCGCAGGCTGATTTGAGTCTTCGTTGGGCGCGTTACTCTTGACTAGTCTCTTTTTTTTTTAAAAAAAATTGAGCCACATCGTCAGAAAATGTACCTTCGGACATGTGCGCCCAGCGCAGTCAGATCAGCCTGTGCATTAAAACAGTCAGATCAGAATCTTCACTGGGCTGGTTTTGTATAGCCAAGGATGCAAAGTTATTTTATGCGGACAACGAAGACTCTGATCAGATTGCACGGATGCGCTGGCTGATTTAAGTATTCGTTGAGCGCACATGATAGAAACTACGTTTTCTCTCATACAGGCTTAAATAATATGGAATATTCCAAAGATATAAGTTGTACAGATTCTGCACACTGTAAAAATCCCATAGATTTTACGGTAAATACTGGCAACTGGCTGCCGGCGCATTTACCGTAAGTATTTTCAGGGGCCCGTAGATCTTTCGCATGAGTTTCTCGTAGGATGGGGTAAGGATGTGCAAACTTTAGATACGGTGCGGTGGCTGACATCCCTATTTTGTTCTATACGTTACCTACCTTGCCTTACACTGCCCTACCATGCGTAATTATTACAGTAAATAATCTACAGGCGCCCGTAAAATGTACGGTACATGTACTGGCAGCCAGTTGCCAGTATTTAAAGTAAAATCTACGGGATTGTTTTACAGTGTGGAACCGGAAGATCCGTTGCTAGGGTAAACGTACCTACCTTACTCCTAATTATGAAATTTGAATAAGTTTATTTTACAATATAAGCCACCAAATCAGAGAATGTACTTCCGGATATGTGCGCCCAGCGAAGAGTCAGTCTGAGATAAGTCTGCGCTCTAAGACAGTCTGATCAGAATCTTCACTGGCCACATTTTGATAGCCAAGGATGCAAAGTTTCTGCATGCGGACGATGAAGCCTCTTATCAGACTGCTCGGATACACATAGCAGATGGTACGTTTTCTCACGTTGAGGCTTAAATAATAATATTTCAAAGGTTTTAGTTGTAGCATTACGAAAATACGCCTATTCAAATATATAGAAAAATTCACCTCCAAAAACTGAAAATTTTCAGATAAAAAGCTTTGATATTTTTCATATTTCTGCTCAAATCATATATTGTGGGTACTCGTTAGAACCGCCTCGGCGAGGCGGTTCTAACGAGTACCCACAATCTATGTTTTGAGCAACAATAATAAACATAATGTATACCCCTGTAACCCCGTTTTACTATTTAAAAGTGGGGTATAAGGGGTCCAAATTAATATTTGGCATGTTTTCGTGATGGGCACCGATCCGTTGCTAGGTTAAAGGTATCATATTTTACCCTTAGTATTCGGATTACCTTATTCCTGATTAGGAACTGAATAAGACCATTTAACAATATGAGTCGCAATGTTAGAAGACATACCTTCGGACGTGTGCGCCGAGCAAACATTCGGATAAGACTGCACATTCGCGCAGTCTAATCAGAATGTCTCTGGGCACATTCTGGATGACCAAGGATGCAAGGTTTCTTCATGCGGACAACGGAGACTCTGACCAGACTGTGTGGATGCGTAATTTGATTTGCATCTTCGTTCGGTGCACATTGCAGAGACAGAAGCAACGTTTTCTCTTAAACAATATGGAACAATCTAAAGAGGTATTAGTTGTAAAGATTATGGAAGTGGGCAGATTCGTTGCTAGGGTTAAGGTAACGTATTTTACACTAAATATTCGGTCAAAGAAACTACTTCTGATTATCAAATTGGAACAAATCCTTTTCACTACATTATGCGAACACATGTTAACTTTATATTCATTGGCAATGGCTGTTTTGTCTGCAGCATCACAACTTGGTGGTTTGCTGGGAAGAGTTTGGTTACACATTTGAACTTTGTCGCATTCATACTTTCACTGAGATGTAGGCCACACTATACTTAATGAAATTATATTTTAGCGGAGGTTTATTTTAGCCGTGTTTGCATAGATCGCTCGCTAAAAGCGCCAAAATAAAGTGACCGCCCAATATAAGTGTTTTACAGTAGCCCCAATTTTAACTGCTCGGCAGCTCATCAATGGAGTCATCAAATGTACAAAACAGAACTGTCGTTTTGTAGCCTTATGCCAGTGTATCAACTCCTTGTTTAGTGATCCAACGCTTTGGTTAACCCATTTATATCTAGCGTCCCATAAAATGGACAATGGCAAAAGTGTAGACCCGGATCAGACGCCGCAGAACGCGGCGTCTGATCAGGGTCTACACTGTTTGCATTTAGAATAGAAACTGCTATAAAACATGTTGACAATAATAAAAACTAACTTACCAGACACTCATTATATTATATGACAGAAATTGCTATAAAGTATGGTAACAAAAAAAAAAAAACAAAAAAAAAAACAAAAAAAACAACAACAACAACAAAAAAAAAAAAAAAAAAAAGAAAGACAACAAAAGAAAACAACAAAAAAAAAAACAACAACAACAAAACAACAACAAAAAACAGACACTCAAAATATTGAAATAAACAGGTTTAAAAACATTATGTAGAAGAGTCCAGTCTGCATAAATGGGTTAATTTGATAAAATTGGTTCATTTGCATACTGTCGCTTCGTTGCATGCCCATCCCATCACGGGGGTATTCTCCACACGTACTTCTAATTCGCAACTCTTGCTCGGACCTTTCGCTCGTCATCCCTCCCATCGTAAACATTTTGAGCGTGTACATTTTCTGATTAGCATTTTTTTTTAACAGAGGTGCATGTGAGTGCGCATATGTCACACAAACTAATACGTAACAAATGTGTTACATATGCGAAAAATTGTACGCATATGTAACAGTTACATATGCGTATGAATGCCACATGTCGAAATTTACACATGTGCAAACAATACGAAATCTTCACATCTTATAAAATTGCAAAGAAAGATCGATACTGTTGGATTGTGTCTTAGATACAGAATAGAAATTGTACATCAGAAGCCGCGCTGGTCTGGGTCTACCCTGTTTTTTAAAGTCCAAGTGTCCTTTTTAGAGTGGCGCTGGTCATATATATTGTTAAACAGTAACGACCCAGAGAGATCCTGCAGGAGCGCTCTTGGGTCGTATTTATAAAGTATCTTGATCTTTGCATTTCAAAATTAGAGTTTGCGCGAACTTTTATGGCCGACACATTTTTTTTTTTTTTTTTTTTTTTTTTTTTTGCTGCCAGTGAAAATGTTTTTTGTTTTTTTTTTTCTTGCTCATTAGCAAGCAAAATTTTGTGGAAGTGACAACAAAGGTTCCCTGAAATCTAAACTTGAAATTGGAGCATAAGGAAAATCTCAATTTGAGATGCTTTGTGAATTCAACCCTTGAACATGGTCTGTACTGTTTGTGTGCTATAGTATTGATACATACATATCTACAAAAGATTGATACATTTCAGATCATTGCAAATAGAATGACCAATTTTGTAAACTCAGTATTGTAAGGGCTAGGTCATCCTTGATAGCTCAGCTTTCGAGGCGGAAGGTCCTGTTTCTATTTCTGGGATGGGCAAACCAAAGACTTGAAAGCTATGATTTTAGCTGTTTTGTTCTACAAGTCACTCTGATATTTCCTACAAAATTTCGAGTTTATTGTTCCTGAGAAGAAGTTTAACATTTATTTCAAGATGGTGGTCATGACGGCCGTATTAAATTTCCATGGAAATGACTTTAACTATTTATTTTTATCTACAAATCGCCCCGATACTTCATACCAAGTTTCGAGTAAGTTGGATTTTTAGTTCAGGAGGAGTTCAAAATAGATTTTCAAGATAGCGGCCATGGTGAACATCTTGGATTTCTGATCGGAACGATTTTAGCAATTTTTAATCTACTAATTGTTCCAAATCCAAAACTAAGTTTCAAGTCAATCTATTCCACAGGTTAGGAGAAGTTGTTGAAAATGTGAAAACGGACGGATGGACGACGGACAACAGGCGACGGCATAAGCTGACCTGGAGCAAAACTCCAGGTGAGCTTATAATACACGTAATATATTACATTGAACATAAAAGCTTGGGCAACATGCCAAAGCGTTGTTTTTGTAAATAGGGTCAAATAAAATCATGCATAATAAGAAACAAATCGGTCACAGTAAACGTTTCCGATATAGTGACCGCCACTTCAAGGATGTTACATATATGTATGGTTCGTACATATCATACGAAAACTCACTCTCACTTGTCCCCATGTTACATATGCGTACAGTTGTACGCGAACGTAACACATTAACATTGTAATGCGTTACATATGCGTACAGTTGAACGCATACGTACCAATTTGTTACGTATGCGTTCAATTGTACTCATATGTAACGCATTTGTTACGTATTCGTTTGTGTGACATATGCGCATTCACATATATTTTTAAAATTACCCGTACATCCGTCCGACTGTCCTTACGCCAAAGATTTGCGAAGGCTGTATGCGTTGCTTATATTTATGAACGTCTGTACTTGAAGTGTTGATATGTGGTATCAGACCAGCAGCTACATGAAATTGAGGTAACGTTTGTGTCCAAACTTTTCATTATTTTCAAAACTCAAGGTCACAGATTCAGACATTTTGCATTTACTTTGGCAGAGTCAACGTTGCAGGGTAAGCCTGGCAACTATTCACTTGCTTTTAAGGTTGGCACAATTAATCGGATAATCGATTGATTGATCGATAATTTCCACAAAAATGATTATCGTTACAGATTTGCTAACAATCGATCATTTGATTTCTGTGCCTGTTACTTTACCGTTTTAACCCTTGGTATTCAGTTTTGCGGCGTCTTATCTGGGTCTATACTGTTTGCTCAACGAAAACGGGAAAATTTTCAGATAAAAAATTCATATAATTCATATTTCTGCTCAAAACATAGATTGTGGGTACTCATTAGAATAGCCTCGGCTAGGCGGTTCTAACGAGTACCCACATTCTATGTTTTAGCCAAGGCGGTTCTAACGAGTACCCACAATCTGTTTTTTTTAGCAGAAGTAAGAACAATAAAGTATACCCCTGTAAACCCCAGATTTTCTAAATAAAATGGGGTTTAAGGGGGTCAAAATTATATAGCTATGTTTTCGTGATGATACTAAGCCGGCATCGTCGTAAATCGAAATATGAATAATCAGGGAATATCTAGAAAATATCAGGCATGCGTTGTTAGCATATTTCACCTGAAGCTTGCAAAAGATGTAGAAAATCAATCAGCAGTCGGCGACCACATGCCTGAGTGACAGTTTTATGCAGGAAGTAATAAATGACTAATCTACACTGTAGCAGTCTCTGGCCCGCCCGGATATTACGATATTTTGAACAGCGCTTAATTAATAGATGTTTGAAAACAGAAGTTTGATAATTTTAGTGTACACTTTTTACCCTAAGTATTTGGTACGACAGGCCTGAGCAAACAGTGCAAACCCAGATCAGACGCCGCAGAACGTGGCGTCTGATCTGGGTCTACACTGTTTGCCACTAATCCAGAAGTTCTGGACACATCATAAAATAATAAAATAGTAAAATAGACTTGTTCAAAATTTAGGACATATATGGTAAGCAGATAATGCCTTCAAATATTCAGCGTGAATATTAGTGTGATATGAAATAAAACGATGTCGCAGGACAGCATGGCTCGCCTCAATTGCACTTTGCCAATAAAATGAAACTAAATTTTGCGGGTCACACCTGCACTGGACAAAGTCATACAAGTATAATATATAGGAAAGTAAGTACCATACTTCAAGCTTATGGTCATACTGACTCATAATCTGAAAGTATCATGTTTAAATATGAAATACTCTTCAAGATAAAAGGCAAAGAGGCAAAATCACTGGACCATGAAATATGTCACTGTGACCTACGTTTTTTAAATCATACTGACTCATTATCCGAAAGCATTTATATGTTTATACAACTAATATTTATCTTAGTATTTTCAAAATAAAATGTAAAATCACTGGACTGTGAAATAAAGGTCCCTATGACCTACATTTATTTTGAGGTCAAGCTTCGGGCGATACTGAAGAATTATCTGAAAGCATGGTGTTTATACATAAAAATCTTTTCAAAGTAAGATGCCAAATCACTGGACTGTGAAATATAAGTCACTGTGAACTATATTCATTACGAAAACATGCCTATTCAAATATACTGAAAATTCTACCACCAAAACATGAAAATTTTCAGATAAAAAATCCTGATATTTTTCATACTTCTGCTCAAAACATAGATTGTGGGTACTCATTGGAACCGCCTTGGTGAGGCGGTTCTAACGAGTACCCACAATCTATGTTTTTGAGCAGAAATAAGAAAATAATGTATACCCCTGTAAATCCCAGTTTTACTATATTAGAGTGGGGTTTGTGCGGGTCAAAATTATATAGGCATGTTTTTCGTGATGTATTTTAATGTCAAGCGTCTGACTCATAATCAGAAAGTATGATATTTACACATGAAATAAACTCAAAATATTAGGCACACTTGCTGGACTATGAAATATACGTCACTGTGACATACATGTATGTTGAAGTAAAACTTCGGGTTGTACCGACTCATAATCCCGAAAATTTGATGTTAATATACTAAATATTCTTAAAGATATAAGGTAAAATCACTGGACGGTGAAATATAGGTCAGTGTGAAATACGTTTATTTTGAGGTCAAATGCCGGATGATACTGAAGGATAAACTTAAAGTATGGTGTTTATGCACGGCAATTTTGAAAATATCCGGCAGAACCACTGGACTGAAAAGTAAAGGTCACTGTGACCCAAATTTTTTTTGAGGTAAACTGTCGGATGGTACTGAAAAATAAATCTAAAAGTATGGTGTTTACATGTAATATTTTCAAATATAAGGCAGAATCACTGGACTGTCAAATATGGGTCACTGTGATTTACAGTATTTTGAGGTCAGACTTATTTGTGACATCACAAAAACACGCCTATATAATTTAGACCCCCTTAAACCCCACTTTTATATAGTTAAACAGGGGTTTACGGGGGTATACATTATTTTTCTTATTTCTGCTCAAAAACATAGATTGTGGGTACTTGTTAGAACCGCCTCGGCGCGGCGGTTCTAACGGGTACCCACAATCAATGTTTTTTAGCAAAAATATGAAAAATACGAGAATTTTTATCTGAAGACTTTCATTTTTTTTTTGTGATGAAATTTTCAATATATTTGAATAGGCGTGTTTTCGTAATGGATACTCTTCAAACTATAAAACAAAGTCACTGGACAAATGAAATATAGGTCACTGTGACCTACTTTGTTTTTGAGTCAAACGTTTGGGTCATACTGACTCATAATTGAAAATATGGTGTTTATGCATCAGACACTCTTAAAGATATAAGGCAATATCATTGGACCAAAACATGTAGATCACTGTGACCTACATTTTTAGGTTAATCTTCGAGTCATACTGACTCAAATCCAGAAGTATAATCAAATACTCTTCAAGATATAAAGCAAAATCACTGGACGATGAAATGTAAGTAACCGTTTCTACATCAAACACTCTTCAAGGTATAAAGCAAAATTACTGAACCATGAAATATATGTCACTTTGACCTATATATATTTTGAGGTCAAAGTGCGAGTCATACTGATTCATAATCGGGAAGTATGGTATTTATACATGAAATGCTCTTCATGATATAGGGATAAATCACTTGACCGTGAAAATTCTTCAAGATATAAGGTAAAATCTTTGGACAGTGAAAAAAAGGTCATGCTGACATTTCATGACCTACAAGTCAATATCACACGGTTGACCGATGTCTGTCTGACCAAACATCTGTCTGCATGGTTTCTGGATGGTTTCATAATAGAAAAGTAGAAAAAATCTTTCTACAAGTGTCCTAAATTCTGAATTTTGACCTAGCCTCACCCGGGGAATATACTCTTGGGTCTAATGTCATGGCCTCAGAGCAGACCATTAAGGGTACCTAAGGTCCAAATATGAATGCTGTCTAAGCGGTTGTTGAAATATGACCTAAATGACTTGTACATATACTCTTTAAAGCAGTGTGACGGGAATGCGAACGCAGACGACCGGGGTGACTACAACAGCTCTCCATGTACTTCGTAAAGGCAAGCTAAAACAAAAACAGAAAGAACTTCGTTAACGTTTATGTCGCACCTGCGTACTAAAATGTGAAAACAAGCAACAGATGAGTGAGAGCTGTCATCCTTGTTTAGCTCAGTGACCGGTGAAGTGATATTAACTGTACAGTTTTACAGTTAGGGTGGCTAGGGTGAACGTAAGCCCACAGCAGAACGAACGGACGAACTGATGGGCAAAAACATGCACGCCTAAGTAGCCAAAATAACGCAGATGCGACAACGAGAAGCACCTTCTAAGATAAACAAAGGCAAGGGACGAAAGAATAGTAGATCGGAATTCGCAATTTTTCAATATTAGGATAGAGATTCTTAAAGACAAAGCTAAAATGAGACCAGAAGTGGTACCACTCACTAATGAGTTTATTGCAGCAACCTAGAGGCCCCACAAGACAGATAAAATAATGTAACAAAGAGGTGAGCATGGGATCCCAACAGAGGATGGTAAAGAGGCTATTAGAAGGGTAATTTGAATAAGGAGCTCATATGATATTTCTTACGGACCAGATTAATAAGCCAGTACTAAATTCTCCTTTTAGGCTTCTGCCTGTCTTTTGACAGTATACTAGGTTTTGATACGCACGGTCTCTTATCAGTGGTATGATTAATGACAGAGACACATCTTATGTCTTTAAAACGAAGTTCACTTTACAGCCAAAATCCTTGTCGAAGTCACACCCAACTGTGGAATGCTGAGTACAAGGGTGATATATAATTTAACTGCCGTACGTTCTTTTTTAGCACGATAGCTTCTTTTCGTGTAGACATACCGCAATATAAATCTATTGCAAATATATTATTTCAAATAAAAATACATTACAAAAACACGCTAAATCAACTATATAGAACATATCACCCAAAAACTGAAAATTTTCAGATTAAAAAAACTCTGATATTTTTCTTATTTCTGCTCAAAACATAGATTGTGGGTACTCGTTAGAACCGCCTTGCCACTCAAAACATAGATTGTGTGTACTCGTTTGAACCACCTCGGCGAGGCGGTTCTAACGAGTACTATTTTTCACTCTATGTTTTTGAGCAGAAATAAGAAAAATAATGTATACCCCTGTAAACCCCAGTTTTACTACATAAAAGTGGGGTTTAAGGGGTCAAAGTTATATAGGCATGTTTTTGTGATGGCTTGCTCGTTTTACTTTTTTAACTTGCGTCTTTTGCTTTACCATTTTTTTTCATTTTGATCTTTAAACTGTTTCCAGTTTTTTTTTTTTTTTGAGTATGATGACAAGCTGTGTGTGCTTAAACTATAATAAAATTGTGCTGTGCTCTGTTCTGTTTAAAGGTAACAGTTAAGTATTTCTAACATTACTTGATTTACTCAGTCATAACATGCTGTTAAAAACTTACAGACATATATTTTTTTCATACTTCTTTTTCAATGGTAAGCCCACTATGATATTACATGTAACACAACCTCGTCGAATAAACCCACATTGACATTGACTTGACCTCGGTGGATAACACCAGTGTTCTACGGTAATTGTTTTGCACCTTGGGGAAATGTGTATTCTAAATGCCCAGATTCGCCTGAGCATCTGCGCCTCGACTGTCCGTCAGTATATCATATTTACGTAAAATATTCGGGCACCCTAACCCCCTTACCATACTTTTCATGAAATGCAGTCAAAAATCTTTATCTCGAACTCATTTATTTCGAATTACCGCTTATCTCGAAGTGAAAATCTAGTCCCTGTTTTAACATGAAACTATGACAACAGGTAACAAAATAATGTGGAAAAGAGGAGAAATTGCTCCTAAGGAGCAATTTCTCCTCTTTTCCACAATATTTTCGGCATATCTCTATTTATCAGGAGTCAAATTACATATTCATTTGTGAAATGTGAGTGTTTGATTTATCTTTTTTCCTCAATTCTGCAAATCTGATATGTCGAGATACGGATATCTCGAAATATTCCAGAGAGTACCTTGGACTTCGAGATAACGAGAGTCGACTGTTTGTACAATTCCTTACTCCTGATTAGGAACTGAATAAGACCATTTTACTATATGAGTCGCAATGTTAGAAGACATACCTTCGAACATGTGCGCCGAGCAAACATTCGGATAAGACTGCACATTCGCGCAGTCTGATCAGAATGTCTCTGGGCACATTCTGGATGACCAAGGATGCAAGGTTTCTGCATGCGGACAACGGAGACTCTGACCAGACTGTGTGGATGCGTAATTTGATTTGCATCTTCGTTCGGTGCACATTGCAGAGACAGAAGCAACGTTTTCTCTTAAACAACTGCGCATTACGAAAACATGACTATTCAAATATATAGAAAATTTCACCTGCAAAAACTGAAAATTTTCAGAAAAAAAGTCTATTTTCCATATTTCTGCTCAAAACATAGATTGTGGGTACTCGTAAGAACCGCCTCGGCGTGGTGGTTCTAACGAGTACCCACAATCTATGTTTTTTTAGCAGAAATAAGAAAAATAATGTATATGACTGTAAACCCCCGTTTTACTATATAAAAGTGGGGTTTAAGGGGGTAAAAATATTTAGGCGTGTTTTCATGATGAGCTAAAACTGCTGGATGAATGACAAACTGTAGGCTCTGATCAGACGCTGCGGATGGGGTGAGACGTCTTATCTGCATCCACACTGCACAGGGCTGTCTATCCGAATGTCTTGAGTAAAAACACCATTCAGCAGTATCCATTGATTATGTAGGTAAACAACGAAGGCTCTGATCAGACTGCGCCAATGCACAATATTGTCGGATAAATAGATTCTGATAGGAATGACTTGTGAGCATCCAACACACTCACAAAACAGACAAAGAGCGAATCGTCATATTATTTGGGCGATAGTAGCTCATTTCGGTCATTAAGGCTTCATCAGAAAATATAAACTACGCTATAGTGAGTACGGAGAGACGTTTTACGGCCGCAACTAATTGCAGCTTTAGTGAGGATAAATATATTATCAAGCGAGCCTTATCACTCGCATATACGACAAGGACCAGTTTCTAGTATTCCGACCAAATGAATTGATAGGGGCTTCAGCTGTCACTCTTTGAGCAGCAACGTCAGAAATGTGTATCTTTGGACATTTGCGCAATATTTGCAATATGAACAAATCCATTTTGCTTCCTGCTGTTCTAAAGAAAACATGTGGGATGGCTGGGGAACAGCATAGACCTAGAGACGTCTAGTCTTGGTCTGCGCTGTTTTCTGTCTAAGTGCCGTGTGGTGGCGGTAGAACGTCTCCCCGTACTTCATCATAGTGTAGATTATATTTGCATTTTCTTTGGGATCATTTGGCTCATTGTAGTATCTTTGAAAATGGAGTTCTGCTCATGTATGTTCGTTCGTCTGTCATTACTGACAATGACCAATCCTAATCAACTGTGTGATGTATTATTATTTGTGTGTTCTAAGGTGGCTGATAAAACCAATCTTAGCTCTAAACTGCCTGTTGCAGATAAAACAAGTGAGGTCTGAGGAAGAAAGCTCTGTTGGTGATGCCTTAGCTCTGGTTTTCCGCTGTGCACGTTTCTGCTCGGCTTAGATGATTTCTTTTTGCTTCGTATTCACCAGCACCCCTTCTTATGAGGCCTCGCCACGTTGTTCGATGCTGTGCAGTCTGTTCTCACGACTCTGTCGGTATGTTGAAGTATTTAAAGGAGGCTTTTAGGGTATCCTTGTATCGCTTCTTCTGACCACAATGGGAGCGTTTTCTAACATGTAGTTCTCCATAGAGGATTTTCGTTGGCAAACGTTCATCAGGCTGTTAATCATAACTGTGTCAATTTCAGAAGAGTATATACACTTTGCATTCCTGCCCTTTTCAGGACGTCTGTGTCTTGAATCCTGTCTTGCCATTTGGTCTTTAGAAGTTTTCTAAGATAGCTTGTATGGAAGTGGTTCAGTCTTTTGGCATGTCGTTGGTAAATGTCCAAGTTTCGCATGCGTATAATAGTGTTGGCAGCACCACCGATCTGTATACTTTGTGTCACTGATTCCACTTCGGCTCCAAATACTTCCACGTAGCCGGCCAAATGCTGCACTAGCTTTGGCAATCCTAGCATTGACTTCACCATCAATGTGCACAACTCTAGACAATGTGCTTCCAAGGTAAGTGAACTTGTCTACCACTTGCAGTCGTTGATCTTTCACTTGTAAGGCTTTCCAGGTGCTGGCTGATATACTGCCTCAGTCTTTTCGATGCTGATTGTAAGATCACAGCTGTCACATGAATCAGATGCTTGATCTACACCTTTTTGCATTTTCTCTTCTGTTGGATCACCCTTTGGCATGTCATAAGCAAAGAGAAACTCATCTAGCGCCTCTGTCTGCACCTTGGATTGATTTAGCTTGCAACCTTCTTAGGTTCAAAAGGTTCCCATCAAAGCGATACCTAATAGGTATACCATTGTCGCCAGTCTGGAAAGCATCTGTAAGCATGGCAGAAAACATCATGCTGAACAGTGTTGAAGCTGTTACACAGCCTTGCTTAAATCAATTTGTCACAGGGAATGGATCAGAAAACTCGCCATTATTTTGGACTCCTGCAAGCATACCATCATGGAACTACCTCACCATTGCTATGTATTTGGCAGGACAGCCAAACTATGCCATAATTTTCCAAAGTCCTTCACGACTGACTGTGTCAAATGCTTTGGTAAGGTCGACAAAGGTCATGTAGAGGTCCAAATTCTGTTCCTGGCATTTTTCTTGAAGCTGTTATGTTGTAAAGATCATGTCTATTGTTCCTATGTCTTTTCTGAATGCACACTGGCTTTCTGGTAGAAGCCCTGACTGTTCAAGATGTTCATTTAATCGATTCAGCAGGACCCTAGCAAGGATCTTCCCAGCAATTGACAATAAAGAGATGCCTCGATGATTGTCACAGACTTGAGGATTCCCTTTCCTTTTGAATAGGTGGATAATTGTTGCATCCTTGAATTCTTGAGGGATGGCCTTTTTTCTCCATATAATGTGAAACAACTCTATCAGTTTCTCTGCAACTGGAGGACCTCCTGCTTTGTAGATCTCTGCAGGTATTACATCTGATCCTGGAGCCTTGCCAGATGACAGGAGTTTTATTGTTTCACTGTTTATGAGACGGCTGGGAGCTCATCAAGCAGATTATTACTTTCCACCTGTGGTAGGCTTTTGATAGCTTCATCATTGATAGATGATGACCGATTGAGGACACCATCAAAGTGTTCAGCCCATCTTTTCAAGATAGCTTCTTTGTCAGTCAGAAGACTAGTTCCAGCTGCAATAAGGAGGGGGTGGTTCCTGAGCTCTAGGGACCATATATTGTCTTGAGTGCATCCAAAAACTTCATATCTTTTCTGTCTGCAAAGGATTGGATTTCATCAGCCTTTTTGCTCAGCCAGGAGTCTTGCATGTCTCTGAGCCTAGTCTGTACTGTCTTGCATATGTTTGAATACGCAGTTTTACTAGATACTGAGCTGGTATTTCTGAGGTAAGCCTTATGTTTTTGGTGTTTCTCTTCAAGGAATCCATGGATTTTTTTGTCAGTCTCATCAAACCAATCTTGGTGTTTGCGAGATACTGGTCCTAGGGAATCCATTGCTGAAGAGTGAACGGTGCCTCTGAAGACTGTCCAGCTCTCATCTACATCTTCTGAACTGTGTTCCAGTGCATCCAAAACGGCTGCAGAGATCGTTGACGAATGCTTGCCTCTTGCTGCCTTGTTTCAGCTTGGAGACATCCAGTTTCTTTAGCACCTTCTTGCCTTGTGGTCGTCGTACAGGCTGAATGTGCAGGGAGAGTTTGCTGACAACATGCCTGTGATCTGTCCAACAGTCTGCACCACACACAGTCTTTGTCACTCTGACATCCTGTCCGTCCTTCCTTCGCACTAAGACATGGTCAATGAGATACCATTGTTTGGAGCGAGGGTGCATCCATGATGTATTTCTGCGAGTAGGTAGACGGAAGACTGTGTTGGTGATTAGTAACTTATGCTCTGCACACTTAAAAGGAGGAGTCCATTGCTGTTGCACTTCCCTACACCTTCAGATCCAATCACTCCTTCCCAGGTTTGGTGGTTTGTGCGGCGATGGTTTAAGGTATCACCTTCATCTTCTTTTTACTTGTTCGAACGCTGATTGCGGTTAACTAGCCAGGAGTTTTGAAGTAGGCAATTGTTTAGGGCAGGGCTTTTGTATGACTTGCATATGTGTGCTTGCTGTGAATGTGTTGCTGATTAAGATGGCATGCGCTGTGAATTGGATTATAGTGAGGGAGAGCCGCACAGCCAACCTCACTCTCTCGTCCTGGGAGCTGGATCCAGAGGCATGACAGTGTCAGGACATCTGGAGCTAAGCCCGGATGCAGCGGATGACCATGACTTTTGTTGTGCCTTGTCATGCTCTCTATGCTCCCAAACATGTTGCCGCATCGCCGTGTGAGCCGTTGAATATGTATACGCTACTGGGCGTAAGCAGTATTCAAACTTCATACTGCTTATGAAAAGTCTCAATAAGTAGTTGCGGTCATGGTACCAAAGCAGTAATCCAAACTCATAAATCCATAAACGAATGACGAATCAGAATGTTCAGACCAACAGACATGGACCCCAGAATAAACGGTGTAATCAGGCGTCCGCGGATAGTAAGCATTACTTGGTAAGCAAGCTTCGCCCACCATGCCCATAGGCCTGAACGAAGGAAATATCGGTAGAAGTGTATGTCCGGGATTTGGGAAGTCTACTTATGGCGCGTCACTGGCAAAAACATCAGAAACAATTCTGGAAACTGCCACATTGTAGGGATTGACTAGATCATGATGTCTCCCATAGAACTTCTTAAGTGTTGCTACCAGTTAGGTTTTTTTATAGCCCTGGCTCAACAACTTTGTAATGAGCACTTTCCCACGCTCCATGAAGTCCTGATAATTTGAACAGGTTTTGGCATAACGGATTAACTGTGAAACGTAAATCAGAGACTCTCAATTTCTATCTATAATGTGTTCTTTGTTTCCAAAGGCAATCTTTTAGACTTTTATTCTCTGTCTGAACACGTAGGGTTATAACGGTAGATACCAATTTCGAATTTTACACAGAAATTATTATTATTTTTTTTTTTTTTTTTTTTTTTTTTTTTTTGTTTTTTTGCATAGTTGCATGAACATGTCAGCTAGGAGAAAAGTAGACCTACCTATTTTTCGTTACTGTCCCTCGGAAAGGATGGAAAGGAAAATAGTAGAATATAGGTCAGAGATAAATAGTTTTTTTTTTTCAATAAGGAAGGCACCATCTGCCTATTTCAGCTAAGGTTGGTGGAGCACTGTAGTCTTGGCCAACAATTCATCTACGAGATGGTCATTCTAAAGAAACCCTACTTCCCTACACAACTTGCCAATATTAGCCAACAGAAACACCTAGTAGGCAGTTGAGTAATCGAGATAAAAACATCAGTGAAACAGTCGGGGCGCGGTCTTTTCCATGCGTAAAGGTGGCTTTTTTGGCATATGCTGACAGCAAAAGTTCAGATCAGCCTACGCATCAGCACAGTCTGATCAAGGTCTTCACTGTCCGCTAACAGAATACCTGTACACTATAAAATGCATGAATGTAGATAAAATTCCCGGATAAGATTTTGCGCATGCTAGAAGACACATTTTGGCTTGGCGCGGCTAATTACAGGCAGGGATCTAAAGCAAGATTGTTTAAGATTAAGCATAATTTATTGCAATAAGAAATACAACAATGGGACAGGGCGACAAGTTATCACAAGGTTGTTATCTCACATATTTAACACCTTATCAACGTATCTGAAAATCATCTTTAGGATGATGTAAAATTCCTAAACAGAGTACATTTTATCTTTGTACCCTTTTCGAATATCTAACATTATATCCACCCATACCAGCTCCATATTACAGTCGACTCTCGTTATCTCGAACTCGCTTATTTCGAATAACCGCTTATCTCAAAGTGAAAATCCGGTCCCTGTTTTAACATGAATCTATGACAACAAGTATCAAAATAATGTGGAAAAGAGGAGCAATTTCTCCTCTTTTCCACAATATTTTCAGTATATCTCTATTTTCAGGAGTCAAATTACATATTTATTTGTAAAATGTGGTTGTTTGAGTTATCTTTTTTCCTCAATTCTGCAAATCTGATATGTCGAGATACGTATTTCAGAGAGAGTGAGATAACGAGAGTCGACTGTATTTCCAATAAATATGTTTTTTTTTTTTTTTTTTTTTTTTGCTTTTGTTTTTATTCTATTTCTTATTTATTTATTATTTTTTGGTTTATTTTTGTTGCTGTTGTTTGTATAAATATGTAAAATTAAAAGTAAAATTGTGGCCATTTTTTTTTTTTTTTTTTTTTTTTTTTTAATGGAGACATTCAGCAATAAAAAATTACTAAATTATTGTTTCGTTTTACATCTCATTGTCAGTGTCAAGTCGACAGTAAGGGAGAAAACTTGGACTTTAGTTCACGGCATTATTGGCAATTGGTCATCGTTAACGTCCCGCAAAATGTTTAAGACAATCCTCTGATCATATTGCCTGGGGTCTGCTTAAGATCAATTCATACACTTTCAAGAAAGACAACACTGTCAAAATAGTTTGTTTTGCTCCCTGCTGTAAAGCGGTCTCGTCCAAAAAGAAATAATCTGCTTCCCGTGGGAGCAATGTCTTTCCTTTATGAGTAATCCCTTTTCAGAAGGGAACTGGTTTAAAGGGAAGCAAACGGGAAGTCATAAAAATTGTCTCCCCGTCCCAAAATGGCGGAAAATCTACCAACTGTATCCATTCTTGCACCAGACATGATTCAAAATAATGACATGAAAAACAATTTTACGTATTTGCAAAAGGTTGGTCACCCCCCAATGCTACTGCTGTGGATCTCAGTCTAGTTCAAATGTTAACTGTATGAGTTTGCTATCAAATATAACAGGTACATGTCAAGTAAAATGGTTTCTGTGGACAATGTGCATTCTGATCAAAGTCTTTGCTATCCGCCTACTGAAAAAAAAAACTCAGAGAATACTGTGCACGGTACATTGTATACACGACGAACAAAGCTTCCGATGAGACCGTGCGGACGCACAGGATGATATAAATGAGCGTAAATAATACATTTTTAATTAACCTTATTCATTGTCGTTTGGATACAGGTTATAATGAGTCAGTCGACTTTCTCCCGGATCCCGTTTTCTATTTAGTATGGAGAATCTACGTAATCAAATTGCTAGGCATTACGAAAACACGCCTATTCAAATATATTGAAAATTTTACCACCAAAAAAAGGCAATTTTTCAGATTAAAAAATCTGATATTTTTCATATTTCTGCTCAAAACATAGATTGTCGGTACTCGTTAGAACCGCCTTGTCGAGGCGGTTCTAACGAGTACCGACAATCTATGTTTTTGAGCCGAAATAACAAAAATAATGTATACCCCTGTAAACCCCAGTTTTACTATATAAAAGTGGGGTTTAAGGGGGTCAAAAATTATATAGGTATGTTTTCGTGATGGTACACGGAGTTTGTTGTTATATTTAGGTCCGCATAAGGTAGAACGTTTTAAAATATCTCTATTTATACCTAATAGAATTCGTTCAAATAAAGTGCAAAGTACGCGGCTAATCCAGCTCTTTCTTGTGGTGTAAGCGGTATTTTGAGATCGGGTCTTATTCTCGAAAGTTCGTCAAAATTCGTGGACATTGTCCCGGTGGCCCAGATTGAGAGCAAGAACATTCGCCGAAAATCAGACCGGATCTCAGACTAGCGCTTTTACCGCCAGAAAGCTTCATTTTCCACGTACTTTGAAATTTATTTGAACAAATTCCATAAGGTATAAATTGAAATATTTTAAAAGCTCTTCCTTATGCAGGGCTAAAAATAGTCACAAAATCCATGTTCCTGGTCATTTGGTCACGTGGCTTTCCCACTCTGGTATTGTAAGTCATACATCTTATTCTGATTTTGTATTTCTCTGTAAAGATTCATACAAATATAATACTGTTTAAAATAAAGGTCCCGTTGAGACCTTGCAGATACGCAGAGTATGAATAAGCATATTTCGCATACGCTGAATCTCTTTTCAACTGACACGGCCAAATCATTCGTCAAATACAATCTATATTCAAACTTTCTGGCTCTGTTTGCTTTAACTGCTAAAATTCTAAATCAGGGTTATCGGTACCATAAACTCCGCAAAGCGTTTTCTAAATTTTATAAAAATCATTTCAATTTAGTTTCAAAATTCAATGTTGGTCTTAAATCTCTTCTGCAACAAGGCCTACCGGAACTTGAATTATATGGTGACTTAGTTTATAAATTGCAAAACATATGCTTGCGATGACTTTAGCGTTAAATTTCGTAAAGTCACTCTTCGATATATAAAGATTGGGTACAACATAAATGTGATTGATTATGAAATATTGTCTACGGTCATTCTCTCCCTTCCGCTGATTCAAGAAGGGCAGTTGTCAGTTTCTGGCGAAAGAATGTGCATAATACTGGTTAACCGCTAAGAGGACTAAGCCTGCCCAGTAAATGTGTGGTTAGGTAAACTGACCGCGCTCGAACATGACCCCATTGGGTTGACTGGGCCGTATAACCTCAACACAAACAAACAACATAAATGTAATACGACAGACTGCATGCATGGTATGTAACTCAATAACGGTTAATATATTTGCTTTCCTCTTTGGTTGCACGCCGGCGGGTCGGGCCTCAGACTCTATGACGGCTCCGACCTAAAGACTTTTAAGTAAGTCGGTTGGTGCCTGATGCTCTGGCTCTGGTCGGGCCCACCGGAGTCCATCGTTTGGTTTTCTTTTGCTTCAGCATTTCAGTCATTTCTTGCTGTTGAGTCCTCATCGTTGTTTCCACTCTGTATTCGTATGATTTTTTGTTCTCGAAGACGTTGCACTGATGAGTTGAAAACCCTTTACGCGGACTAAACAAATTCGTGTTTATACCACGGCAGAACTAAGAGCAAGGGCCGTGGTCACGTAAAATCGACTTAACCCCCACCCCCAGTAAGTTTTTTTCTGTCCGTTCCAAGATGGTGCTTCTGATGTGGTTTACTATTTCTGTCATGGTATATCTTTGCATGTATGTCCTGGTGAAAGTTTTATTTTGGATAGCCGTTTGACCATTTTTTGGGAAAGAAACTGTCCTTTTGGCTTTCTGCTTGTAGTGTTTTGATTGTGGTGCTGTTGCTTTAAGTGCGTCCTTCTTTCCTTTTGGTGTCTTGGACAGACGTAGTTAGGTAATAGTATCGATTCCTACCATTGCCTTCCTTTCTATTGTCGACTCGTTTTCGGAATAGTGACGTAAGTGGAATGGATACACTTTCAAGGGAGGTAAGTGTCAAATTATTTTTCCTCCTTTCTGAGAAAGCGGTCTTCTCTATAAGTAAGCAAGCTATGTCCTTTTACTGTAGACCTCTTTTCAGAAGGGGCTTTGATGTACGTACAGGAAGGTGAATAGGAATTCATAAAACTTGCTTAACTTGTACAAATAAAGGAACACAAGTCTAATGTATAAAGGCTCCTTAAATGATACGTATAATTTCAAGATATACTTAGTGTGTACAGACAGAGTATGGTTTCGCGCTCGCTCAAAGGGAAAGGCTTACCTCATTTCATTATATGCCTTAATATATTAAGTTTTAGACAACAAATATCTCGGTATTAATGTGATCAAAATCTGATGGAAAACCAGAAAGATATTAGAATTGAAAGCGTTTATAATTATGAGCATGGGTGTCGCCATTTTGAATATTTTATTCACTTACTCGTGAAAATGGCGACTTTCATGGCAAAATAAACATATAAAATGCTATATGTGAACAGAGACGATCGAGATAAATCTGTTGCAACACAATCACTTCACTAAGCGCTTCATCGTCTTACATGTGTGTTTTCTTTGTAGAGATTAAATGGCGAACAATGTTATCAAGCACCACCTAGTTAAGAACATCGTGAAAATCTAGGAAATATTTGCGCTTAGATGCTCCGAAGTAGATAAAGGGAGAGTTAATTTCGACACTTATAGACAAGTATCCAGAACAGTGTTGTCATCAGTTCGGCATCACACACTAATCTTTTAAAACGTTACATCCTGATACGAAAATAGCTGTGATATTCCTATCGTCTCCTGCAAAATAAGACAGAAACAACCAAACTGAGTCCAGTATATTATTAACTATTTTAGGTTAACGCATATAATATATGAAACAAATCAAATCTATAAAATTTGCCCTTGGAAACATGAAACATATAACAAATTTCGGTCTTGGTTTCATTGAGCCCATTCATATCGCGGCAGCGTAGTTTGTAGAGCTGCATACGGTCCCCTATCCCCTCCCTAGCACAGGCCTAACCTTCTAAGCTGGTCGTTATTACATTTAAAGGAAATCACTCCAGTAAACGAATAATTACTCCTGTAACCTGTGAATTCCTTCTTCAAGGTGGGTGGGGCGGTGGCTATTGATGAAAGAATGCTAAAGGAGTGGGATATGGGAGTGGCCAATAATTACCTCCTCTTATGATAGCCTATTTTGAGAAAGGGCGAAGGTAAATACTTTCGGGCAGATCCTTGGATATGTATATTTTTTTTACTGAAAACAATGACGTGTATTTAGAGTGGAAATGTAAGATATCAGGTATTAGATAGATGGTAACGTGCAGATTGCATCATATAAAATTCTAGAATATCGGTAAATTTCAAATACATCGTCAACTGCTTCTCTAACGCTTGCGATCAGAATGCAAATATTAACATGAGGAAAGTGACTTTGATGAATATGTGAATAGCTAAGCCTAGATCAGCCTAGACATCCATAAAGTTTTGGCACTTGCTTTTGCTGTTGCCTGATTTGTTCTAATGAATCTAAAGCAAACAGCATAGGTCTGCATGGGACTGCGGACACGCAATTAAGCTGAGCCTTCGCCCAACATATACCGTAAATGACCCTAATATTAGGACCCACACGCCTACATAAAAGTGGAGACCCAGTTCAGAAGCCACTGAACGCGTCTGATCAGGGCCACACTGTTTGCCACTCACCCAGATATTTTAGACAAATCGACAGGTAGCCAAATGGAGTTGTTCCATTTTAGAAGAAGCATTAATGTGTTCCGATTGTTAGGGTAAGTGCAAAAAGCTAAGAAGCCTGTCTTTTTTTAACACTGAGTATAATTTTCATATACAATGAAATAAAATAAAATAATTTCCAGATATGTTCGATCATGTGCTGAATGCCAAGCTTCAGATCATCCTATTTCTAAATTCATAAATTTTTAATGTCAACTTCAGGAATAATTTTTAGATTTCCGTCTTCTGATTTATAAAGGATAACCCCAGCGGGCACATGACGTTAATACAACGTCGCCTCAACGTCGATGCAACGTCACGACGTTGCATCGACGTTGAGCCGACGTTGTATAAACGTCATGTGCCCGCTGGGACATGTCATGGTTATGTTGTAGATGCTAATTGAAGGATGAGAGTAAACAATCAGCCGTTAGAAGTAAGCAGCAGAAAGGCGGACGTTAGCGGTAAGAAATCGGAAATCAGAATCAGGCAATCTAAAGTAAGAAGTAATATATCGGAAGCGAGAAGCAATAAGGGATAAACCGGAAGTAAGAAGTTGGAAGTTAGCAATTGGAAATTAGAAGTCGGAAGTTAGATGTCGGACAAAGATGACGAAAGTAAGAAGTTCGGTCAGAACGAAGAAGAATGAAGTTAGAAGTGAGAAGGTAAACGCTGAGAATCAGAATTGCTGAAGTTGGAAGTAAGAAGTCATGAAGTTTAAAGTGAGAAATATTGAAGTAAGAAGTAGCAAGTCCTGAAATTTGAAGTCCCTCAAGTGCTTAATACGTTAGTTTCGTATACACAGTCGGTGATTCTATTTAGCAGACAGTGTAGGCCTTGATCAGACTGCAAGAATGCAAATACTCATCAAGCTGTTCGCTGTCTCGAATTCACCATTTTCCTAAGTGCAGTCTGAAAAAATATTACCTGTGTACAGAAACTTTTCGACGACATCCGAGACAGTATCCTCGTCAAATATATTCATAGGCGAACATTTCACGTCCGGGTCAACAATCAGAGCATCGAACTCTTTACCACAGACAAAGTTTCCTATCTGCTTGTCGAGTGCCATTGCTGAAAATGACGATACAAAGTAAATGCTGCAGTACATGTTACGGAAAGGTTCGACCAATGTCGCATTTTGCGAGAAAAATTAATCATTGTTTTATGAATTATGAGAGTCGTTTGCAAGTCATTTTCGCGGGACTTGCGAGTATATCGCATGACCATCTCGTGAGTTACGCAAGATTTTGCGAGTGTCACTCGAAAATTTTGCGCGTAATATTGACAACATTACTTTCTTTAAGGCGCGAGCTGCGAGTCCAGATTTTCATACAATGCTCTCTTTTAAGTTAATTGCCCTCAATGAAAGGCCCTTTAATCATCATTTCTAGGAGTGTTCATAGATTCCATTTTACATGTAATTTATTGTGATACTACTGGAAATCCACAAACAAGACCACGATGAGCTCGACACTGACAAGGAAACTGAATAGAAAAAGATGAAAAGATGACGCCAGGACGAACACGGAAAAAAAAAAAAAAAAAAAAAAAAAAAAAAACACGAACAGGGGCACAACGAGCCCAACCACAGATAAGCAAATCGGGGAAAAAAATGAAAATATAGTTAAGCAGCGCTATGTGAAAATAATCCTTTGTGGTAAATGTGGACAGCCGGATCCGCCTGTGCAGATATCAGCTCTTTCACTGTCAATTAACAATATAACTAAATCCTGTAGAATATATCGATGTATAGCACATAGACACTAAAAGGAATGACCCTTGAGAGCAATGGACGTAAAACACTGTGAACTGTTGAATATCGAATTTTCTGGACAGGTCAGCTAGTTTCGGCCTATTAGACTTCACCAATGAACCTTGTATATTTGTTTATAAAAATGGGAATAACGGGAATGAGCTCTATTGGCTCTATGATCACAATTGTCTTGAAAATATAAACAACACTTAACCCATTTAAGCCTAGCGTCCCATAAAAGGGACATTGGCAAACAGTGTAGACCCAGATCAGATGCCGCAGAATGCGGCGTCTGATCAGGGTCCACACTGTTTGCATTAAGTTCAGAAATTTCTACAAAACATGACAATAATAAAAACTAGCCAGCCACTTGTTATAAAGGAAAGGACCTGTCCAAAGAATTACGATAGAAGATTCCACTTGGCATAAATGGGTTAATTGAAGTAAGAGGAGACGTTTCATGGCCGTCATAAGCCACTATCATTAGTTGTAGTTAATAAACAGTCGAATTTCAATGGCTCCAACATCTTTGGGACCATGGAAATTTGTTTGAGACACGGGTAGTTCGAGCCACTGAAGGTTAATCATAGCGCAAGGTCAGAAGGCAAATGAAAAAAATCTAGGAATGTCTTTTCCATCTTCTATAAAATAATGGTGAGCGTATAGAATCGCCTCGATAAGGCGATTCTAATGAGTACACACAACATATATTTTCATGATAAAATAAGAAAATTCCTCTTAAAATCCCAAAAGATTTGTTTTCTTTAGCTATCGGAAGAATTTCCTAGGGACTCAAAAACGAGTAAAAGGTTTCTAAAAGGAACGATCCTTAAGAACAATGTACCTAGTCACACAACTGAAAACAGTTGAAGTGGCAATTTTCTCAACCAGACTAGCTAATTTCGGCCAATAAGGCCTAATTAGTGACCATAACAGACGTTCTTTACTGGCTGATGAAGGTCTTTACTGTGTGCGTATGCCCCAATAATATTTGTGTGGTATGACTGATATAAAATAATAAAGAAGCAAGATGCAATGCAATACAAAGAAACCTACCGGTATATTCACCTGTCTGATAGACAAATCAAAACAGCATGCAATCAGATAAATTGCTTATGCACAATAAACATTCTGGAGAACAATTATGGGTATTGGGTAAACTTAGTTACCAAATGTTACAAGACAGACAACTTTTGTGACTTCCTGCTTGTATTTCCGTACACAAAATATATTTCTGAATAAGGACCTACTCTAAAAGAAAAGAATTTGCTCCCGTTTAGAATACGCCCATTTACAGAAGGGAAGCAACAAATTTTGATAGAGATGCCTCCCTTAAAATATGTATCAGTTCCCACAAGGTGATTTAAATGCTGAAATGCTTGTGTAGTTGAGAGTAACTCTACTATACTCGAATTCACCATGCGATATCACCATAACGCAACTGGTTATTTGCTTATGTATGTTGTATTCTACCCCATTACGAAAACTTGCCTATTCAAATATATTGAAAATTTTACAACCAAAAAAGTAAAATGTTCAGATAAAAATTCTGATATTTTGCATATTTCCTGCTCATAACATAGATTGTGGTACTCGTTGGAACCGCCTCGACGAGGCGGTTCTAACGGGTACCCACAATCTATGTTTTAAAGCAGAAATAAAAAACATAATGTATACCCCTGTAAACCCCAGTTTTACTATATAAAATTGGGGTTTTAGGGGGTCAAAATTATATAGGCGTGTTATCGTGATGCATATTTGATTCTATCCTGTTAAAAAGTAGTACAAGATCTGTCCAGGAAGAGCCAAAATCATAGAACACAGCCAATTAATGCCACCAAAAAGAAGAAAAGAAGAACAAACAAACCAAAATAGACGGTACATGTGACAAAAACAAAGAAAAGCAAAGTGACCAGCTCCCTCTTCGTGATCACAATGCTAGACAGGAACCACTAAATATCATCACGAAAACATACCTATATACTTTTGACCTCCTTAAAACCCACTTTATATAGTAAAACTGGGGTTTACAGGGGTATACAATATTTTTCGTATATCTGCTAAAAAATAGATTGTGGGTACTCGTTAGAACCGCCTTGCCGAGGCGGTTCTAACGAGTACCCACAATCTATGTTTTGAGCAGAAATATGAAAAATATCAGAAATTTTTATCTGAAAACTTTCATTTTTTGGTAGTGAAATTTTCAATATATTTGAATAGGCGTGTATTCGTTATGTAATCAATAGACAACAAGACGGGCAAAACACGAGACATGCCCACAGCGAGCAGCCAATTGACCATAAAAAAAAACATGCAAAAGGCTGCCTTGACCCAAAGAGGTTACTGTTGACAGTTCCAAGGTGGCATTTCTGTTGCTGTTTCTCTTTGCTTGCTCGTTCGCTTTTTATGCTCCCCGAAGAATTTCGGGGGAGCATATAGTCGCCGCTTCGTCCGTGCGTCCGTGCGTCCGTACGTCCGTGTGTCCGTGCGTCCGTGCGTCCGTCCCGCTCTTGTCCACGCAAATTCTCGGAAACTGCTTGTCGGATTTCAATGAAACTTCATGGGAATATTAAGTATCAAAGGTGGATGCGCATATCACCTGCGTGTTCTGGTTCGATGATTTTTCCAAGAGTTATTGCCCTTTGATGAGTTCTGCATGAATATATAGGGTACTGTTCGTGTCCACGCGAATTCTCGGAAACTACTAGTCGGATTTCATTGAAACTTCATGGGAATATTAAGTATGGAAGGTGGATGTGCATATCACCTGCGTGTTCTGGTTCGATGATTTTTCCAAGAGTTATTGCCCTTTGATGAGTTCTGCATGAATATATAGGGTACTGTTCGTGTCCACGCAAATTCTTAGCAAATACTGGCAGAATTCAACGAAATTTTAATGGAATCTTAAGCAGCAATAGGGGATGCGCATATTGTTCAATCTTTCTGGTTAGATGATTTGTCACAGAGTCATGCTACTTTGTTTAAAGCTGCAGTGTAAGGTCACTGGCTATTTTTAGAAAAGAATTTGTCAACACTCTAGTGCCTACATTTATTGATGGATTTTGATATAACTTCAAATGTTGGGTATGATAATATCTTGAGCATGTTTGACATTCAGGGTCCTGGGCTCAAGGTCAAGGTCACTTTGTTTTTGCTCTAGTGCCTAGATTTATTGATGGATTTTAATATAATTTCACAAAAATGTTGAGTATGATAACATCTCAAGCAATTTCAATTTCCAGTGTCCTGGGCTCAATGTCAAGGTCACTGCAGCTTTTAAATATCTATTTTGAAGTACAGTGAGTATACACAGTATACCGCTCTTTATCTAGGATAATGTTTCCTGTTCCGACTATTGCATGTTCGGGGAGCATCCATCGGTTTCACCGATATTCTTGTTCTTTTGTTCGTTCCGATTATGTCGTAGTGCTGTCCTGGCACCGAGGTTATAAAATAGTTTTCGTACTCAGCTGAGCATGAAATTTTCTCTGCTAATAAATATGAAAATGCCAGAGAATTTTTCATGCTCTACTATGTTATGTAAGAAAGAGTTTGCAATTGTAACTAAGTTGAGATTTATTAGCAGGACAAATTTCATACTCAGCTGAGCTGAGGATGAAAACATTTTAAAAACTTTGGGCGTGTTTTGTCAATTTTATGTTGAGAAAATTGTACACGTAGCCTTGGTAATACTGTGTTCCATGATTGCTGCCTATCCTTTTTGTCTCCATATTTAGTTATGTACCTAAGCAGTGCTCTAGATAAGAAGGAAAGCCACATAATAGTTTTCTGATTTCTCCAGAAAATCATATGTTGTGAGTATTTATTAGAAGCTCCTCGCCGGGGCGCTTCTAATAAGCACACAACATATGTATTCACAGAAAAATAAGAATAATAGCAGTATTTTTCGGTTAAAATGCGCCTTATCTCGAGCATTTGTACCTAAGCAACGTTCTGTATAAGTTGTGGACAAGCAGGAAGTACTTTTAATCACAGCAAGTTATCAACTCCTATCTGTACTGCCCACGGTTTCCGGTAAATCTTAGAGACTGTTGAACCGGAGGGTTGTGAATCCAACTGTTTCCATTACATAGCAGTCTAGCTATGCGTAAGAGGCGGTTTTAACGAGTATCCACTATCGATGTTTTTGAGTTGAAAGAAGAAAAATAATGTACAACCCTGTAAACTCCAGTTTTACTAAATAAAAGTGGGGTTTAAAGGGGGTCAAAATTATATACGTATGTTGTTGTGATGGTGGTCATTGAGCCTTTACCGAGATTTTATAGACTTTATATAAGTGTCACTGATGAGGTCTTACTGACCGAAACTAGCTTGTCTGGCGCAGAAAGTTTGACACTGAGTTTGTTTTTAGTATAATTATTATTCTCAAAGATCATTTTGCTTTTATAATTTATTTATCTTCACTATATCTTGTGCTAGTGCCGTGTGGCGGCCGACAAGCGTCTCTCCGAACTCCGAGGGCCTCTGATGAGGCCGAATTGATCGATAATATAAAGTCTAGGCCGAAAACATTGACATTTTAGTTGTTGTCAGTTTTTGTGTGTTCATTGTTCTCAGGTGATTTTTCATTTAGAATTTATCTATATATACCAAATGTAAGTACGAACAATGCGTTTCCAAACGGACACATCTTTTATTTCTCTTAGAGAAATCATCAAATATCTTTGTCGTGACAGTAAAACTGCTACAAATGCAAGGTTAACAACTTTGCTGCGCTTTTTCATTGCACGATGGTGCGTCAGGCCGCAGGCCTAATGACATTTCAATCCTAAATATTTTCAGGATCGTTTGTAGCTGAGCATGCTCGCCTGTGGTCGATGGTGAGGCTTATCGTGGTTTTCTTTTGCACTGACTTTCAGTTTCTAGCCCTCGTCTTTGAGGGTTGTGCTTCGTGATTGTGGTGTTTCCTGGGGATGTTCTCTTATAGTTTTTGGTTTTAACATAGTGTCGAAAAGTTACGTTCTGCTGAATCACTGATGAGTTAGGGAATGCCCACGCGGACTGACAAAAAAAATTATTTCTAAAGCTGATAAAGGCAGAGGTTAATGTCAGTAAACTAGAGTTAAGCCCTTCTCCCAACAGCAGTGTTTTCTGTCATTCCGTGGCGATACATCTGCCCGTTGGGTCATATTTTCGATGAAGTACCGTTTTGTGATGTCACTTTATGTCATGCAATTCTTATTTGATGACTTGGCAGGACTGTTTGCCATGGTCGTGTACTTCTACGAGTGTCTCCATATTTACTTTTGAATGGAGATAAAACGGCTGACGTAGACAGGCTCATTATCAGTCAGTGCCTTGAGTGGGTTGAATTACTGTCCACTATAGCACATATCCCCAAAGTTTATTTTTTCTAAACTGTCCAACGGCCCTACATACAATTCGTACAAGTGTCACAAAATTAATATTAGCTATACCATTGAAAGATAAAATGATTGCAAAGATTTATTTGTAACGAGTACAAATGTATCTACAAATAAATAAATTAAGTAAATAATTAAATAACACACTTCAATAATTATATCCTACCTACCTTTGCTTCCTCCTAAAGTGGCAAGTCTAAAGGTTTCCCTGATGTTGACAGGTTGATATTCTGTCGAACTGAGAATAGCCTTCGTATTCGAAACATGTATGGCTGCGCGTATTGCATCTAATATGGATGGGTGATATCCACCTGAAACATCTGCAATCGGGAAAGTATAGAACAACTGCTTTAGAATAATACAAGTGTACTTTACCAGTAGCGTAGCCAGAACGCAATTAGTTTTACGCACACCAAGGACATTTCTTGAAAATTCTCCCTAGTACCGCTTCCAAAATAAGCGCTACTTTTAAAGGTAAAGAATCTGCTCCCACTGGGAGCAAATTCTTTCATTTAAAAGTAGCTATATTTTAAAAGCGATAAATTGTTCTCTTAAGGAGCAGCCCCAATGTTACAAAAGTAAAATATTTTGCGTTAGCTGATGTTTCTTTATTGGGAATGACATTCTTACACATGTTAGGCACATGCATAATATGCGTAACGAGCGGTACGTTTATGCGTCCTGAAAACATGCCTATATAATTTTTTATCCCCTTAAACTCCACTTTTATATAGTAAAACTGGGGTTTACAGGGGTATGCATTATTTTTCTTATTTCTGCTCAAAAACATAGATTGTGGGTACTCATTAGAACCGCCTTGGCGAGGCGGTTCTAACGAGTACCCACAATCTATGTTTTGAGCAGAATTATGAAAAATATCAGAATTTTTTATCTGAAAATTTTCATTTTTTGGCGGTAAAATTTTCAGTGTATTTCAATAAGCGTGATTTCGTAATGCTTACCACGCATTTTGAAATGCCGAAAACAAAACTAACTGGAAACAACAGCTGTAAACAGCTGTTGTAAAACAATATGCCACAAATTACATGCTTACATGCTTGTCCTTACAAATGTCAAACATACAAACAGAAAAACTCTCATAGAATTAATCCGATTGTTTTTCAAGTATTTATCAGGTAATCAACTCCTCAGCCCCGATCGTCTGCCAAGTATATTTTTACACAAGTTAATATGTGACGAACAGACGGATGCACAAAGCAAAAACAATATGCCAATCCCCGCCCCTCGACTTTTTTCATGTCCAAATGTCTTCGGGCACATGAGAAGAGCAAAGCCCACGATCAGATATCAAGAACTGGTCAGATATAACTGATGCTGAAAAGGTTAAATAATAGAGAAATTGTCATACATTTACATAGCTGCAAATGGTGACCTCGGGGATGGGGGGGGGGGGGTGTAACCTGGGGGGTAAATGTGGTACGGATGTGCGAGCCTTTGAAAAAACAAACCCATTCATATACTTGATCGTCCAAAATGTTGACCCATTCATATACTGCCCTTTGACTTTTATACCCATTTATTGCTGGTTGTTAGACAAATATCACAGTCAATTCATTGAATACCAAGAAAACAAGCACCCTTGACAAATATCTGAGCGACAAAATATACGCATTTACAAGGATGTCAGAAAAGTGGGGCCTTTCACATACAAATCAAGAAACAATAGGGTCTGTCATATACTTTTTGTTCAAAAAAGGGGGCCAATCATATACCTGACAGGGCTGAAAAGGGGGGCCATTCGGCACGCACATCCGTACTATGTCATATATAGGAAGTTACCCTTCCGCTCCCGAGGTGGTCATTACGAAAACACGCCTATTCAAATATAATGGAAATTTTACAACCAAAAAAAGACAATTTTCAGATAAAAAAAAATCTGATAGTTTTCACATTCCTGCTCAAAGCATAGATTGTGGATACTCGTTAGAACCGCCTCGCCGAGGCGGTTCTAACGAGCACCCACAATCGATGTTTTTGACAGAACTAAGAAAAATAATGTATACCCCTGTAAACCCCAGTTTTACTATATACATGTAAAAGTGAGGTTTAAGGGGGTCAAAATTATATAGGCATGTTTTCGTGATGTGACCAAATTAATAAATAAAAGCATCGTTGGGTAATGCAAGACACACATTACTGTACTTACAAAATGACCAAGGCCCGTTTCCTTGTCGATAAATTATTGAAAGAACTGACCCATGGTCAATCTAAGTCAAGGTCTAGTCAAAATCAATGTGTATATAAATAAGTATATGAAATTTAATCATAAATCTGAACAGAATTGAAATTTGACGCAAACCAAGGCCAGTAATCACGAAATTGTAATAAACGGACAGACTAGTTTATATAAAGCACTTCCGAAGTAGACTGTCCAACATCTATCTGCTGACAATCGACTGGCTGTCGATAGTAAGGTTTGACAGATTCTAAGATTCTTCTGCTTACAGCATACAATAAAATTCAAATTTACCTGTTCCTAAACCAACTGTCACATCTTGATTTAACAGATTTCTTAAATCTAACAGGCCGCTGCGTATTCTGCAAATAACAAGAAAAAACAAATACAGTACTCACTGCTCTAATTGTAGCCAGTTGAAGGATAGTAAAAAGCCTCATGAACGAGGTCGAGGTCACGTGGCAGTTTAAGGGAGAAATTACTATCTAAAATTTTGAACCGCAAAGTCAGTAAACGTACCATAAAACATGTCCGCCCAGCGAAGATTCAGATCAACCTGCGCATTCACACAGTCTGATAAGAAGTTTCCATTGTCACATTTTGGAAAGCCAAGGATGCAAAAAATCTTTATGCGGAAAACCAAGGCTCTGGTCATATTGCGCGGATGCATATCATCAGGAAAACATGCCTATAAAATTTTGACCCCCTTAAACCCCACTTTTATATAGTAAAACTGGGCTTCACAGGGGTATACATTATTTTTCTTATTTCTGCTCAGAAACATAGATTGTGGTACTCGTTAGAACCGCCTCGCCGAGGCAGTTCTAACGAGTACCCACAATCTATGTTTTGAACAGAAATATGAAAAATATCATAATTTTTTATCTTAAAATTTTCATTTTTTGGTGGTAAATTTTTCAGTATATTTGAATAGGCGTGTTTTCGTAATGTGCTGACTTGATTCCTTCTTTGGGAACATATATCAGAAACTATGTTATCTCTATTTGCGCCTGATTTTTCTTGACATACCTATGAGTCGCGCCGAGCGAAAACGGTTCTTCAGGCATATGCGGACAGCGAAGGCCCTGATCAGACTGCGCATCCGCGCAGTCTGATCAGGGCCTTCGCTGTCCGCTAACAGAATCATTGGACACTATAGACTGAATCAATGGAAAGCAAATGCCCGGATGAGACTTTACGTGCACGTGGGATGAATCTAAATATGTGCCTTTTGCGCATGCTTGAAAACTCATTTCCGCTTGGCAAGACCAGTATAAAGCTGGTTTGCAAACACTTGTACAGAAAAGTCTATCGGCCCCCGTAAAAGTTTTTCATAAAAAAAAAAAAAAAAAAAAAAAAAAAAAAAAAAAGAAATAAAAAAAAAAATAAAATAAAAAAATAAAAATAAAAAACGCCTAAAATGTGCGCTTCGATCTATGACATGTTTGCTGTATAACAATTATAAAGGTATTATGCAGTACAAACACAAATAATAAACACATTATATCAAGCTAAAAAATGGAGAAGAAAAAAAAAAGCACACAAAAATTGTCCTTAGAATGTACAACACGTCTACCCCTGTTTACACTGCACATTACAGCGGAACAGGCGGTCCAGATTGCATAGGCTGTTAATGTAATGGACCTTTTCTTAATACAGTGGAACCTCAATGGCTCGAACATCTTTGGGACCATGGAAATCCGTTCGAGACAAGGGTAGTTCGAGCCACTGAGGGTTAATCATGACACTAGTTCAGGAAGCAAATAGCGATAATTTAGGGAAATCTTTTCTATTTTCTACACAATGAATGTATGTTGAGTGTACTCAATAGAATCGCCTCGATGAGGCGATTCTATTGAGTACGCACAACATACAATTCCATGATAAAGTAAGAAACAATCTCTAAATATTTGTTTTCTTGAGCTATTGGAAGGATTTTGTAGGGACTGAAAAAAGAGTTCGAATCATCCACGGTAAACGAGCCATCCGGGTTCGAGCCATTGAGGTTATACTGTATAAATGATGCATTCTTCATGGAACAGAGAATGCATAATCTAATTATGTATGTGTGATTGTGACCGCAGTATGATCTTTTATAATTATGATCTAATGGGAGACGAATTCATCCCAGTCAGCATTCTACGTAAATCTATATCGGGCCGTCATCGGCCCGTCAGGGTAGCTGACGGGCCGATGACGGCCCGATGTAGATTTACGTAGAATGCTAGCTGTGATATAAGTCGCAAGGCCTTTTTCGAATCCCATTTGTATATTGATGTATACTATTATATGTCGCTATTCATGTATGTGTGCTAGTGATCACAATTATGATTTGATGGGAGACCAATTCATCTAAGTCGCAAGGCTTTTTTTTTCAAATTCTATTTGTATATTGACGTATACTATTATATGTCACTATTCATATATGCAAATGATGATACATAAATAGGATATGTTTAAACTAATGGACGTTCACCAATGTATGCCTACCATCCCATGAAATGGACATTGGCAAACGGTATAGATCCAGATCCGACGACGCAGAACGTCTGATCAGGATGTACAATGGATGCATTAGATACATAGCTTTCTATAAAACATATTAATAATAAGAATAACTAGATACCCTGCTATTGTAAACAGACCAGAATTCTTTATCTGTTTCAAAAGGATGGCACCTGATTATCAACGTCTGTGACTGGGCGTATCATGGTCCTAATCATAACAAAAACATGCCTATATAATATTGACCCCCTTAAACCCCACATTTATATAGTAAAACTGGGGTTTATAGGGGTATACATTATTTTTCTTATTTCTGCCCAAAAACATAGATTGTGGGTACTCGTTAGAACCGCCTCGCCGAGGCGGTTCTAACGAGTACCCACAATCTATGTTTTCACCAGATGTATGAGAAATATCCGAATTTTTATCTGAAAATTTTCATTTTTTAGTGGTTTAAATGTTCAGTATATTTGAATGGGCGTGTTTTCGTAATGAATGCTTTTCGTATCCTCTGTCTTCAGATCTCCCCCACGATACCTGTTTTGTTTTGTTGTATCTTTTGTGAGTACAGTCGACTCTCGTTATCTCGAATTCCAAGAGACTCTCGGAAATACTTCGAGATATCCGTACCTCTACATATCAGATTTGCAGAATTGAGGGAAAAATGATTCGATTAATCACATTTAACAAATATATGTATAATTGGACTCTTGCAGTTAGAGATATATTGAAAACATTGTGGAAAAAGGAGCAATTTCTCATCTTTTCCACAATATGTTTTACATGTCGTTAGATTTTCATGTTTAGGCAGGGACCAGATTTTCACTTCGAGATAAGCGGTTATTTGAGATAAGGGAGGTCGAGATAGCGAGAGTCAGCTGTATATTCCTTACTACGATGCTTCACTGACGAGTTAGAGCACTCCTACGCAGACTAAGATTCGCGATGGTAATTAAGGGCGCGAGTTCATGCTAGGAAAACTAATTCGCTCCAGGCGGCTTTTCATATGCGAGTGGATAATCTCATTCCAACTTGAACACTCAGAATCAGCTAGGATAACACATGTCACTGTGACCTGTTTTTTGTTTAAGGATACTTTATTCCTTCGGTAGGTCTTCTACTACTTTCTTATAAAAAATGGCAGGGGTATTTCTGTAATTTCTGTGTGCTTTCCTGTACACTATGTCCCTTCTGAATCGGGATCTACCCTTTTAGGTTGACTCTTATTCAGGGGTACATAATAATTTAGACTGAGCTGTCTCCCCTTTAGGTTTATGCACAACTAATCTCCAGTGGCCCTTCGGCCTAGTGATGTCACTATTGGCCGAAATCTAAAAAAAATGCGAACCCTGTGATGGCTGTCTATAGTGACCTGTGATTTCGAGTGAGCAGACAGAGGCACTCATTGAAATCTGATGATAATTTGTTCCACAACATTCGTAAAATTCAGACGCCGCAGAACGCAGCGTCTGATCAGGGTCTACACTGTTTGCCATGCAGCAATATTTTAGACACATCAAAAGGTAGTAGAAAATACTATTTCAACTTTTAGGACAAGTATGGTAAATAGATAAGTTGTCCAAATACTTAAAGTAAATACGGTATGCATGCTGATCTTGAAACATTACGGTAAACGTATGACTATTAGATCCACATTATGTCGAAGAGCGACCACTCTTGAATTAAAATGTCTTGTTTTGGTAATTGTGATCTCCCTTGGTAGTGTAGATCTCAATTTGTAATAGCTATTACATGGGCTCAAGTCTCCCTCCACCCACGTACACACACCATGACCGTTTCAGCTCACTACAAGCCCCGCCTCCCTCTCCAACATACTATACTGTTACCTGTTCCAAGGAAGTATTTCTGTTACATTTCCCTTTCAGTTGCCTCATTCTATATGCATTAGTCTTCTTGTGTCGTTTCGTGTCATCCAAGCGGAAGGTCTGTACACCGTGATTGTGAGCTTTTCTTGGTTTGTTTGTGTTGAGGTTTTACGGCCCAGTCAACCCAATGGGGTCATGTCGAGCGCGGTCAGTTTACCTAACCACACGTTTACTGGACAGGCTTAGTCCTCTAAGCGGTTTACTGTGCACATTCTTTCGCCAGAAACTGACAACTGCCCTTCTTGAATCAGCGGAAGGGAGAGAATGACCGTAGAAAATATTTCATGATCAATCTCCACGAAAGAATGTTGCCGACCTCGGCGGGGGTTGAACCCGCAACCTCCTGGTCTCCAGTCGGACGGCGCATCCAACTGAGCCACCGAGGCCGGCAAGCTTTTCTTGGTATCTATACATTTATATTATTTACGAGTATAGTACATGGACAACTATGATACCCTACAATAGTCATTTAATATTAGATAACAGAATACGGGTCAGTAAAATATGCGCCCCTGAATAAGTAACCTTGAAACATCTTAGCTGTTTGTTGGTAAATTCTAATTCGAAATGAGCAAATTAGTAAAGACCTGGGCCCAGTTGTTCAAAGCATCGTTAGCTTAACAAGCTCGTTAGTGGTCAAAATGTTAACTGTTCTAGTAAGTACAGTATCAAATTCACCGGTAATTTTGCTGTAGAAATGTGAGTAGCTTTTGCAAATGCAAAAGCTACTCACATTTTTTCAGCAAAATTATTAGCATATATGCCATATTGAACGATCAAATTTTTAACTATACGTTAACTAATGACATCGTTAGTTTTGAACAACTGGGCCCTGCTAATCAACTGTGTTTAAACACTCATGCATAGGCAATAATGTAAGAAGCTCGCTGACAGCATGGAGATTTGTCATTTGTTCATCACGAAAACATACCTATATAATTTGACCCCCTTAAACCGTACTTTTACATAGTAAAACTGGGGTTTACAGGGGTATACATTATTTTTCTTATTTCTGCTCAAAAACATAGATTGTGGGTACTCGTTAGTACCGCCTTGGCGAGGCGGTTCTAACGAGTACCCACAATCTATGTTTTGAGCAGAATTATGAAAAATATCAGAATTGTTTATCTGAAAATTTAATTTTTTTGGTGGTAAAATTTTAAGTATATTTGAATAGGCGTGTTTTCGTAATGGATGGGTTTGAATCCTGCTTGGCGAGTCTTCCCATGCCTGGCGTTCCCTTGCACTGAAATTTTCTGATGCTATTATCTCATCATTATCCTAAATGTCAACCCTGTATTAAACTACCGTATTGACTCTAAATATTGGGACACCTTAATTCCATACCATATTTATCCAAATATTTGAAAAAAAAAAAAGTCTATTTCACCACCTGTTGTTGTGCGTTATATAGTGCTGGATGAGTGATAAATAGTGTAGACCCTGATCAGACGCCGTGTTTTTGCGGCGCCTGATCTGGGTCTACACTGTTTGCTCAGGCATGTCTGTTCCAATATATAGGGTTATTACAGTAAGTTTGTAGCTTGGGCTAGACATTGTACGTGTAGAATGCATGGTTTATATTTCCTTCTCTTGTATTTTTCTCTAATTTGTTTTCTCGTTAATTTGTTCATTTCATAGTTTCATAATACCACACAATTTTGGAGCTTTCATGATTTGAAATAAACTTTTAAATTTTGTACAGATAATTTGCTAAATCAATAACACATAACACCATTACAAACTTACGAGAGGTTTGAGTTCGGACAATGTGAAATAGAACTGCCTCTGCTCTTTATTATGTCGATTTCAGACTGGGAGAGGTATACACCATGAGCTAAAACTGTCTGCAAGATGAAAAAAAAAAATCATATAAGCGACGTTACCCACGATGTGCTTTTACCATAATTCCTTACTACATTTATCCCCACATTAGACGAAGTCTTTTAAACATCAGGGCCCAGTTGTTCAAAACTAAAGATGTCGTTAGTTAACGATTCGTTAAAATTAACATCGAGTGATACGCAAATATGCTTAAATTTTTTGCTGAAAAAATGTGAGTAGCTTTTGCAATGCAAAAGCTACTCACATTTTTTTCAGCAAAAATATCAGAATATTGTGTATTGAATCCGCTAAAACAGTTAACGAAATAACCCATAATGAGCTCGTTAAGCTAACGATGCTTTGAACAACTGGGCCCAGACTGTCTCGATACTGGCTCAATGACAAGCAGACCTTTGCGCGAGAAAGCCCTCAGTATTATTTTTTTTTCTACTGACCGGTTCCTCTGTTGCAGATCTTCATTTATTCGTAGTTTCATATGTTGCATTTGCCCAGCTAGCATTCTACGTAAATCTACATCGGGCCGTCATCGGCCCGTCAGCTACCCTGACGGGCCGATGACGGCCCGATATAGATTTACGTAGAATGCTGACTGGGTGCTTCTTTTGCTGACTCGGGAAGACTTTGCTCCGTACCTGAGTTACCTCCATGGTGTCGTCTTATATGTTTGATGAACGTGCTGTTGCACCTTGTTTACCCAAGTATGTTTGTCGAAATCTTCAACTCATTCATAAAAGGGGCATTTGCAAACAGTGTAGACCAAGATCAGACTCCGCAGAACGCGGCGTCCAATCAGGGTCTACACTGTTTGAATTAAGTTCAGTAATTTCTACAAAGCATGATAATAATAAAATATAACAAGACACCCCTTATATAGAAAATGAACCAGTCCAAAATGCACAGGTAGAATAGTCCACTAGTTATAAATGGTTTAAAATGAAAACGGTATTCACATTATTTATTTATTTACTTTATCCCTTTAAACCCGGCAGACCAAAACATATATATGTTCAAACCGTGTAGGTTCAGATGAGACGGCTCGTTATGAGCCGTCTCATCAGGATCCCAGCTGTCTGCATTTTGCTTTTCCTTTTTGGCTAGGACCCCTATTTGCATCGGTGGACAGGTCCAAATCCAAGGATCGAGGAGTCCACGCTAGAAACTTGAGGATGAAAGAGTAAACAAAAGGTTGATCCATTCTCTATTATATTTATATTTAGTATACGGACAGACATCATTACGAAAACATGCCTATTTGAATACACTGAAAATTTTACCATCAAAAAATGAAAATTTTCAGATAAAAAATTCTGATATTTTTCATATTTCTGCTCAAAACATAGATTGTGGATACACGTTAGAACCGCCTCGTCGAGGCGGTTCTAACGAGTACCCACAATCTATGTTTTGAGCAGAAATAAGAAAAATAATGTATACCCCTATAAACCCCAGTTTTTCTATATAAAAGTGGGGTTTAAGGGGGTCAAAATTATATAGGCGTGTTTTTGTGATGTTCTGAGCAAACAGCATAGATCCGTTTGATCTACATAGCACTTTTGGTGTTATACGCAGGTTAAGCATCATCTGTATATTCGTTGTTAGAATAAAATATTCATCGTAATAGAACAGAATAGAACGTACCTTCAGGAATATGCGGACGGCATCCGTGCAGTCTGATCAGGGCCTTCGCCGTCCGCAAATAGAATTATTGGATACTACAGAATGTTTCAATGGAGAGCAGATACTTGGGCATGTGCAGAATGATGTAAATCTCAACATTTTGCGCATGCTCGAAAGCATTTGTTTTGCTTGACGTGGCTCATATACTACGCACTGGCGGTTGGAAAATATACCTTTTCAGTTAATAGATTAGACCTGTCATATGTGTGCGTATAGTTGTCAGCGTCTGCATGAACTTCTCTCTCGAACGCAACTTCTTCTTTCGTTTCACATATATGTGTCTACAATTTAAATCGCACTAAAAGGAAACTCTACGAAATATTTTACAAGTAATTTTAAAGTACACTTCGAACAAAACAACGCAGTTACCGGACTGCATCACGAAAACACGCCAATATATTTTTGACCCCCCAAAACCCACTTTTATATAGTAAACTGGGATTTACAGGGGTATGCATTATTTTTCTTATTTTGCAAAAAAAAAAAAATGTTGTTCTCATTAGAACCACCTCACCGTGGCGGTTCTAACGAGTACCCAAAATCCTAGTTTTGAGAAAAAATATGAAAACAAAATCAGAATATTTATCTGAAAAATTTCCTTTACTGGTTGTAAAATTTTTAATATATTTGAATAGGCGTGTTTTCGCAATTGTATGTCAGTACGCACTGTTGACATCATCTGGACAGACACAAACACTAGTCTTTGCTTGGCGTGTCATTCAATAATACTTCTCCAGTCCGTGTTGGCAATGAATTCGGGAAAAGGCTCCTTGTTCCCTTCATAATATTTTGGTCTCACATTTCGCCCTATATAAACAATTTAATCGTCCTAAAACGTCCATGTTGTCCATTTTGTTGTTACCAATGGCGCCGTGAGGACATTAATTGTTTAGTGATATACAGACAACCTTTTTCAACCGACATTCGGTACAACGACAAAATTCGTTATAATGACAATTTAACTGTCGTGAAACCTTCGCTAAAGAGGTAACATTTGGTCACAAATTATGTAAGAATATTGTATTTAATACTTTAAAGAAACATATGTTTTGGATATTTGTTAGAATCGCATCAGTGAGGCGATTCTAACAAATATCCAAACATATGTTCTATGAAGAAATTAGAACAATCCAAGACTGTTTTAACATATCAATCTGCAAATTCATTTAAATGGCAACGTCTTTGGGAACAAATGCTGTCGCTGTAACGAGGGTTCACTGTATGAGTCTCAACATGGGAAAACAGACCTTCTTACATATGCGCCCAACGAAGACTGAAGTCTGTCTGCTCAACTGAGCCTTTCTTGTCCGCATGAAGAAACGTTGCAGCTCTGGCTATACAAAATGCACCCAGTAAAGATTCTGATCAGAATGGTCAGGCTGATACGAATCTTCGCTGTGCTCACATGCCCGAATGTACGTCTTCTGCTGACGTTGCTCGTTTATCGTCATTTAAATACAATACTCAGCTGTATCTTCACAATGTAAGTATATCAGGGCCCAGTTGTTCAAAGCTAACGACATCGTTAGTTAACGATTCGTTAAAATTTACATTGAGTGATACGCAAATATGCTGAAATATTTTGCTGAAAAAAATGTGAGTAGCTTTTGCAGTCACATTTTTTCAGCAAAAAATATCAGAACATTTTGTATTGAATCCGCTAAAACAGTTAACGAAATGACCCTTAACGAGCTCGTTAAGCTAACGACGCTTTGAACAATTGGGCCCTGATATATAAACTAGCGCAAACCAAAACAAAACATACAATACGACCTGTGCGACCAGAAAAGACTCAGATCAGCTTGTACATCCTCCAAGTATGGCAATTATTCTTGTGTATCCCTTCGGATATTATCATCTTTGGATAGTCCGGAGGCTGTAGAAGGCACATGCGATCAGCGAAAACTGATCAGACTGCGCGCATGCGCAGGCTGATCCGAGTCTTCGTCGGTCGCACAAGTCTCTTTGTCGATTTTGCCGTGCGCTGGCTCAAATTATCACTATATCCGTGTGACGAGACTCACAAGTTACATGTATGTAAGGTCATGTAGGTTGTATTACGATAACACTACCATGAAAAGAGTCATTTGACCTATTTATGCCATAAAAGAGACACTTGCAAACAGTGTAGATCAAGATCAGACGCCGCATTATGCGGCGTCTGATCAGGATCTACACTGTTTGCATTAAATACAGGAATTTCTATAAAAAAACACAACAACCAGACAACCCTTCTATAGGCAAAGATCCTGTTTAAAGGGTCGAGGTAGCTGAGTTTACTCGGCATAAGCGGGTTAAAGTGTCAGATGTTGTATGTCATGTTACATATACATAGTGCAACAAGTACTTTGTCTACACGAGAAACGTCTGTAGTACATAATAATAATAATAATAATAATAATAATAATAATGTCTTTATTTAAAGAGGATAACATATTAAGCATACAAATATTTATCTACCATATGGTACTCTTAGCTAAAAAAGATTGCCCTAACATGACTCTTGTGGGTAAAATCTATTTGTTTTGTTCCTAGTGACAATACTGGTTTAACGTAATAAGATTCATGCATATTTAATGCTGCTCATGGATGATATCTTATGTTTATTTAGTTAACTACATATATACTGAATGGTATAACCGCCATGATGTCTATTCATATATTCTCATACATATTAGCATGTCCTCTTGTTGTTAACTCTGTTGACCTAGAATGAATAAATATAATTGTACAATCAGTCAAATGGCGGCCTCGATGGCTCAGTTGGATGCGCGTCCGACTGGTGAAGAGGTTGCGGGTTCGACCCCTCGCCGGGTCGACAACATTCTTTCGTGGAGATTGATCATGAAATATTTCTTACGGTCATTCTCTCCCTTCCGATGACTCAAAAAAATGGCAGTTCTGGCGAAAGAATGTACACAATACTGGTTCGCCGCTTAGAGGACTAAGCCTCCCTAGTACAAAAGTGCGGTTTAGTAAACTGACCGCGCTCGACATGACCACATGGGTTGAATAAGCCATAAAACCTTAACACAAACAAACAATCACAGTGTTATATATGTAATATGGGCCATCTGGTAGACCACATTCAAATCACATGATACAGTTGTTTGCTTACCACAATAAATGTAATTTTGCCATCCATTGAAAGGTCGCATCATATTCTAGTCTTATAAATTAACTATAATGATTCAGGAGTATGGTGAATTCACGCAGTATTTGTATGACAAAATACTGAAACCTACAGAAAAGTCTAGTCTATCTGTTTACGTGGCAATAGAGTGATAAATGCTACACGAATTATCTGTTCAGGTATAAATTATTCTTATATTTCTCTGTATTTGCAAACTACTGTGTTTATATCCTTGCAAGTAAACATGAGGGGGTGGTGTTCTGATTGCTTTAATTGCCTATGATTGTTTTTTTAATTACTGGATTTAAAATTTTAGCTGGAACAGTATAATATCCACGCAAACGTACATGCACTAACGGCCGGCCTCGGTGGCTAAGTTGGATGCGCCGTCCGACTGGAGACCAGGTCGCGGGTTCAACCCCCACCGAGGTCGGCAACATTCTTTCGTGGAGATTGATCATGAAATATTTTCTTCGGTCATTCTCTCCCTTCCGCTGATTCAAGAAGGGCAGTTGTCAGTTTCTAGCGAAAGAATGTGCACAATACTGGTTAATCGCTTAGAGGACTAAGCCTGCCAAATAAAATGACCCCATTAGATTGACTGGGCCGTAAAACCTCAACACAAACAAACATGCACTAACGATGCGATAACCAACATTTGCATTTTCAATATGTTCACTATCAGACGAAACACAAATTGATAACGCTTGTGTCATTTCGCATTTTATATTTCCGAAGCACCGTTATTAAATGGTCAAATTATCGCATTATTCTACAATGACCTGTAGGTGGTGTCGGCAGTATAATTTGTAGCTCCAGATAAGAGGAGGTATTAGGAAAATACTTTTTCTCATTTCTCAATGGAAACATATGTTTTTAAGGAGAAATAATAAAAAAAATCATATCAACATACTCGCTTATCTCGAATAACCGCTTATCTCGAAGCGATAATCTGGTCCCTGCTTAAACATAAAAATCTAACAACAGGTAACAAAATATTGTGGAAAAGAGGAGAAATTGCTCCAAAGGAGCAATTTCTCCTCTTTCCACAATATCTTCAATATATCTCTAACTTCAAGAGTCAAATTACATACTGTATACATTTGTTAAATGTTCCTGTTCGATTCATTTTGTCCTAAATTCTGCAAATCTGATATGTCGATGTACGGATATCTCGAAGTAGTTCAGTGAGTCCCTTGGAATTCGAGATAACGAGAGTCGACTGTATTTTGGTCGAAATAATGCAGTTTATCTGGAGCTATGACAATGTATGAAACTCACCTGTATAGGTAAGTCATATGCCTTTGCTAAGTCTCCGAGGCCATCCAGTAGGTCTCTGGTACAACTTACACTGAATCTAGGTGTTATACACGGCGTAACATGTTTGTACTGTTAAATATAAAGCACAGACTCGTGAAGCGTTACATCCCAGTCAGCATTCTACGTAAATCTATATCGGGCCGTCATCGGCCCGTCAGGGTAGCTGACGGGCCGATGACGGCCCGATGTAGATTTACGTAGAATGCTAGCTGGGATGTAGTTACTCTGAGCCACGCCCATTACGAAAACACACCTATTCAAATATATTGAAAATTTCACTACCAAAAACTGATAGTTTTCAGATAAAAAAGTTCTGATAAATTTCATATTTCTGCTCAAAAAATAGATTGTGGGTACTCGTTTGAACCGCCTCGCCGAGGCGGTTCTAACGAGTACTCACAATCTATGTTTTTGAGCAGAAATAAGAAAAACAATGTATACCCCTGTAAACCCCAGTTTTGTTATATAAAAGTGGGATTTAAGGGGGTCAAAATTATATAGGCATGTTTTCGTGATGATAAGAGAACATGGCTTCGGGGCATATGTGAAAAGTAAATTATGTAAGCAAATAATGATCAACTACACCGATTTCGCATAAAACCAATGCTTTGTTAAATGCCTGTCACTGATGTATCAAAAAGCAGCGTCATACGATTGTCCTAATATAGACCCAGAATTAGGTCACTCCATCCATTGCATTTATAACATTTTGAAGAATGAACTGATAAGCTTTAAGATGAATGGATACGTCAAAAACATATTAAACTGCAATCCGTTTTAAGGCAAATATTCTGATGCGAAATCAAATTGTTTCTTAACCCTTGCCCTGCTGAATAAATTAAGAAGCCACGCCCATTTCTAATTTTCAGCCAATCAGATTACTTGGTCCAGATTGTTTAGATAGATTCATATACTTAATGGCAAACAGTGCAGATCTAGATCAGTTGGCTTCTTCAGGAGCCAACTGATCTGGATCTACACGATTTGCAAATGTAGGATATATCCGGATTTAGCAGGACAAGGTTAATGTTACATTGTGGTCACTCGCTATCTGACTGTCCTCTCTGTTTCGTATTAATGTTACATTTTATTGTCGTACCAGCATTGGTGTCCATGTCCCTAATGGATGTCCACAGTGCTTTCTATTTTCTTTTGTTTGCACTGTTACTTGTTTTGTAGTCTGCTGCTGGAAATAAGGTTAATGGTTCGGCCGAGTATATCTAGTTTAAGCCTACCACCTCTAGTAGTCGCTTTTGCTGACCATTGTGACAGTTACCTTTATGCAAGACATCTCTTACACAGTTTGGCCGAATACTTACGGACAGTGTGGTAATAAATAAAACAAGGACACACTTTGGGTTACAATTTGTAACCAAGTTCACTGTGCACGAGATATGCTTCTCTCATTGCCAGTATCAGGACACACTATTTGGATTGTGCCAAAGTGCTTACTTAATAAAACCAAATCTCCGATTTGTGTATTTTTGTGTGTTCTTTGTTTCTTTTAGATTTTATTTTACGTCACTGCAGCTGGTGTTTAGTGCCGTGTGGCGGTCGTAAAACGTCTCCCGGTACTTCACCATAGTGCAGATGTTATTTGCATTTCCTTTGGGATCATTTAGCCAATTCTGGTCACGTTGAAAATCGAATACCACTTAAGCTGGTGCATGGGACGTATGCAGACTCGCAAACTATATAGCTGCATATGAGGAGACGTAATAAAACCGAGACACGGATTTTCCTATTTTTGTGTGTTCTTTATTTCCAAAGGTAATCTTTTAGATTTTTTTTTTATTTTACATCAGAAGTCTAAGTAACAAACCATAAATTGTGAGATACTTGTACGCCTGTCTTGTACTGGCGAAGGTAAAAATCTCTTTATCATAAATTCCTGACTGTATGAATAAAATAGCATACCTCTCTATCTAAAACTGCTTCAACGAATCTGAAAGATGTACACAGCGTTAAAAAGTACGCAAATCCTCTGAGCCACAAGGAAACGTGTCTTCAGAGATGCGCATTCGCACAGTCTGATCAGAATCTTCACTGAAAGCATTTTGAATAGCCAAGGATGCAAAGTTTCTTCATGCGGAGAAGGAGGACTCTGGTCAGACTGCGCGAATGTGTAGGCTAATTTGAGTTTTGGTTGGGCGTATATGTCTAAAGGTACGTTTTGTATCGTTGCGGTTCATTTAGATAGATCTACGGTAAATGTCCTAAAATTTTGTATACCAAAGTATCTGACAAAATAGCATAATTATGCAAACAGTGTAGACTCAGATCAGACTGCTCCTGCAGGAGCAGTCTGATCAGAGTCTACACTGTTTGCCATTCCAATAGTATTTTAGGAAACAACATAAAAAAAATAAATACAGGCAGATAAGTATGGAGCAAAGTGTTCGAAATATTAGGACATTTACTGTATACATGATGTAAAAGATGTTCAAAGTAAAACAAATAACATTTTGTTATAGCGAGCGGATAAATTTCACACCAGTCCACGCATACGTCCAGTATAATCAGGATCTCCTTGTAGACTTAATAAACTGTTCTCCGTTTATATGTTAAGTGTCTTTTTTTATGTCCCCGCTCATATTAGTACACCAATGATTATTATTCACCTGAAAATATCAATCATTCTCAACATTACCTATGTGTACAGACAACAATCACTTCACAAAAACAAAACAGATGTACATGTATTTAGAAAAGAAGTTGTGGTCCCTATTAGTGAAAACGTTTTGATATGCACATCACGAAAACATACCTATATAATTTTAACCCCCTTAAACCCCGCTTTTATATAACAAAACTTGGGTTTACCGGGGTATATATTATTTTTCTTATTTCTGAAAAAAAAAAAAAAAAACATCGTTGGTACACGTTAGAACCGCCTCGACAAGGCGATTCTTACGAGTATCCACACATTATGGTTCGAGCGGAAATCTGAAAAGTATCGGAATTTTTATCTGAAAACTTTCATCAGTTTTTGGTGGTGAAATTTTCATTATATTTGAATAGGCGTGTTTACGTAATGAGATAAGCAAGAACCAACTAAACTGTGTTTGTAAAACACTGTGCCCCCAACCATATGCTTGCCTCTAAAGATGATATAAGGTAAAAATGGCCCAATCACAAAGGGTCATTACTCATGAAATATCTTTTCAGAATTTATTCAAAAGTTTGTCAGGTCATCGTCTCATCACCACCAATCTATTAATCAAGTTATGAGTTTCTAGTTCCAAAAGTGTTTTAGATATTTTGCTGACAAAGGAAAACGCCCAAATTTACAAATGAAATTACTCATGCCCAGAGACAATAGGCCCCTCCAACTTGCTTCTCATCATTACCAATCTATTTATCAAGTTATGAGGCTCTAGCTCCACAATATTTAAGATATTTTGCCTACAAGGAAAAAATGCCCAAATTTACAAAGGGCCATCGACTTATCATTAACAATCAATTCACCAAGTTTCAAGGCTCTAGCTTTAACAATTTTTGAGATATTTTGCTGACAAGAGAAAATGCCCAAATTTACAAAGGGCAAATTATCATGAAATAGTTTTTAGAATTTATTTAAAAGTTAATCAGGTCATCTACTCATAATTACTAATCAATTCACCAAGTTTCAAGGCTCTAGCTCCTACAGTTTTTTGAGACATTTTTCTGTCAAGATACAAATGCCAAAAATTACAAAGGGCCATAACTCATGAAGTATTTTTCAAAATTTATTCAAAAGTTAATCAGGTCGTTTCTATTCATCAGGTTTCAAGGCTCTAGCTCCAATAGTTTTTTAGATATTTTGCTGACAAGATCGCATCCATATTTTTTCAAAGGGCAATTATTTAGGAAAGGGGCATAATCCTGTCGAGAAAAAACAAGAGGCCCATGGGCCACAATGCTCACCTGAGTTAACTGCTGTATGTAAGGTAATCAGGCCATTTACCCATCATTCCCTATCAGCCAATCAAATTTCAAGGCAAAGGTTTAAACAGTTTTCGAGATACGTATCTTGCTTACAAGGTTAAAATGCTGAAATTTTTAAAGGTCCATAAGAAAAAAAATAATAGATTTTAGCAATTTTGGTAAAGGGGGATAAGAGAAACATTTTTGTAAAACCATTTTGAAATCAGGCCACTAACTAAGGAGAAGATGTCGTTTAAAGGTTTTTTTTTTATTATTTTTAGCACTGGCAGCCATTTTGTTCAGGCGATAGGAACCATTTTAGCAATTTTGGTAAAGAGCCATAAGAAGAACACTTCTGTGAAATTACTTTGAAATTAGGCCACTGGCCGCGGAGGAGAAGTCTATTAAAGGTTTTTCTTTTTTTAGCTCTCGCTACCAGTTTTTTTTCAGCCAAGCAGAACCATTTTAGCAATTTTGGTAGAGGGCTATTGGAGGAACACTTCTGTACGAACATTCTGAAATTAGGCCATTAGCCAAGGACGAGATGTCGTTTGAAGAGTTTTCTATTTTAGCTCTGGCAGCCATCTTGTTCAGTGGAGCAAAACCACTGCGGCCATCTTGGATTTCCGATTGAACGATTTTAGCTGGGTTCGATCCAGAAGTCATTTTGTTATTACAGGGCAAGTTTCGGCTCAAAGCGACCAAAGGTTTGGAAAGAGATGTCGAAAATTGATTTGCAAGATGGTGGCTGTGGCGGCTATCTTGGATTTTCAATCCGCTCAGTTTTATTTTAGCTATTTTGTATCTACTAGGCGCTCTAATGCTCATCATCAAGATTCAATTCAGTTGGATTATACAAGCGATGTCCAAAATATGAATTCTCAAGATTTTCCCATATAAATATATAGGGCCCATACAAATGCATGGGGAAGCAAATATGACCTGTCGTAAACGGTCAAAGGTCAATTTTACCATAATTTTAGCAACTTTGGTAGACCTCCAGTTCACGATGGTTTGTGCAAAGATAAGGCCCAAGGGCTTTTTTGGTTCTGAAATTTGAGCAACACTAGACCGGCGGCTTCAGAGGAGAAGTCGTTCGTATTTCTCAACATTTTCCCATACACATGTATGGAGCCCATACAAATGCATAGGGAAGCACACTTGACCTCACCGTAAAAAGGTCAAACCTCAATGTAAGATCATCATTTTAGCAATTTTGGTAGATCTTTCGCCCCCGATGATTTGTGCAAAGATTTAGCCCCAAGGAATCCTTGGTTCTGGAGAAGAAGATTTATATAGGTTTTTACCTAATATGGGCATGGTGGACCATGACCATTTTAGCAATCTTTCGTTCCCCCTACCTAAGGAGGATCCATATGACATTTGAGCAAAATTGGCTTAGCGGCTTTAGAGGAGAAGTCGTTTGAAAATGTTAACGGACGGACGCACGGACGGACGGACGATGAACAAAAAGTGATCACTAAAGCTCATCCTGAGCATAGCTCAGGTGAGCTAAAAATACGTCAGGTATTTTTTCATGAGGAATCCATATAAGAAATTTCAAAACAGTAGCATGCACGTGTCTAAAGTTATGCTATGCATCAAAAAAGTGTGACGAACCGGCGGACGAACGGACGAACGCCCCAGAAGCAATATGCCCCTCAAATCTCTTCGAAGTTAGAAGTATAAAAACGAACTGATTGCGAATACAAGCAAACACGTTTGAAGTATTTGTCAAACCAGCTGGTGTCTTTAATGATTTTAATACTGCTACTGTGGTTAGTTTATTTCATTTTAAATTCACATGAAGAGTAACAATTTGTTAAAAATTCGAACTTTCGGGATATTTTGGCATTAGTGTTATGTTTACAATACTCTTCGCCGTTTTGGTGTCAATGCGATTGCTTAAGCTGATCTTGGTCTGCGCTGTTTGCTTGGTTGATAAAGTGATGAATCTACTGTTTACCTTTTTGTCTCCGCTATGGAGTGACCAGCTGATTCCTCTACATAATAGTCCGGGGAATTCTGGTCTATATTGCATTTTCCAACAAATGCTCGCTGTCCCAGCTCATCTGTAAAAACCGTGAATAAATCTAAAAAAAAGTTCTGTTGGTTTCATTTGTAGGCTACATCACGAATACATACCTATATAATTTTGACCCCGTTAAACCCCACTTTTATATAGTAAAACTGTGGTTTATAGGGTATACATTATTTTTCTTATTTCTGCTCAAAAACATAATTTGTGGGTACTCGTTAGAACCGCCTCTTCGAGTCGGTTCTAACGAGTACCCATAATTTATGTTTTGAGCAGAAATATGAAAAATATCAGACTTTTTATCTGAAAACTTTAAGTTTTTGGTGATGAATTTTTCAATATATTTGAAAAGGTGTGTTTTGGTAATGATAAGCTGTGATAATGGTTATTCTTGGGCATCGGCTTTACTAATGTGCAATGGAGTGGGTACACAGAAAGTTTTTTGCCGCTATGTTTCAAAGCGGGCCAGTCTTTGCAAACAAGAATTTGGTACCTAGTAACTGAATCCTTTTATAAATGGGGCCCTCTCTTTAAAGACATGTTTTCTGTTTGACATGAAAGAGCCTTTTTCTGGGGGAAATTAGGCAAAAATGGCGTCTGCTGAACATTTTTACCCATCATGCATTGTACTAATTTAGGAAATTTAATGAATTTGTCTGACAATTAGTACTACTCAATACCGGCTTTATCGAAATTGGTGAAGGTTTACATAATTATGTACATGTAATAAAAAGAAAATGTGTGTATATAGTACAATAACAAAATACACGCGTATTCGTCACATAATGTCTGTCAACATGCAAGAGAAGAAGATCTTACCAATTATGTCACAAAGAAGTAGTGATGCGTCAGTGTGTATGGTTGCGAAATAACATGCCGTTGTTGTGCCGTTTCGTAGAACCCGTTTCTGCAAATTATAGATAACAATGATTATATAACCCAGTGTTGGCCGCTGACTCCGTACTCTCATGTATCTGACCAGGGCTCTAGTTCTCCAGTTACTGAACTTTTACCACAATAAATTGATGATATCTTTTTATTCCTTCCAGAAAAAAAAAGCTTTGATATTTCATGCAAATGGAACAAGATTATTTTTGGAAAACATATTAGAAACATGTTTTAAAACGTTGCATGCTGAAATTGTTACTAAGCATGCTAATGGATAAGCGACATGCTTATCCATTAGCATGCGCAGTAACAAATCAGCTGATCACGCCATAGCGGAGACAAAAAGGTAAACAGTAGATTCATCGCTTTATGAACCAAGCAAACAGCGCAGACCAAGATCAGCTTAAGCAATCGCATATTAGACACCAAAAAGACGAAGAGTATTGTAAACATTACACTAATGCCAAAATATCCCTAAAGCTCGAATTTTTAACAAATTGTTACTTTTCATGTGACTTTAAAATGAAATAAAATAACCATAGTAGCAGTATTAAAATCATTTGCATAATTTCATCACGCAAATTGATGACTCCCTAACCTTTATAAAAAGTTAACATTGTCTCTATCTAAAAACATAACCCTGTTTATCGTCTTTTACGAACATGACGAAAGCGGTATTCTAGTTCAATCGAAAATATTGGAAAAAAAAATGACTTTTACCAAATAGTTAGTTCCTTCTTATGTAGTTCGGTTTCACATTACGAAAACACGCCTATTCAAATATATTGAGAATTTTACCACCAAAAAAATGAAAATTTTCAGATAAAAAAATTCCTATATTTTACATATTTCTGATCAAAACATAGATTGTGGGTACTCGTTAGAACCGCCTCGTCGAGGCGGTTCTAACGAGTACCACAATCTATGTTTTTTTAGCAGAAATAAGAATAATGTATACCCCTGTAAACCCCAGTTTTGCTATATAAAAGTGGGGTAAAAGGGGGTCAAACCTTATATAGGTATGTTTTCGTGATGATATTTCAGTACCATTTACAACAATAAGTAAAAGACCAGACATCAAAACAACACAAAACGCTGCACTTAGTTCAGAAATCGATCTCAATAATATGAAAAGTAACGTTTTACGTAAAATAGGAATCTCTTACGACATATACTGTTTTTCAATCAGATATTAGAAGAATGAATTATACCGACTTCGTCGAACAAGCCATATACAATTGATCATTTAATTACGTAATATAACAGAAATCTCACATCTGTGTCAGGTTCACAAATACATCAATAGGACGTATTTCATTCAATTACTTAATGAATTTGTGGGACAGGTTCATGTAAGAAAACAAAAACAACAACAACAAGAAAAAAAAAAAATGAAAAAAAGTCAATCTGCGACGATAGTATCAGAGATCATCCGATGAGTTACAAAACTTAAGATGTAATACATCTGTACCATTAATTTATTGGAAAATATATCCAATACAAAGACAAAATTAAAGTCTGCAAAAAAATTTAACTATTATTATTTTTCATAATACAATGTATTCAGTTACAGTAATAAATTACGACAACACACATACATGTACCTTGTAGACTAGAGTGTGTGCATTTTCGTCAAAGCATGCACAGTTTTTCTAGAATTAATTAAATTTAAACATATAAACTACTAAACCAGTCCACAGCATCGATGCCTTTTATACTAGAACATCTACGTCCATCACTGAAACAACAAGAACAACAACGACTACAACTACTACTACAACTACAACTACTGCTACTACTTCCGCTCATACCACCACAACACTTTATTATTATTATTATAATTATTATCATTATTACTATTACTACTTATATCATTATAATTATTATTATCCCCACGAGTTGACAAAAAAAAAGCGATAGGGATATTGCGAACGCCTCCATCCGTCCGTACGTCTGTCCGTACATACGAATGGGTAGTTAGGTGGCTAAGAAGTATGGACAGTTTCAATGTATTTGAATGGGATTTATTGCATTGGCCACATTAGAAATCAGTCATTTATATGGCTTATTTTCTGTTACGTGGCTATTTTTTAGCCACCTAAGTATGCTAAAATAGTGATGGTAGCCACATAACTACCCATTCGTTACAACATTCGTTCGACCGTCCGCCTGTCCGTCACGCTATCTCCTCTTAAACAAATGCGCGGAACTCTACCAAACTTGCTACATCACTTTCCTCATGGTAAGGGTGTGCGAGAACAACATCATTTTTTTCGTGTGTCCATCCATGCGTTCGTCGTCCGTCAATTTGTTCGTCACGCTATCTCCTCCTAAACCACTGAGTGGACAACAAAACTTTCTACATGACTTCCCCTTATGGTAAGGGTATGTGAGAGCAACACTATTTTTCTGTAGGTTCGTCCTTTCGTGCGTCCGTCGTCGTCCATCTGTCCGTCACGCTATATCCTCCTGAACCACTGGGCGGAATTCAACCAAACTTGCTACATCACGTGCCTCATTGTAAAGGTGTGCGAGAGCAACAATATTTTTCTATGCATCTGTCCGTTCGTGCGTCTGTCGTCCGTCCAGCTGTCCATGACACCTTCTCCTCCTAAACCACTGGGCGGAATTCAACCAAACTTGATTCATCACTTTTCCCTCATGGTAAGGGTGTGTGAGAGCAACATTATTTATCCATGCGTTAGTCATCCATCAATCTGTCCGTCTCGCTATCTCCTCCTAAACCACTGGGCAGAATTTAAGCAAACTTGCTACATGACGTTCTCTCATGGTAAGGGTGTACTAATGCAAGTCCGTTCGTCCGTCCGTCCGTTATGCTATTAGCAACATTAGCAACGAGCTTGGGGATTTGCGTTGTCGTACCATCGACTACACATTCTAGTTACTATTATTATTATTACTATTATTACTGCTACTCCTCCTCCTACTATTACTACTACTACTACTACTACTATTAGCGAACGAAGTGAGCTCTACGGTAGCGAATATGATCAAGGAAAAGTAACATACAACGATATATACTTTCAGCAGTAATCGCTCTGACCAATTTTCCTCCGTTGTTTCTTCCGGGGAGTTGTAAGGGTTGATTATGTGTGTCACTAATAAGTGTCACGAAGTGACCAAACGAGTGTCAGTAAGTGTCACGGACGTATTTTGCAGATTTTTTTTTATCATTATTTACTATTGATTTACATAATATTTTTATATACTGATATTCATTCTTTAATGATGCTGTGAAGGAATTTTGAAGAGTGCAGCTGTGCTTGCATTTAGGCTAAGCCTATTTTCATATTACTACTACGCCACGCAGTACTTCGCCTACTATTACTACTACTACTACTACTACTACTACTACTACTACTATCAATACTGCTATTACTACTATTAACCTTTTGCTTTATTGCAGAGAGGCTGACAAACATGATTAGGCACTGAAATCCCATGGGGAATCTCGCAGCAAACTTCGTTTTATCTCGTTCGTCCGCTGTAGTTTAGACGGAGTTGTACAGAAGTGCATTCGCATTTGAGTCTGCTCGCATCACAAAACAAGAATATAGTCCCAGTTTGTCATTGTAAACATCACGGTAAGCAGACCAACAAATAATTAATAAGCCAAAAATAAGAAATAGTCATTGACAAACCTATGTAAGGTTGCTTTCGATCAAATATATACAAAAACAAACAAAACTGCAAATAATATCACGTGAACTCATCTGACCCCGGCGCGTGGTGACAACTTTGTTTGATAACAATTTGCTGTCGTGTGGCGTTCAGAGGCGTTTTCGTGTAGTAATATATAACACAAATGTTGCACACAATTATCTTTTCATCGCGAAAACACGCCTATATAATTTTGACCCCCTTAAACCCGCTTTCATATAGTAAACCTGGGGTTTACAGGGGTAGGCATTATTTTTCTTATTTTGCTAAAAAAACATACACTGTTGGTACTCGTTAGAACCGCCTCACCGAGGCGGTTCTAACGTGTACGCACAATTTATGTTTTGAGCAGAAATATAAAACATATCAGATTTTTGTAACTGAAAATTTTCCTTTTTTGGACGTAAACTTCTCAATATATTTGAATAGGCATGTTTTCGTAATAACGTCAAAAAAAGGTAGGTGATTCTGAGTATGTTTGCTTCAAAGGCAGTTCCTTTGTTTTATATCATTATTATTTTTATTATTATTACTTCTACTGCTAGTAATGCAACTACGTCTACAGGTAATAATGATGAAAATAATGATAATCAATATTTCTTAGAAATATGATTAGAAAACCCTTCCAAATTCATGTAGTTAACCCAGAAGAGAAGCCTTATTGCAGGCATGCAAGGATACCACGAAAGTAATTCTCGTACGATACCATTTCACCCTTAGAAATGGACAGTCAGTCCTGACATAAAAGTGTAGACCCAAATCAGATGCCGCGTTCGAGGCTCTATACAGTTGCCACGCACCTAGCAATTCTATGCACATTGACAAATAATGCAAGTTTATGGTGTACCGGGACACAGCATTCCCAAAAAGATTGTTTGTATGCCCAGCGAAGACACAGATGAGCCTGCGAATCCTCGAAGGCTTATCAGTCTTCTTTGTCATCCTGTGTACCCACAGGGTGCTCTGCGAAGACTCTGATTAGACTGCGTGGATACACTGAATGATATGCGTCTTCGTTATGGCGCACATGTAATCTTGTAGGAAATTCTGTGCCACGGCTCAGCTGTGTTTTCATAATAATTGGCAGAAAAAAAGAAAGAATTTGTTATGAAACAAATAATTAATACATTTGAGCCAACACGACAAAATGGACCTTATGTTTTTCCGGTTTGTAGATCTTATAATGCACATGCGCAGTCTCCTGACTCATCACGAAAACATACCTGTATAATTTTGCCCCCCTTTAACCCCACTTTTATATAGTAAAATTGGGGTTTACAGGGGTATACATTATTTTTCTTATTTCTGCTCAAAAACATAGATTGTGGGTACTCGTTAGAACCGCCTCGACGAGGCGGTTCTAACGAGTTTGGTACTAGATAGAACCGCCTCGACGAGGCGGTTCTAACGAGTACCCGCAATCAATAATTTGAGCAGGAAATGTGAAAAATATCAGAATTTTTATCTGATAATTTTTCATATTTTGGGGGTTTTAGATTCTCAACATATTTGAATAAAGAGGGTGATACTGATACTGTCTAATAAGACTTACCACAGCCTTTCTGTATGCCATATCGGCGAATCTGAGGTCTTTAAACCTGGCTTCTGTCGGAAATGTATACTTCTTTAACCAGTCCATTAAGCCGACGTCTAGGCCCTTTCCTGCATTCGGGTATTGTGGGGCGTGGATGTGGGTGTCAATCATCCCCGGCATTACGAATTGTCTACCGATAAACAATAAAGTGCAGCGTATTATGATGACTTTTATTTACCGTGAGAACAACTGAAAACTGAAGCCAATAGTCTGTTCATCCATACAGATCCAAGATGGTCGACACTCCACTAACTGTGTCCAGACAGATAGACAGAGCCCCCCTCCCTCTCTCTCTCTCTCTCTCTCTCTCTCTCTCTCTCTCTCTCTCTGATCTATGATGCTAGAAATGATCTAGACCCAGACCTAGATTACCAAATATAACAAATTTATGCAGGAGCTTATAAACATACTGACTCTTCCGCCGAGTATGTTAATAAATTACATTAATAAATTTTACTGATAATATGGATGAACCTAAAAAACAAACGCATTGCTTGGTTAAACTTGGTCCTACTAGACACCAAAAATCACTTTTGGTACCGTAACAATTGTGACGAAAAGGTCAAAACATTACGAAAACAGGCCTATTCAAATATATAGAAAATTTCACCTCCAAAAACTGAAAATTTTCATATTTCTGCTCAAAACATAGATTGTGGGTACTCGTTAGAACCGCCTCGACGAGGCGGTTCTAACGAGTACCCACAATCTATGTATTTTAGCAAAAATGAGAAAAATAATGTGTACCCCTGTAAACCCAAGTTTTACTATATGAAATCGAGGTTTAAGGGGTTCAAAATTACATAGGTATGTTTTAGTGATGGGGATGTGTCTGATATTATCAAGGTCCATGTCATATCGGTGTACATGTAGTCAAAGAAGACATTTTCAGATGAATGGACACACATTACAGCCAAGTGAGCATTCTACATAAATCTATAGTGGGCCGTTGTCAGCCCGTCAGGGTAGCTGACGGGCCGTTTACCGGCCCGCTGACGGGCCGTTTGCCGGCCCGTTATAGATTCATTAAGAATGCTAACTGGGAAGTTTCTTTCATTTTGTTACACAAAAGATACTTTATGTTTCTTCCTGTTTGATTTTCCAAACGCCAAGACCCCTCTGAAAAGGGTACAACTCTTAAAGGAAAGCATTGGAGCAATGCATTTTTTCATTTTAGAGCAAAGCCGTTTTCAGCTGGGCGGTACAAATAAATTTTGACAGTTGCCTCCCCAGTAAGTGTAGCTATTCCTCTTAGCCCTTGTCTAACTGAATAAGTTAAGATGCCACGCCTATTTCTAATTACAAGCCAATCAGATTACTTGATCCAGGTTTTTGAAATTCACATATTTAATGACAAACAGTACAGATCCAGATCAGTTGGCATATCAGAAGCTAACAGATCTGGATCTACACTGTTTGCTAAGACAGGGCATGTCGTGTTCAGCAAAAGGGTTAACATGTATTCTCTATAGTTTATTACGACTGTGAGGGTCGATTTCATATTGATGTAGTAAACAGGAATAAGTTGAGACTAGTTTCAGTTAGCTGATTCATGTTGAAGGTTGCAGGCGTATTGGATGACAGAATTTTAAGGAAATAAAATAACACTGCCATTGACTCAAATTGACTCAAACTGACATCTCAACAACTGATTTCTTAACTCAACAAAGGCATGTTTCTGTCAGGAAAACAAAGGAATGAGGGAAGAACACAAGTCAGTTTGCATTCTATTTAAATCTATATCGGTCCGAATCGGTCCGCCAAGAATCCTGTTGGCTGATCCGGTATCGGTTTAAACAGAATGCTATGATATCTGAAAAGAGCCAAACAAAAACAACAACAACAACAGCAATCAAACAAAAAAAAATCGTTATAACTAGGCGTATTGTGCGAGTCCAATTCCCTTAAAACCGAGATTGTTTTTGCATGCACATGCATTCGATGTTTTCAGAGCAGTTTAAGTACAGTACGATATAAGAGTGTATCGTCATTAACGTGTTGTTTTGTCGAGATATATTCCAATACATTTGCCCAAATAGATGAAGATTATGATTCCAGCAGCCCTTACATAAATGAAACTAGTAACATTGCTTTAACCGAAATGTCCTCCAGACTGGTTTCAGTCTCCAGCGACTAAATAGTTTTTTCTTATAAACTGTTTAATAATCCACTAAAATACAACTAAAATAATATCATGACTATAGAGGCTGGTCACTAGTGACCAGCCTTTATAGTCATGATATTTTTTTTTTTTTTTTTTTTTTTTTTTTTGTTTGGTTTTATTTTAATAGATTATCAAACAGGAATAGGAGAAAAATATTTAGTCACTGGAGACTGGAGCCAGTCTATTAGAGAATCTATAGTCCATTACCAACAATGGAGGATACCATAGTTCACTCCAAGGGATCACTAAACTGTTGATAAAGCTGATTTTTTTTCACCCATAAGTTCTAGTTGTGGTCGCTTCCAGCTTTGGATTTCGACGGGTCCACTGTTGAAAATAGGAGTTTCAGCCTAAGCCGAAAAACTGAGCCGTTGCATCTGTGTCTGTTTTCAGTGTTGAAAGGGTTTACAGTATCATTCATACATTCTTAAAGCATATTACTCCCTTCAGTCCCAGGCTGCTCATCACGAAAACATACATATATAATTTTGACCCCCTTAAACCCCAAATATATATAGTAAAACTGTGGTTTTCAGGGGTATACATTATTTTTCTTATTTCTGCTAAAAACATAAATTGTAGGTACTCGTTAGAACCGCCTCGATGAGTACCCATAATCTATGTTTTGAGCAGAAATGTGAAAAATATCAGAATCCTTATCTGAAAATTTTCATTTTTTTTTGTGGTAAAATTTTCAGTATATTTGAATAGGCATGAAGGAATGTAGTTCCGAGATTTTCCCTGCACATTTGTACTAGCCGTTACCTGATTCAATTTCCCCATTAGATGACTAACGACAGCGTGAGTTCAGAGTGTACGTGTATTATTTAAAAAAAAGGCGTTCGTTATCTCAAACTCCAAGGGACCATAATTTTCAGTCTGAGCTACCAGCAGTTTGAGATAACAGGAATTGAAATGTAAAGAACATATTGAGGCTAAACTAAAACAAATCTATGCAAAAAAAAAAAAAAAAAAAAAAAAAAAAAAAAACTAAAACAAACCTATGCGAAAAAAATAGTTCCATTAAAATAGAAACTTGAGATAATGAGAGCCAACTTTATTTGAATGCATTTGATACATTAACTCTTGAAGCGCTAACGACGACTATAGCAGACGGCACTTTGAAATATTTTTTTTTACGTTTCAGAGAAAATAAGGTTTGACATTTCATGTAAATGGTCTGTCTATCATACTATAAGACTTGAAATGTCAAGTTTTATTGTTCCTGAAAAATAGGTAGATTGTCGCCTGCTATAATTTCGCTTAGGGTTTTAACCCTTTGAACCCTGCAGACCAGAGCAAGTACCTTTGCAAACAGCTTAGATCCAGATGAGATGGCTCATCTTGATTTAGACGAGGCGTTTCATCTGGATCAACACTGTTTGCCATTCTGATTCCATTTGTTGACTGAGGCCCCTATCTGCATTAATGGATACTTCGAAATTCAAAGATGGAAAAGTCCACTTCAGACACCTAGGGATGAAAGAGTTATGAGTTAACGTACATTTCTTAGCATATTTATGAATATAAGTGTCAAAAGTATCATGACAGCGAGATCAACTGCTTGAAATTGCATAATCACACATGTTTGATGAAAATAGGAAATGCACACGCATGATCTTATAAACAAATTAAACAGTCGAATCTGTCTTAAAGGGCACCTTGTTTGAGAGATCATATTTTATATTCCTTAAAAATTAGATAAGTTTGATCTCAATATATTTGAATAGGTGTGTTTTCGTAATGTTGACTACAGACATGCGTTTTGCATTTCTCTATTACATGACTGCGAACAGCAAAGGATATGGCTAGACTGCGCTTATCAGCAGGCTCGCCTGAGCATTTGCTGGTCACCTGTTTGATAAGTTCCCATTTCTCACGTTCTGGCTCTTGTTATGTTTAACCGATTTAAGCCGAGCGTCCCATAAAAGGGACATTAGCAAACCGTGCAGGCCCTGATCAGACGCCGCACAATGCGGCGTCTGATCAAGGTCAACACTGTTTGCATTAAGTTAAGAAATTTCTACGAAAGATAACAATAATAAACACTAACCAGGCACCCCGTATATAGGAAATGGACTTGTCAAAAGAGTAAAGGTAGAAGAGTCCACTCGGCATAAATAGGTTAAAATAATACACGTGTGAAACTGACAACTAAATAAAAGTACTCAATACCTCTTTGCCAGGTGGTGGACGTGTTTTCTGTCAATGCTGAACTTTTCCAAGGAGTCATCAAGCTGATCAACAGGTTTCACAAAGGCTATCTGCAGGTATAAATAGTTTAAGTCATCGCAAATAAAATAATACATGTACATATTTAGGGTCGCTTGTTTACGATCGGTCCATAGTCTGACACCGAAATGTCCTTATACGGTTGTTGACCACGTGATAATCAAACACCAATGAAATCGAACCGCGCGTTTATATGATGTCCAGATAATGATTAGCCATTTTCAACTGGTAACTTTCAGTGAAATTTTGTGTAGGAGTGTGATATCTTCTTGTAACAGCCAGTCACATGGTTTAATCAAATCTTATTTATTTATTTATTCATTTATTTCAAGCTCTAAAGCGAACGTAATGCACGGAAGGTTTGGCGTTTCATCGAGGTCAATCGTACTTTACGATCTCTTATGAACTTTAAAAATAACTCAAATTTGATTGGACCATGTGACCGGCTACAACGATAAGATATCACAATCCTATACAAAATTTCACGAACATTTCACGAAGCTTTCCAGTAGAATATGGTTAGCTATAGCCGTGTAAAGAACCTGGACTGGGACATTGGCAAGCAGTGTAGATTCAGATGAGACGGGCCACAGAGGGCGGCGTCTTATCAGGCTTTCCACTGTTTGCTTAAATTACAGAAAGTTAAGGTTTAAATGAAACGTGTTTAAGTCCCGCTTCAGGGCAAGACCCATCATTGCTGGCAGTGCTTTGATTACTTAAGTAAATGAAGGTAGAGTATCATTTGGGGTACACTTTACCCTTACATCTGCATTGACCTCTTACAAGCTCTGTGTCAGTGTCTTTGAAGGAAAGGAAGTTCATTATATGTAACCAACAATTGTGTTGCTTTGAAAAAACGGAAGTTCATTATATGTAATATGACCTACAATTATGTTGCTTTGAAAAGACGGAAATTCAATATATGTAATATAACCTACAATTATGTTGCTTTGAAAAAACGGAAGTTCATTATATGTAATATATCCTACAATTACGAGGGATGTTCCAAATGAATTGCTTATTTCTATCTGGAGACTTCAAATTTTAAGTTAGCCCAAAAGTACTCATTTCATGCCCTCGAAGTACTCCCCGTGGCTAGAAATGCAAAGTTTCAGCCGGTGTATCCACTTCTTGAAGGCGCCACGGTACGCTGATTTGGGTACAGTAATAAGGTACTGATGAATGGCAGATCCAAGTGCCTGTCGGGACTGGTATTTCCGCCCAGCAAGGAATGCTTTCAGTTTCGGAAACAAAAAGAAATCACATGGGGCAAGGTCTGGGGAATACGGGGGGTGAGGCAAAACAGTTACTTTTTCTTTCTTCAAAAACGCCGTAACTATTGCGGAGGTATGAGCTGGGGCATTGTCATGTAGAAGACGGACATGTTTAAAACCAGTGGCAGGGTGTCGTTTCTGATAATACTTTTTCAGTTTCTTCAGCACTACGTCTTTGTAGTAGTTTCCGGTGATGCTTTTGCCCTTTTTCACTGGCACTTTTATTGCGACTCCTTCACCAGAGAAGAAGATTGCATACAAAACCTTATTTGTACTCAAAGAACGTTCGGCAATTATTGGGCGTTTGCTGTGTTTAGCGGCCCAGATCTTATTGCTAACTTTTCTGACGGGCTCAAAATAATGGACCCAGGTTTCATCACCTGTGACGACATTGGCAAACTGCTTTTTGTCATATTTTGGAAACATTTGAAGCAGCTTTTTGGCCACTTTAACCCATTGCCTCTTTTGCTCGTCAGTCAACAGATGTGGCACCCATCTAGCAGAAATCTTTCTGACTTTCAAATGCTTCTTCAAAATAAGGTGAACCATTGATAGTGATATGCCTACCTTTCGTGCAATATCACGAACTGTAAATCTGGCATCTCCTTCAATGATTTCCTTTAGTTTGGAAACGATTTCTTTACGAGATGCAGATTTTGGCCTACCTGATTTCGGTGCATTTTTGATGGAGTCTACACCAGACTCAAATTTCTTTTTCCACCGCCGAACTGTGTCATAAGACACACAAGAAGGTCCAAAAGCAGTAGAAATTTCAGTCATCAGATTCTTCAAAGAACAACCAAGTTTTGAGCGAGCTTTGATGTAAGCCCGTATTTCATCTTTTTTGTCGACGCTTCTACCAACCATTTTTACTGCAGTGGTCAATGACTGCGTGTATTCAAATGGCAAATTTTATGTCTTACACTAAGTCTAACATGTACATTTATACACCATTGTGTAGATATTGAACAGCCCTATACGGGCATGTATTGGTTTTTATCGTGCCCCACGTGGATATCGAGCTAGAGGACAATAAGCAATTCATTTCGAACATCCCTCGTATGTTGCTTTGAAAAGACGGAAGTTCATTATATGTAATATATCCTACAATTATGTTGCTTTGAAAAGACGGAAGTTCATTATATGTAATATAACCTGCAATTGCTTTATGAAGATTTTAGAAGGGCAGCTATATCAGACATGTACCAAGTATACAGGTAGTTGCACTTAACCCTTCTCTTGCTGAACACGACATTCCCTGTCTTAGCAAACAGTGTCGATCCAGAAGCCAACTAATCTAGATCTGCACTGTTTGTCAATAAATATGTGAATTTCTATCAAAAACCCGGATCAAGTAATCTGATTGGCTGGAAGTTAGAAGTGGGCGTGGCATCTTATTTTATTCAGCATGACATGGGTTAAAAAAACAATGGATTGAAGAACATTAACAAAAAAAAAAAAAAAAAAAAAATGTATTAAAGTGTACTGTAAAATCCTGCTATTAAGACCACTCGAAAAGAAGACCACTCCGCTATAAAGACTAGTTTGTGCCAGTCTTAAATGTTTTTGTTTTTTTTGTTTTTGTTTTCTTGTCTTACGACATGAAAGCCGTAACAAAGGAATGAAAAATAGCTGAAAAATTTTCCCGCCTATCGTGGGAATCGAACCCGGTCCTCCCGGTTAAAAATCCAATGCTCTAACCATTGAGCCAAATAGTCGACTCTCTGACGCAGTTGTCAGAGATTGAATATACACTTAGAAGCTATGCGTAATCTGCTAAGGCCGATAATCGAAGGAATGAGTGCTCGGTCGTAACACTCCACCTTTTCAAGGAAGTCATCATTTATGATGACGTGAAGCCATTTTCGGAGAAATAAAGTCCAATTTCGGACGAGCCCCCATCTTACGACATGAAAGCCGTAACAAAGGAATGAAGCATAGTGGAAAAAAATTTCTCGCCTATCGTGGGAGTCAAACCCGGTCCTTCCGGTTAGAATTCCAATGCTCTAACCACTGAGCCAAAGAGACGACTCCCTGACGCAGTTGTCAGTGATTGAATGTACACTTAGAAGCTATGCGTAATCTGCTAATGCAGATAATTGAAAAGTAAAGGACAATAAACACTACGAATTTCCACGTGTTTTCTATGGCTTTCGGTACACCTCCAGCACGCGAAAAATAATTCAGCCAATATGCGTGAAGTAGATGGTCTGAGATTTACTCCACAGACGCCGATATCAATGGGCGGTTGAATGTAAACCCCGTTTTTCAAATAGTTTCTCAAAACATTTATATCGCTCATGCAACACAGAAAATGCAAAGCTTGAGTACCTTTTTCGAGTCATCGAATGCCTAACCGATGTCGCTCTAATTGTTTGACGTTCTTAACCGATGGTTACGCATTCATTCGTTTGGTAGTCGTGTAACTGGGAGCTGTAATCCACATTCAGATCTGATGAACAGTTTAAAAAGTCGAACTTGTTAAGCCGCATCGTTGTAAAACGTACCTTCTGAGATATCCTCCCGACGAAGACTCATTTAAAGAAGCACGCACTTCCACGCAGTCATCCGTGCAGTTTAATTAGAGTCTTCGTTGTCGGCATGAAGAAACTTTCATCCTTGACTATCCAAAATGCGCCAAGTGAAGATTCTGATCAGAATGCGCGAACGTGCTGGGTGATTTGAATGTTCACTGTGCGCACATGTTCGACACAATTCCGAAGGTGCATTTTCTTACGTTGCGGCTCTTTTAGTTCGGTTTCGATAATTATATCTACAGAAGGTAGATGCGATCAATTATAGTTGAATGAGTCTTTTCTATCTGCATGTGAATGCACTCACTGACATTAACACTTGCACACCTTCTAATCTATATTGACAAAATCTAACATCACGAAAACATGCCTGTATAATTTTGACTCCTTTAAACTCCACTTTTATAAAGTAAAACTGGGGTTTTCAGGGGTATGCATATTTTTTCTTATTTCTGCTCAAAAATATAGATTGTGTGTACCCGTTAGAACCGCCTCGTTGTGGCGGTTCTAACGAGTACCCACAATCTATGTTTTGAGCAGAAATTTGAAAATATCAGATTTTATTTTTTATCTGAATATTTTCATTTTTTTGGTAGTAAAATTGTCAGTATATTTGAAAAGGCATGTTTTCGTAATGTAATTTTGTATTTAACAAGTTTGTACAGTTTCCATAGCAATAAATGTGCAGTGTTAACAACAATTCTAAAGTGACTGACCTCTGTCAATGTATTAGACTATTGAAACATTTGGTTGTTCACACAAAACCATTTCTTACTTTTAACAAGTCTTAAACGATGTCATGGTCTGACAGTCATTACGAAAACATGCCTATACAAATATACTGAAAATTTTACCACCAAATATGAAAATTTTCAGATAAAAAATCCTGATATTTTTTACACTTCTGCTCAAAACATAGATTGTGGGTACTCGTTCAGGCGGTTCTAACGAGTACCCACAATTTATGTTTTGAGCAGAAATAAGAAAAATGATGCATACCCCTGTAAACCCCAGTTTTACCATATAAAAGTGGGGTTTAAGGGGGTCAAAATTTTATAGGTATGTTTTCGTGATGACAAACTGCCCTGCACAACATGGGAATTGTTCAAACTGTAAAACATATTAATAATAGAAGAACAAATTATCAATCAAAGAAAAAGATTAAATAACATTACGAACAAGTTAGAAAGGGGTTCATATTTAATGTGCTAGTGATAAACTAAGACATATTGGGAAAATGTGAGCTTTTCAAATTGATCGCTTACATTTTCAACAAGCATTCTGAAATAAATGTATGACAACTGGGCCGGGGCACATCATTTCCTTCAAAACTGCATGCGCGCCCAATGTAGTTATATATCAGATTGTGCAATCCGTGCAGACTGATCAGAATCTTCACAGAAGACTGGGTAGTGAAGGATCCAATGCGTCTTCAAGCCGACAGCGAAGTGCACACTTGCAATCTTGTAAGAAGTGCTGTGCTCCGGCCTGAGCAAATAATGAAATAACAAGCCACATTTTCTTGAAACTATTCCCGTACCGTCTTCTGCTAATAATGTAAGCGTATACTATTTTAGGCTCGATTGTGTTTACAATTAACCCAAAGTATACATACGCTGGCTTTTCTTTAAAGTTGAAGCCATAACGAAAACACGCCTATATAATTTTGACCCACTTAAACCCGACTTTTGTATAGTAAAACTTGGGTTTACATGGATATACACTTTTTTCCTCGACGTGGACGTTCTAACGAGTACCCACAATCTATGTTTTGAGCAGAAATATGAAAAATATCAGAATTGTTATCCGAAAACTTTCAGTTTTTGGTGGTGAATATTTCAATATATTTGAATAGGCGTGTTTTCGTAATGTCCACCACATTATCATTGACCAATGAAATCAAACGTTAGACGGACAAACCAAACCCACTACCTGTTGTCTATGAACCGAACTCTATTCCCAACTGAACGTTTTTAGGTTGATTGTCGATCAATCGACCAAAAGTTACTAAAGAATCTGAGTTATATTGTTGTCGTCCACGTGACTATCGCTGACCAATAAAGTTAATTTATGCAATAGCGTTTGTATGAAATCCAGCAAAACACGGGCAAGTGTTTTTCTGATCGATTGTTGTAAAGCTATCTCATGTGACCTTCAATTACTAAAAGTGCTTTCGACATCTTTCAAAACCTTTTTTGCTTGGTGCATAAATTTGTAAACTTTTGTCATGATGTAATGCAAAGTCATATGGCAAAATCTATCTATGCACAAACAATTTTATTCTAGTCATTAGTTTTAGAATATCAAATATTTTCACTTTTACCCATAATAAAAATGAAATTCACTGCAAATCATGCAGAAATTTGTAGGGTAAGCACCTTGGAGCAAATTTTTAACAAGTTTCCCTTATTCTTGTTTTCTGAAATTATTATTATATTGTTGTGAAACAGCAAAAATTTATATTTATCAAAGAAGAGAAAAAAGAAAAATATTTTCTTAGTCAAAAATTACAAAACATCAGTTTACTATAGAAATTGCACAGGTCAGACCAAGTTTTGGCGGTAAATTTGATTTTATGGTAAATATTTCAGTACAAAACACAGAAATAGAAGAAATAATTGGTTTCTGATGGTAAATTATGGTGGATCAAAACACAATATTGTCATTACGAAAACACGCCTATTCAAATATATTGAAAATTTTACAACCAAAAAAGGGAAATTTTCAGATAAAAAATTCTGATATTTTTCATATTTCTGCTCAAAACATAGATTGTGGGTACTCGTTAGAACCGCCTCGGTGAGGCGGTTCTAACGAGTACCCACAATATATGCTTTTGAGCAGAAATAAGAAAAATAATGTATACCCCTGTAAACCCCAGTTTTACTATATAAAAGTGGGGTTTAAGGGGGTCAAAAATATATAGGTATTTTTTTGTGATGCATCTGAAATAATCGTCAAGCAAACTACGTCTTTCCAAGTGATGTCAAAAGGACAGTATATAGGTAGTGGCCGTTATTCATATATTCTGGACTTGATATTAGATCGAACCCCCCCCCGCCCCCGCCCCCCCCCTACCCCCCCCCCCCAAAAAAAAAAAAAAAAAAAAAAAAAAAAAAAAAAAAAAAACAAAAAAAAAACATACCAATATTCATCAATTTAATATTGAATCAAATAAATAATATCAACGCAGTCAACATTCTCACATTTTTGGCTAGATACATGCAAGCATGCACAACCAAGATGGCAGCCTAAGCGAATAAAAATTACGTATGCATGCTCGTAAGACCTGTTTACCGGGTGGATGTTATATATTCGATCCGTTATAAAATCAATTGATATCATTTATTCAAACTAATATCAGGTCTCGTCAAAGAGAACAAGCGGCCCATGGGCCACAACGCAAACCTGAGTTAACTGCTGTAAGATAATCAGGTCATTTACTCATCATACCCTATCTGCCTGTCAAGTTTCAAGGCAATGGTTTAAACAGTTTTCGAGATATCTTTCTTACAAGGTTAAAATGTTGAAATTTTCAGAGGGCCATAAGTAAAAAAAAAAAAAAAAAAAAAAAAAAATCAGATTTTAGCAATTTTGGAAAAAAGGGGATAAGAGGAACATTTCTGTGAAACCATTTTGAAATTCGACCACTTACCAAGGAGAAGATGTCGTTTAAAATTTTTTTCTCTACTTTTAGCTCTGGCAGCCATTTTGTACAACTGAGTGGAACTATTTTAGCAATTTTAGCAATTTTATAAGAGAAACACTTCTGTGAAATTAATTTGAAATTTGGCCACTTAAAGGTTTTTCTATTTTTAGCTCTGATCGCCATTTTTGTTCAGCCCAGCAGAACCGTTTTAGCAATTTTGGTATGGGGCCATTGGAGGAACGAAACTTCTGTGTAAATATTTTGAAATCGGGCTATTGGCCAAGGACGAGATGTCGTTTGAAGATTTTTCTATTTTAGCCATCTTGTTAAATGGAGCAGAACCATGCCATCTTGGATTTCCGATCGACCTGATTTAGCTGGTTTCGACCTAGAAGTCATCCTGTTGCTACAGACCAAGTTTCGGCTCAAAGTTTGGAAAGAGATGTCGAAAATTGATTTTCAAGATGGCGGCTGTGGCGGCTATCTTGGATTTTCGATCCGATCATTTTTAGATATTTTGTGTCTACTAGGTGCCCTAATGCTCTTTATCAAGTTTCAATTCAGTTGGAGTATAGAGGCGTAGTCCAAAATATAAATTCTCAACATTTTTCCCACATAAATGAATAGTTTCCATACAAATGCACGGGGAAGCAAATATGACCTTGCCGTAAAAAGGTCAAAGGTCAATGTAGGACCATCATTTTAAAATTTTGGTAGACCTCCTGTCCTCGATGATTTGTGCAAAGATTCAGCCTCGATGCATTCTCGGTTCTGGAGAAGAAGATTTTTATAATATTTTTTCCATATATGGGCATGGCGGACATCGTGGTCAACGGACCATGACCATTTTAGCAATCTTTTATTCCCCCAAACTAACGAGGCTCCATAGGAAATTTGAGCAAAACTGGCTCAGCGGCTTCAGAGGAGAAGTCGTTTGAAAATGTTAATGGAAGGACGGACAAACGGACGACGGACAAAAAGTGATCACTATAGCTCATTCTGAGCATAGCTCAGGTGAGCTAATAACAGCAATCGCGAGTACGCAGTGACAAGTTAGCTTTTAAAAGCTTTGGTCTATGCTTAGCATATAAGCGCTAAGCGTGGAGCAAACTTTTTTTTTTGTGAAAGATAAAACTTGGTTATAATAACGATGAACAGTCCATGGAAAGTAGCATAGAACAAGTTCATGACCTTTTATAAAGTGCTTCCGGAACAACAACAAACGTTAAGATTGTCTACGTCCTTGGGAATAGACAACCTTTGTGTAAGTGATACCATGCTGAAAGATTTTTTCTTGATTTGTACAAAATCTAGTGCATGTATAATATAAAATCTCAGGTCATGTTGATATGACATATCTTAAACCTTTCCACGGACGTCAAATAAAACAAGTTTAACGCTAAGCATGCTAAGTAAAAATAATTCAGCAGACGACATTTTGAAATGTTTTTCTTTTTGGACGGATCTTTAAAAATCCGTCCTTTAAAATAGCGATGTCCGGGCGGACGGGCGGGCGTCGGGCGTCGTCCGAGGTTTACGTTTCTTTCAAAGCTATATGCTACCTTTATTCTTCGATGGATTGCTTTTACATTTGGTAGGGATAAAGAGGAGGCCCAGTAGATGTGTCATATGCAAGAGAAACAACTTACTTTCTTTGTTATTTAATGCCGTTAGGCGTTTTTTCTCAGAAAGCAGGCTTTCACATTTCAAGCAAATTGTCTCCTTGGCAGAAAATTACAATGGAATAGCAAAACATTTTTCCTGGGAAAAAAATACATAACAGTTTGTCGTCTTTCGAACTTGTCCAGAGAGTGTTTAAGGCTAACCTATTACTATTGATATTAAATCATAAAGATACAATAAAGATGACCTAGAATCCAAACACACACACACACACACACACACACAAAAAGAGAAACTTCCAGTTATCAATTTTATTCATCTTAATGGAACGATCATAGAATAACCGGTTGCATGGGCGACAAGTGCCTTCGAACATGCGCAAAATACGCCAATTCAGGTCATCCTCAAACGCAAAGTACAGTCGAACCTCGACGGCTCGAACACCGATGGCTCGTTTACCATGGCTAATTCAAACTCGTTTTTGAGTCCCTACGAAATTCTTCCGATAGCTCAAGAAAACAAATATTTAATGATTTTTTTCTTATTTTATCGTGAAATTGTATGTTGTATGTACTCATTAGAATCGCCTTATCGAGGCAATTCTAACGAGTACACTCAACATACAATCACTGTGTAGAAAATCGAAAAGATTTTCCTAAATTATCGCTGTTTGCTTCCTGAACTGGTGCCATGATTAACCCTCAGTGGCTCGAACTATCCATGTCTCGAACGGATTTCCTTGGTCCCAAAGATGTTCGAGCCATTGAGGTTCGACTGTATAATTCTCGCATTTGCTATCAATTGATAGATTCTTAAGTGTCCAATAATTCTGTTAGCAGACAGCGAATGCCCTGATTAGAGTGCGCGGGCGCGCAGGCTGATCCTTCCTTCGCTGTCCGCATATGCACGACGACACATTTTTCTCATGGCGCGGCGCATTTAATTTCAACAAGTCAAATCATCCTAATTCTCAGTAGGACGGGACACTCTCGATAAATTTTCCGCCATTTTTGACAAGGAAAACTATAACAAGTAAAAAATATTAGTTCCAATTTGCTTTTTATGCACATTAAACCCCTTTCTTTCCTTTTAGAGTATGCCATTTTCAGAAGGGAGGCAGAACCATTTTGAGAACATTGTCTTTCTTAAAAAAGAATCCCATTACGAAAACACGCCTATCCAAATATATTGAAAATTTTAACCATCAAAAAATGAAAGTTTTCTGATATAAATTCTGATATTATTCATATATCTGCTCAAAACATAGATTGTGGGTACTCGTTAGAACCGCCTCGCCGAGGCGGTTCTAACAAGTACCCACAATCTATGTTTTGAGCAGAAATAAGAAAAACAATGTATACCTCTGTTAACCCCAGTTTTACTATATTAAGGTGGGGTTTAAGGGGGTCAAAGTTATATAGGTATGTATTCGTGATGATTCTTCTTTAAAGGCTCCATATTCCTAAGAAAAACATTTTATTATCCAATAAAGGTTCAATAAATTGACGTATTGTATTAATACAATAATAAAATGTGGCATCTGACAATCTGTAAAATTTCCGTTAGTTTCGACCAAACATAAAATGATTTTTGTCGTATCTCTGAATTAATGTTGCCAACATTAATTCAGAGATACAATAAAAGATCATTTCAGTTATGATCAATTTCGAAAATTAGAGACTAACTGAAATTTTACAGGCTGTCAGATGCCACGTTCTTGAGAGATTAACTGAAATTTTACAGACTGTCAGATGCCACATTCTTGAGAGATTAACTGAAATTTTACAGGCTGTCAGATGCCACGTTCCTGAGAGATTAACTGAAATTTACAGGCTGTCAGATACCACGTTCTTGAAAGATTAACTGAAATTTTACAGGCTGTCAGATACCACGTTCTTGAAAGATTAACTGACATTTTACTGGCTGTCAGATGCCACGTTCTTGCGAGACTAACTGAAATTTTACAGACTGTCAGATGCCACGTTCTTGAGAAACTAACTGAAATTTTACAGGCTGTCAGATGCCACGTTCTTGAGAGATCAACTGAAATTTTACAGGCTGTCAGATGCCACGTTCTTGAGAGACTAACTGAAATTTTACAGGCTGTCAGATGCCACGTTCTTGAGAGATTAACTGAATTTTTACAGGCTCTCAGATGCCACGTTCTTGAGAGACTAACTGAAATTTTACAGGCTGTCAGATGCCACGTTCTTGAGAGACTAACTGAATTTTTACAGGCTCTCAGATGCCACGTTCTTAAGAGATTAACTGAAAATTTTACAGACTTTAAGATGCCATGTTTTGAGAGATTAACTAAAATTTTTCAGGCTGTCAGATGCCACATTTTATGATCGTATTAATACCATACATCGATGTTTTAAACCTTTCTTGGATAAAAAATTGTCCATTTTTTAGGAATATGGTGCCTTTAAGGAAATGAAATGTCGGAGTACAATTTCTCTCAGATGAATGAACATGACAAACGATGCATATTGATGCAAATTTGAATAAGTTCGGATAATTAAGAGGACTGTTATCGATTTTTAACCCATTTATACCGAATGGACTCTTCTACCTTCTCTCTTCGGACCGGTCTATTTCCAATATATGGGGTGTCTGGTTAGTTTTTATTATTACCATGTTATAAAGATAATTCCTGTATTTAATGCAAACAGTGTAGACCCTGATCAGACGCCGCATTCTGCGGCGTCTGATCTGGGTATACTCTGTTTGCCTGTGTTTCTTTTATGGGACCCTAGGCTTAAATGGGTTATGACTTAAAACATATTGTTATGGGCGCTGCATTACGAAAACACGCCTATTCAAATATATAGCAAAATTTCACCTCCAAAAACTGAAAGTTTTCAGTTAAAAAAACTCCGATATTTTTCATATTTTTGCTCAAAACATAGATTGTGGGTACTCGTTAGAACCGCCTACGAATTTTGGGGCAAATTTCCTCTGGCTGCTTAATACAGGTTGGCTGCTTAATAGAGGTGACCACTAATACAGGTTTGACTGTACAGTCAAACCTCAATAGCTAGAACACTGATGGTTCGTTTACATAACTTACTCGAACTCGTTTTTGAGTCCCTACGAAATTCTTCCGATATGTCAAGAAAACAAATATTTAGGAAAATTTTCTTAATCTGTCAAGAAATCGTATATTGTGTATACTCATTAGAATCGACTCATCGAGGCGATTCTAACGAGTACACTCAACATACAATTATTGTGTAGAAAATCGAAAATATTTCCCTTAATTATCGCTATTTGCTACCTGAACTGGCGCCACAATTAACCCTCAGTGGCTCGAACTACCCATATCTCGAACAACTTTTGCACAGTCCCAAAGATGTTCGAGCCATTGAAGTTTGACTGTAGCTCGAGATAAGAGGGGATATTCACATTATATTTTTTTTATTTCTCCATGAAAATATATGTTGTTGTTACTCATTACAAAATGAAGAAGCGCCTTACTGAGCACCTACAGTATAAGTTTTCATGCAGAAATAAGAAAAAACTATCTATCTATCTATCTATCTATCTATCTATCTATCTATCTATCTATCTATCTATCTATCTATCTATCTATCTTTATCTATCTATCTATCTTGAGACGGTCATATTTGGCCATTACCTCAGTTGTTGGGTGGCTAAATTTAGAATTTAGCTTAAAAAAAGAAGAGAAGTCACTGGATGAGTCCTTGAAACTATTTACAATCTGAATAACAGAGGTATACTAAAACGCATACCTCAGAGTCCCAATCTATACTATAAGGGCTTTGAACTCCATTGCGGACGAGGAAAGACTATTCCACTGAGGAATAGTTCTAGGGAAGAAAGAATTCTTCAGGGAATCACTATAGGACTGGTACCTACGATATTGTGTGTTGTTTATTTTCGATGCCCTTATTTGGGTTGTAGCTGTCGCAGGGGTCAAGTATCTATCTTTATTAACAGACACTAAACCAGCGGTTATCTTATAGAAGAAAGTTAAAGAGGACTGCTCACGACGGGCTTCAAGCGTTGGCCATTCTATTTCACTAAGCTACTTCTGTTTTTCCATCTCCGACAGGTCCATCGAGCAGCCGTCCTCTGTACCTTCTCCACCTGCTGAATCTGAGTTTTAACACGGGGATGCCAAATGGGTGATGCATATTCAAGTTGAGGGCGAAGCAATGTTTTATATGCAACATCCTTTGTTTGCCTATCAGTACGCTTTGTTTGAAAACGCACTGCTTGAATCTCATAATCACCTGCTAATGACATGCCTTTGACGTCTCTTGCATCGTGCCTTGGAAGAGGCAATACAATCATAAGTGGGTGGTACTACTTTTGGTCTTGTTTAAGCCATGTCTTTAACTGAAAATATCGAGAATCCGACTGGTTGAAGTAAAATAATTATTTTTAGAATTAGAGTTACCACTGATCAAGTTCTGCTTGCTTTTTGGGTCCAATCGTTCACGATATGAAGCGGACCGAACTCTTTTGCCAAACTGAACGTTTTGAATCGATAGTATTGTTTATCAATCGATCAAAGTTATCATAAACGAATCTGAGTTATGTTTCTATTGTCCGAGTGACTATCGCTGACCAATAAAGTACCTGTACAATATACAGGTTATTTATACGAGGGTCGTGCAAAAAGTCTTGTCACTGGGTTCGGATTACTTCAGTGCTACGTTTTATCAAACATATTTTTATTACAAACCGTCAAAGTATTCCCCCCTTTACTGAAACACGTTTTTGTAACCCTTTTACCCAGTCGTGAAAAGCAGACAAATAGACTTCTTTTGGTATCTGTTGGAGACACTGATAAATAGCGCTGCCAAGAGAACTTCTAGCCGTACACTTATTTCCAGAAAGCATTTTCTTAAGCCTTGGAAATAAAAAGAAGTCACAGGGACTCAGGTCAGGTGAATAATGTGGATGGTTTAAAACTTTCACCTTTTCAGAAGCCAAAAAAGACTTAACAACCTCACACTTATGAGAGGAGTCGTTTTCATGTAAAAGGTGGACTCCTGGACTATCCTTTGCTTGGTATTTCTTATTGAAAAACTCTTTTACTTTCTTCAGTACAGAATTCTTGTAGAATCGGCCAGTAAATGTATGACCAGATGGACAAGGCACTTGAACGACTGGCCCACTTGAATTAAAGAAAATTGCGTACAACATCTTTTTCGAACTTCAGGTTCTCTTGGCGATATATGGGCATTTCTGATTTTCGCTTCCATTGCTCATTATCAGTCCTTCTTTGTGGCTCAGACATCTACACCTAGGTTTCATCACCTGTTAGTAAGTTAGAAATAACCCGACTATTACAGCCTTTGTATGTTTTCAAAAGTTCCCGGGCAGATTTAGGGTGTTGTGTCTTTTGCTCCTCAGTGAGCAAACTGAGGTACCCACCTAGCGCAAACCTTTCTCAGGCCCAAACGCTTTTTCAGAATTGTTTGCACACTGCCTTCTGATATGCCATTACAACTAGCTATATCTTTGACAGACAATCGCGCATCCTGGTCGACCACAATCTTTACAGCAGCGATGTTAGCCTTGGTAACAGAGGTTTTATGCCTTCCAGGACGGGTATCATCTTTAACAGAAAATTTTCCAGCTTTAAAAGCTTTAACCCACCTAAAACCTGTGCGCATAGAAATGGTCTGAGGTTCATATATACCACACCATATAAATATCTGGGTCCAGCTGTTCAAAGCATCGTTAGCTTAACGAGCTCGTTAAGGGTCATTTCGTTAACTGCTTTAGCGGATTCAGTACACAATATTCTGATATTTTTTGCTCAAAAAAATGTGAGTAGACTCACATTTTTTCAGCAAAATATTTCTGCATATTTGCGTATCACTCGATGTAAATTTTAACGAATCGTTAACTAACGACATCGTTAGCTTTGAACAATTGGGCCCTGCTTTGAATCTATATTAAGCCTAATGCGGCATCTAATATAGCTACGAATTTCAGTCTTCTGGTCCATGTTCCAATGTAATAAGTAAATTGGTCATTGTCATCTATTGCATCTATTTCAATTTCAAATAACTCGGTCAGTTGGAAAGCAATTTGCACGAAATAAAGGGGTATCATTAGCTATTCAACACACCATTCAAGTGCAGTGAAGCATTTTAAAATATACCTGGGACAAAACCAAAGAAGCCTATTAGTGACAGAACTGTTTGCACGATCCTCGTAGTCGCGCTATTCTGTGTAAAGATGATTATCTGTAAAAAGGTAGACTGTACGGTTTGCTAGTTAAGGGTCAACTGAAACCATCTGTCAGTGCTTAGATTACTGCCATGTATTTGTTCTAAATATTCACACTAATAACTCCTTACTTTAGTTTAACTTCGACAGAATTGATGTGACTAACGCGAGGCGTGCCTAAAGCTGCTGGCGAAATAACTAGTGCTTATGATGATTTGGTGTTTTACGTCCCTTTCAACATTTTAAAATCATATCGGGACGACGGAAAGGCATTGAAGGACCGTACAGTCATGAACTGAATTCCAGCAACTCCAGCGGAACTCGAACCCATGACCACGTGATCTGAAGTCGGGAGTCTGCCAATATATAGTGTGGGGAAAGTTTATTTAGTTTAAAATTGATTAACTCTTTCCCCGCGAGTGGCGACCTTTGTCGTCTGCTGTTAACCTTTGCAAGCAGTTTGGAGCCAGCTCAGGCCCGACAAAACGTCGGGCCTGATCTGGATCCAAACTGTTTGACGCTCAATGGTATTCCTGAAAGATTTTTTTTTGGAAAAAGTTAATTTTAAAAAGAAATCCACAGACGACAAAAATGCATACAAAAATACCCAGTATTCAAAGAATTAAAAGAGTAAACAAATTCTACATACTTTTCCATTCACCACTCCTAGACAATGGTTTTCCAGCACAACCATCGGATCACACTCCGTGGCGTGGACGAAAGTACCACATAGTACAACACAGCGTCTGGTCTCTCTGTCATCTCCCATGATTGTATGTAAAATTATATGTAAACTGCTGTACAACAAAATATTTATAGATTTCTATTTCTCACTATGTTTAGGGTATTTTCCTTTAAAGTATATTATGTTCACAGATATTAACGCTTTGCACTCTGGGTAATATTTTCAGCAGACGACATTCAGTAAAATTAGTTTTCTTATTTCTCCCAGAAAACAAGATTTAACATTTTATGCAAATTGTCTTCATTGGTCTATTGGAGACCATTTGCATAAAGTGTCAAATCCTGTTTTCCAGAAAAAAAAATCAACAATCTGTCGTCTGCTCAACTTTTGCCTAGAGAGTTGTAACGGTTTAAAAAATCAGCGAGTCGAAGTACAATGTCTATAATTCCTCGTAACAAATGGCAGTCGGCTTTTAAGCATTGTTTAAAAATGAACCATGTGTGCTTAAAGTTTACGTTCAAAGAATTATTTTTCAGTTTTGTACAAAAACGGGTTCACCTATAAAACTGACTGACATTTTCTCACTTTGAAGAGAATTGTACGCAGCTGGTGATAACGTTTTACAATGGGGATTGTCAAATCGCATCACATAATATTCGCATAGATGTCACCTGTCCTTTGCATCACCTTTCCGACCGGCGTCAGAAGAATATAAACAGATTATTGATTTTTTTGTCGGTCATTCTCTTCCCGTAACAATAGATATTTAGTAAGTGGGTCATTCAAAAAGTTACTGCACTTACTTGGAACGACAAGATGTTACAGCCTACTTTTTCCACCAGTCAGATACACGGTTTTCAATTCAAACTAATAAATCAAATGCATGTAATTTCTGCTGAACCACCTGTTTTAATTCTGTCACACAGTTTAGCATAATGAAAACACACCTATTCAAATATATTAAAAATTTTACAACCAAAAAAAAAAAAAAAAAAAAAAAAAATCTGATGTTTTTCATATTTCTGCTCAAAACATAGGTTTCGGTACTCACCGAGGCGGTTTTAATAAATACCCACAATCTATGTTTATTTTAGCAAAACTAATGCATGTCTCTTATTACGGAAACACGCCTATTCAAATATATAGAAAATTGTACCTCCAAAAACTAAAATTTTCAGATACAAACCTGTAATATTTTATCATTTTGCTGCTCAAAACATAGATTCTGGGTACCCGTTAGACCCGCCTCGCCTATGCGGTTCTAACGAATGCCCACAATCAATGTTTTTGAACAGAAATAAGAAAATCCAGTTATACTATATAAAAGTGGGTTTTAAGTGGGTCAAAACTATATAGGCATGTTTTCGTGGTGTGTAAAACCCAGTTTTACTATACAAAATGGGGTTTAAGAGTGGGCCAAAATTATATAGGCGTGTTTTCGTGATGGATTACGCAGATTGCACAGAATTCAAAAAAAAAAAAAAAAAAAAAAATCTCACCTAGGAATACAATGCAGCAAAAACAAAGTGTGATACAACTGCCTATCTTTAATTTTTAACTTATATCTTGAATAAATTATAAATGGATTAAAATTCACTTAGAGAAATAAAACAATTCTGCGCTGACGACGGTCATTTAAGTTATATTGTTTAATATGTCCAGGTAAACTACATGTCTAACTAATACTCTAACTTTACTTATTTGTTTGTGCTGAGGTTTTACGGCCCAGTCAACCCAGTGGGGTCATGTCGAGCGCGGTCAGTTTACCTGACTACATGCTTACTAGACAGGCTTAGTCCTCGAAGCGGTTAACCAGTACTGTGCACATTCTTTCGCCAGAAACTGACAACTGCCCTTCTTGAAAAAGCGGAAGTGAGAGAATGACCGTAGAAAATATTTCATGGTCAGTCTCCACGAAAGAATGTTGCCGACCTCGGCGGGGGATTGAACTCGCGACCTCCTGGTCTCCAGTCGGACGGCGCATCCAACTGAGCCACCCGGGCCGGCCTAACTACTTAAATACACGGTAAAATATTTAAGGACAAAAGCAGCGAATATTATTTTTTTAAAGAATAAATTGAAATCCATAAAATATTTGAGTCGCCGCGTGAAAAAAAAGGACTTTTGAGATGTTCTTCCAAATTTGACAAATGAGCCTGCGCATCCACACAGTCTGATCAGAGTCTTCGATGTCCGCATGAAGAAACTTTATGTCTTTGTCTATCTAAAATGCGCTCAGTGAAGATTCTGATAAACTGCGCAAATGCGCAGGCTGATATGTATCTTCGCTAGACGCATATGTCCGAAGATACTGTTTCTGACGTTGCTGTTTTTTTTTGTTTCCATACTATTACGAAAATACACCTATTCAAATATATAGAAAATTTCACCTCCAAAAACTGACAATTTTTAGAGAAAAACTCTGATATTTTTCATACATCTGCTCAAAACATAGATTGTTGGTAGTCGTAAGAACCGCCACAATCTATGTTTTTGAGTAGAAATAAGAAAATAATGTATACGCCTGTAAATCCCAGTTTTACTATATAAAAATGTTGTTTAAGTAAGGGGGTCGACATTATATAGTCATGTTTTTTTGATGCCTATGATTGCTACTTCTCCTAACCATTATAGAGGACTACGCCTGCCCAGTAAACGTGTGGTTAGGTAAACTGACCGCGCTCGACATGACCCCATTGGGTTGACTGGGCCGTAAAACCTCAACACAAACAAACAAACCCGTATATTAAACAAATTAGGAATCGGTTTGTTCTCCCCCACTTTGCCTATATAAAATAGGTTTTTTTGCCGATGTGAGAAACTTCCATCCATTACGAAAACATGCCTATTCAAATATACTGAAAATTTTACCAAGAAAAAATGAAAATTTTTAGATAAAAATTCTGATATTTTTCATATTTCTACTCAAAACATAGATTGCGGGTACTCGTTAGAACCGCCTCGGCGAGGCGGTTCTAACGAGTATCCACAATCTATGTTTTTGAGCAGAAATAAGAAAAATAATGTAGACCCCTTTAAACCCCAGTTTTACTACATAAGTGGGGTTTGAGGGGGTCAAAATTATATAGGCATGTTTTCCTGATGTCACATGACCATGCTGGTCCTAGGAACAATCCACAAAGGTGCGATCATGTGCCAGTCCATGTACCTCGGGGTAAGAATTTCAACCAGGGACTCGGCAAGCCACGCCCTGGTTGAGATTCCTTCCCCTCGGGTAAGATGTCCTTATCCTTTATGGACACTCATGATAGTGTCTTATATTCTATTATGTCCTAAACAGTCAAATGTCAATGGCTCGAACATCTTTGGGAACATAGAATAAAAGTCAAAGAACACCCGCAATCATGAAAATCGAAGACTCGGTTTGATTGAGTCTCTTCATATGCAACACTGTAGTTTGCAAGGCTGCATACGCCCCCTAGCGCCGGCTTAAGCGGTATTCGATTTTCAAAATAACCAGGATGGGCTCAATGATCCGGAAGCAATTAAAATATAACCTGCACTATGATGATGTACGGGGAGACATTTTACGGGCGCCACACGGCACAACACCAGATATAGTAGAGTAAAACCATTAAAAGTAAAAACGGAATGGATTTGGAAACAAAGAACACACAAAATCAATTCTTGATATAGGTAGTTCGAGACACTGAGAGTTAATCATAGCGCCAGGTCAGAGATCATTTAAGGATGCCTATTCGATCTTCTATAAAATAATGGTATGTTGAGTGTTCTCAACAGAATCGCCTTAATGAGTACACACAACACGCGTTTTCATGATAATGGAAGAAGGGTTTACTAAAATATCACTCGGTGAGGCGATTCTAACGAGTACCCACAATCTACGTTTTTGAGCAGAAATATGAAAATAATGTATACCCCTGTAAACCTCAGTTTTACTATATAAAAGTGGGGTTTAAGGGGGTCAAAATTATATAGACATGTATTCGTGATGAAAGCGGTCCCCGTCGAACGTATAGACTGGTCGTACCCGGCATATGCTCCGTAATCTCTCATCTTGTTAGTATATGGTCAGTTTGTGAGTCTGGAGACTTAAGTCTTGAATCACATTGAATGGATTTATGAAGCTTGAAAGAAGATTTATTTAGATTCATAACTCTAGCCTCTTGATTCACGAGTTTCACTCTTGGTTTTATAATCTGAGAAACCCGTACATGACTTGTAACCATGACCTTATACGGTGAACCCTCGTTACAATGACAACATTTGTTCCTGGAGACGTTGCCATTAAAATGAATTGGCTGTTGTACAGATTTCTTAATGAGCGTATTGATATGTAAGAAAGGTCTTGTATTGTTCACATTTCCTCATAGAACATATGTTTTGGATATCTGTTAGAATCGCCTCACTGAGGCGATTCTAATACATATCCAAAAGTATGTTTCTTTATAGTATTAAATACAATATTCTTGCACAATCTGTGACTAATTGTTACTTCATAAGCGAAAATTTCGTTACAGCCAAATTGTCGTTATAACGAGATTTGTCGTTGTATCGCATCACGAAAACATACCTATATAATGTTGACCCCGTTAAACCCAACCTTTATATAGTAAAACTGGGGTTTACAGGGGTATACATTATTTTTACTTCTGCTCAAAAACATAGATTGTGGGTACTCGTTAGAACCGCCTCGCCGAGGCGGTTCTAACGAGTACCCACAAGCTATGTTTTGAGCAGAAATATGACGAATATCAGATTTTTTTTATCTACAAATTTTCATTTTTTGGTGGTAAAATTTTCAGTATATTTGAATAGGCGTGTTTTCGTAATGGAGTGTCGGTATAAAGAGGGTTGTCTGTATTCCCAACTTCAAGATCTCGCACTTCTAACTTCATGATTTCCTGCTTCATACTCTATAACTTTTCATTTTCAACTTCTGACCTATTTCTTTTGACCTTTTACATTGTAAATCTGATTTCCGACTTCGATCCTTTTACTTCCGGCTTTTTACTTTTGAAACCTTACTTCGAATTTCTACCCTCAGATTTATTATTTCTGACTTCGGACTTCTTACTTATAACTTCGTATTGCTAACTTTCGGCGTCTTCCTTCCAATGTTTTGCCAGAATTTTAGTTTTCATCAAAACTATATAAAAATCCAACAAGACGAACTAGTTGACTTTATTGATTTCAAGCAGACAGATACATGTAACCGCGTATTGCTTACCATATTAACCGCTGATTGCTACCATATTTACTCAAATTTTGAAGAAACGCAGTAAAAAAAGCGATGTCGTATTTCGGTTTATTCTGTTTGCAAATCATCCAGCACATTTTACACATCAGTATCTAGTAAATTGGCATTATTTAAATTTAGGACAAGTATTCTTAGGAATTTTGGTGTCCAAATATTTAGGGTAAATATAGTGTCTGTTCGATTTTTGAACGACCCCTCAGTAGCCATATTAAGCCAAGTTATAAGCGGTGTCACGTATATATTTTAGACGTTTACAAAAGAAAATTACCTTCTGCCATGTACACCAAGAAAGACTCAGATCAGTCTTCGCAGTCACTCAGATTGACTATCTGCTGGAAGAGGCTTTGATACTTGGCTATCCATAGAACGTCCAGCAAAGACTCAGATCAGACTGCGCGAATGCGCAGTCTGATCTGAGTCTTAGCTGGGCGCATATGCCATACAGTACATTTTATCAGTTTGCGGATCATGTTGATATGCTCAAGGTATATCGTCTGAGTCGAGAGGTTAAGTCATATTGTATCTTTGCTTCTGAACTTTATATTATTTTGATTAATAATACTAAGATGACGCAGGTCTTTAGACAGATTAGGTCGACCTTAACAAACACAATTTTTGCTGTTGTCTATCGCCATAACTTTGCAGGCATATATAGATCTGTAGCTGAGGTAGTCAAATAGAACACACAAAACAAAAGAAAAAAAAAGTAAAAAGTAGACAGAATTAATTGAAACATTGTATCAACCCTGTTTTAATACAAGTTTAAGCTTTTTAAAAAAGCATGCCATCTTAACTAACAAACTTGCTAAAAATAGCACAATGACTACGGTTTAAATGGTCTAATAAAACTCCTAGCAATCATACTTTAAATTAGTCAAGGATGTGGTACAAATAAAAGATATCAACTTAAATACTTGAACATATACGACTATAAGTTTGCAAAAAACAAATAACAAAAAAAAAAAAAAATAAATAAATAAATAAATAAAAAAAAAAATAACAAAAAAAAAAAAAAAAAAAAAAAAAAAAAAAAATAACAAAAAAAAAAAAAAAAAAAAAAAAAATAAAAAAAACACAAAAAAACAAAAAAACAAAAAAAATAATAATAATAAAAAAAAACAAGCATATTCATACCACATATACTGAAAGACTTCTGTTTGAAACGCTGTTATATACAGTCGACTCTCGTTATCTCGAAGTCCAAGGGACTGTCTGAAATGATTCGAGATATCCGTTGGTGGACATATAAGATTCGCAGTATTATGGAAAAATAAATCAAACAACCACATATAACGAATGGATATGTAATTTGACTCCTGAAATTAGAGATATATTGAAAATATTGCGGAAAAGAGGAGAAATTGCTTCTAATTTCTCCTTTTTTTTTCACAATATTTTGTTACCTGTTGCTAGATTTCCCTGTTAAGCCAGGGGCGAGATGTTCACTTCGAGATAAGCGGTTATTCGAGATAAGCGAAGTCGAGATAACGAGAGCCAGCTGTACTTGTCATAAACTTCAGCAAGGTAATCATTTATCGTTTGCAAATAATTTACTGCTGCAATTTATAGTTGTTGTTATTTTTGTTACTCATGAACTGCAGCATTATGACCGTAAATCGTGTGTTTAGATTACCCTGTTGCAAGCCATATGTTGATGTTTGCTAATCGTGTACTGCAGCACGGTAATGTTTATCTTGTGCTTAGATGTCCCTGCTGCAAGCCATACGTTGTTGTATGTATACCATAAACTGCAGCAAGGTAATATCTTATTGCGTGCTTTGTTTGTTTGTTTGTGTTGAGGTTTTACGGCCCAGTCAACCCAATGGGGTCATGTCGAGCGCGGTCAGTTTACCTAACCACACGTTTACTGGGCAGGCTTAGTCCTCTAAGCGGTTAACCATGATTGTGCACATTCTTTCGCCAGAAACTGACAACTGCCCTTCTTGAATCAGCGGAAGGGAGAGAATGACCAGAGAAAATACTTCATGATCAATCTCCACGAAAGAATGTTGCCGACCTCAGCGGGGGTTGAACCCGCGACCTCCTGGTCTCCAGTCGGACGGCGAATCCAACTGAGCCACCGAGGCCGGCTTTCCCTGTTGCAAGCCATATGTTATTGTATGCTTATCTATAACTGCAGCAATGTAATTTTTTATCGTATGCTAATATTTCCTTTCTGATAGCATTACGTTGTTGTATGCTAATGTTCAGAGGCAGACTCACAGGATGCAGCAATTGAGGGATTAAACATGGGTTTTCATGCATTAACATTCGCCAGGTCCCGAGGGAGGTGTTGAAAACCGAGGCCGGAGGCCTCGGTTTTCAACACCTCCCCAGGGACCTGGCGAATGTTAATGCATTGAAAAACCACGTTCGATCGCTATTATTGCATAAAATCTGAAAACATTTGCTACATTGCTGTTATTTCTTGCACCATTTTGTTTCACCTTTTCACCGATGTCTCGCAAACGCGATTTCCATGGACTATGCTCGTTCTAGGGCCTGGCAGTACACATCTCGTAACGACAGCAAATCTGATGCCCTGGTACGATCATATTGAATGTGGCGTAGCCATGCATTAGCAGCGCGTGAATTGCACACGGATTTTCGCCGGCTGTTAATAACGTGCGACACTGCTTTTTATGCAGTAATGTGCTAATCATTTTGGGATGAATGCGACCACTATTGAACGTCTCGTCAGACGTTTCAGGTAGACACGACGTGTTGCTGTACGACCGTGGTATGAATGTCAACGCGTGACGTCGTGACGTCAGGACAGGGCTATTCGTCTCTCGCGCTTGCTCGATCATCGTCTAACTGCCATCGAAACTGCACTTACCATATCACCCCGGAATAATGGGAAAAGGACTGCGTGAGGCTAGTATTCGTGAACGTCGGCTGTATGTCTGTCCGCCCCTGACTCAGCCGCGTTGCATGCATCGTATAGCTTGGTTGACGGCACAGGCTCCAAGATTTCCGTTGAGGTACCGGAAACGGTTCCTTTTTACTGACGTGTCCCGTTTATCTTTTTTTCACCCAGATAGTCGACGTCGCGTTAACCGACATCATGAGGAACGCTTCGCAGGTGTTTGCGATTTGGAGGCGGGTCTATTATGGTCTGAGGAGGCATTTCTCATGGTGTAAAGTAAACTCACAGATAATTGTGACAGCGGGCAATTTAACAGCCCGTTGCAGTCCCTCCTGTGCAGCAACGTGAATTGATTTTGCAGCATAATAATGCTTTGCTCCACGTAGCCAGCGTTTGTGATAAACTTCTGGCTTACCATAACATTATCCTTCTCGACTGGTCTTTATATAGTCCAGGTGCATCTCCAACTGAGCATCTTTGTGATGAACTGTACAGGAGGGTACAGAGGCGTCGGAATACCCCCATAATTCTCGCCCAGTTGAGAAATGTGTTGTTAGAAGTATGAAACAAGATTTTAGTGAGACGGATCAAAGCATCAATTAACATGCAGAGGAAAATAAGGTGGAGGCACACCAGATACTGATAAATTCAGTTTATTTTCATTTACAATTACTGGGCTACTTTTAAATTGCGCTTCAATTACTGACGAGATATTAGTCACAAACTAATGAGTATTTTGACATGTTTTGCTTAATATAGGTGTTGCTTTAAAACCATATGAAATGAAAAATATCATTGATGCCTTAGTCAACACTAATAATGTTAATTCAGCATAAAAGTTTACCCTGTACAGTCGAACCTCAATGGCTCGAACATCTTTGGGACCATGGCAATCCGTTCGAGACATGGGTAGTTCGAGCCACTGAGGGTTAATCATGGCACCAGTTCAGGAAGCAAATAGCGATAATTTAGGGAAATCTTTTCGATTTTCTACACAGTGAATGTTTTTGAGTGTACTCATTAGAATCGCCTCGATGAGGCAATTCTAATGAGTACACACAACATACGATTGCACGATAAAACAAGAAAAATTCATTAAATATTTGTTTTCTTGAGCTATCGCACAAATTTCGTAGGGACTCAAAAACGAGTTCGAATTAGCCATGGTAAACGAGCCATCGGTGTTCGAGCCATCGAGGTTCGACTGTATTTCTTTTTCACTTTAGTATAAATACAACTATGCCGATGATAATACTGTTTTTTTTTTATTCATAAAGATTTACATATTCTTAAAAGTGTCTTAGAGCAAGAAAGTTTTTTTCTCATGAAATGGTTTGAAAATAGTTTTATGAAGACCAACCTTTAGGTATTCCAAGCAATATGTGTTGGTAAAAAGCCCTCTGAAGGCATAGGCTCTTTTAACATCCAAAATCTCAAAATTAAATGAGAAGACAGTGTTACGTAATTAGGTATAAATATTGATTTTATGCTTAAAACTTTTCATGCTGAATAAATTAGAATACCACGCCCACTTCTAATTTTCAGCCAATCAGATTATTTGATCCAGGTTTTTGATACAAATTCACATACTAAATGGCAAACAGTGCAGATCCAGATCAGTTGGCTTCTTCAGAAGCCAACTGATCTGGATCTACACTGTTTGCAAAGGCTGGGTAAATCCTGGTTCAGCTGGACTAGGGTTAAAATGGATAGACATGTATCAGAAATCTGTCAAAAGGCATCAATACAATTAACTGTTTTAAAACGAATTGGGATAATTGTAAGAAAATAAGATAAAATGACGATTCATAGCTCTTTTATTGTTTCAAATTTCAACTGTTGTCCGATAATTTGGTACTTTTTTTTTTGCAGTGCTGCTAGCACATGTAAAATAGAGATTATTCAAAAGCGAGCTTTTAGATTTAAAAGCAACGGTTTTACATCATTCTGACGACTCTTTTAAATATTTTAAACACTGCTCATTTACATGTGAAATGTATGCAAACTATGGCATCTGAAGCTTTTAAAATTGTGAATAAACTATCACCAGAATGCATTCAAGACCTTGTCAATTTTAGAGTTTCAAATTATACAATGTCAGGAATTTCAGGAATGAGAGAACAGCAGGAATGCCAAGAGTTCAAATAGCAAGGTACGGCATCAGGTTATTTCGATATGAGGCCGCCCGGATATAGAACAGCCTCCCGAATGGAATGAGACTTGCCATTACGAAAACATGCCTATTGAAATATAATGAAATTTTTACGACCAAAAAATGAAAATTTTCAGATAAAAAATTCTGATATTTTTCATATTTCTGCTCAACACAAAAATTGTGGGTACTTGTTAGAATCGCCTCGATGAGGCGATTCTAACGAATACCCACAATTTATGTTTTTGAACCGAACTAAGAAAAATAATGTATACCTCTGTAAACCCCAGTTTTACTGTATAAAAGTGGGGTTTAAAGGGGTCAAAAACTATATAGGCATGTTTTCGTGATGCAGGATCCTATCCTCAGTTTTGGAGACTGATCCATATTGGCCTCGGCTGCATGTTTCTTTTATGTTCTTCCTAGTTTTTATTTTGTTCAGTTACTGTAGTACTGTTTACTCATAGTTTTGTTTTAAGTTTATAACTATTTTATATTTCGGTTCAGATGTGTTTTTATTGTTTTATTGTTGTTTATTTTGTATTGGTCCGAATGCGCAGGGTGATCTGGTGAAGCACACACTACGCTGAATAAATTAAGATGCCACATCCACTTCTAATTTTCAGCCAACTGGATCACTTGATCCTGTGTTTTGATAGAAATTCACAGACTACAGAATCCAACTGATCTGGATCTCCACTGTTTGCTAGGACAGGGCATGTCGTGTTCAGCGAGAGAATGGTTAAGTTGCTTAGACCTCGCAGATAACGCAGTACGCATATTATTTTACATAGAACGATACGGTACATTAGGTCGATGTGCGCCTCCCATATAGCGCAATTAGTCTACTCCTTTGATGGAGAAAGCTAACTTTGAAGGAAGAGTTTGGTCATCTCAGCCTTCATGGTACTGCAGGTCAAGCATACAAGTAGAGATATACATGAAATGCAACAGTCTCGAAACACATTTCTCCGAATACACCAAACGAGGGTTGTATGAGGAATAAATAAGGACACCAAACACCATACCAACGTATGCACAAACTAAGATGAACTGCAACAGAGGAACCACCATGGAACGGTTTTGTTCTATATTTGTAAAGGTGTCTCTTTTCAGAATAATTTGATATGAGTCTATTTGATACAGATTCACAAAAACATACCTATATAATTTTGAACCCATTAAACCCAACTTTTATACAGTAAAACCGGGGTTTACCGGGGTATACAATATTTTTTCTTATTTTTGCTCAAAAGCGTAGTTTGTGGGTACTCGTTAGAACCGCCTCGCTGAGGCGGTTCTAACGAGTACCCACAATCTATGTTTTAAATATCAGAATATTTATCTGAAAACTTTCAGTTTTTGGTAGTAAATAATATTTTTTTTTTAGTTTTTTGTATTAAAATTTCAATATATTTGAATAGGTGTGCTTTCGTAATGGTTAAATCGGCTTTGGTCTCGTTGTAATTGTCAAACAATGTGATGAAGAGTGCATTATTATGTTTCTTTATCTCTCATGAGAATTCAAACCATAATTTACATTTTTTTTGTGTATTTCCAAAGGCGATTCCTTTATAAGTATGTTGAGGAATAAATTTTGAATACAGATCTATTAGTTTGAATTTCGCAGGTATTGCAGACCGTACAGGATTTTAACCTATTTTAGACTGATTAAACTCCCCCACAATAAATAGTGGAAGAGACCAATTTCAGTTTTAGGTATGTCAGACTATGTAATTTAGATATTCTTAGTGGCTATAGTGTTTACAAACAGCGGCGATCTGGGCCCAGTTGTTAAAAGCATCGTTAGATTAACGAGCTCTTTACTGGTCAAAACGTTAACTGTTCTAGTCAGTACAATATCTAATTCATAGTTAGTTTTGCGTAAAAAATGTGAGTAGCTTTTGCATTTTCTGCAAAAATATTAGCTTATGTGCCATATTTAATGATCACAGTTTTAACGAAACTTTATCTAACGACATCGTCAATTCTGAACAACTGGGCCCTGATTAGTCTATACGCATAAAGGGGCGTCTGATCTGTGTCTGTTTGCAACTGCTCCTTTCAGGGGTCTCCAGACTAAAGTGGTTTAATGGAGAAACATGCTTTGTCGATAATATTCCGCAGGTTCTGAAGCCAGAACAGGATTAGACACAATAATATACGATGCATTTACATTACGAAAACAAGGCTATTCAAATATACTGATCATTTTACCATAAGAAGATAATATCTCTGATATATTTTTCATATTTCTGCTCAAAAGATAGACTGTGGTTGATCGTTAGAATCGCCTCTGTGAGGCGGTTGTAACTAGTACCAAAAATCAATGTTTTTGAGCAGAAATAAGAAAAATAATGTATACCTCTGTAAACCCCAATTTTACTATATTTAAGTGGGTTTAGGGGGTGGGGGTGGGGGGGGGGGGGTCAACATTTTGTAGGCATGTGTTCGTATTGAGGTGTGACTTGGATTATGTTGGTAGCTAGTGCAGTCAAACACGGATCATGAGGGAGAAATATACATGTATGATGCATTTAGGCAACACATGACAGACAACATGGATCACTCAGGTAGTCAGTTGGAACTTGATTTTGACCAAGAAAATTATAATGTAATTGAGGTGGATAGAGTAGTCAAACCGAGACTGACGCATTATACTATATAGTTAGCTAGGTTTGGATATAGTAGATACTGGAGTCAGAACAATTACTAAATGCAAAATAAATGTATGCGATATATGCAGAGTAAATGAGTGAACACAAGAACTAATACAATTAGAGACACATCAAGTTCTCAACATCAAAGGTAAAGGCCGACAAATACAAATAAACAGCCTCATAAAGAGCAGGGCCCAGTTGTTCAAAGTATCGTTAGCTTAACGAGCTCGTTAGTGGTCAAAATGTTAATGTTAACTGTTCTAGTAAGTACAATATATAAATCACAGGTATTTTTGCTGAAATGCAAAAGCTACTCACATGTTTTCAGCAAAATGTTAGCATATATGCCATATTTAATGATAAAAATTTTGACGATACGTTAACTAAGGACATCGTTAGCTTTGAACAACTGGGCCCAGATTGTAAACAAAGTTGGCAGCCCTTTCTCGAAAAGGTGGCAATACATATACAATGCAGTTAGGTTATAATAGACTTCACAGGTAGAGCTGTCAGGACATGACTGTGACTGAAAAGCAGACGCTGAGTAGCTGTTAGGTCGTATTGGACTACACTGGTATAGCTGTCAGGACATGACTGTGACTGAAAAAGCAGACGCCGAGTAGATGTTAGATTGTATTGAACTACACAGGTAAAGCTGCCAGGACATGACTATGACTGAAAAGCGGTCGCTGAGCAGATGTTGGGTTAGAGCTGTCAGGACAGGACTGTGAAAAGCAGACGCTGAGAAAACAAATAAATTCAACTGGATTAGCCCCATTGGCTCAAAAACTACAGGTAGGATTCAGGAAAATTAGCCCCATTCATATTTTTCTCCCGCCCCATCGTATCTTTCTTCTAGTCCCATTCAGTTGCCAATTAGTCCAATTGTGTAACGCCAGTCTGAAAACTTCCCAACAGAATTATATCTTCACATGAGAAACCTATAGGTGATGTTCATCAGGTATGACAGGCTAGAAACCACATCATATTTTTAATCAGTATGCAAAGGTCTTTAAATAAATAAATAAATAAATAAATGTATCACGAAAACACGCCTATATAATATCGACCCCCTTAAACCCCACGTTTATATAGTAAAACTGGGGTTTACAGGGGTATACATTATTTTTCTTATTTCTGCCCAAAAACACAAATTGAGGGTACTGGTTAGAACCGCCTATCCGAGGCGGTTCTAACGAGTACCCCAAATCTATGTTTTGAGCAGAAATATGACAAACAATAGAATTTTTTATCTGAAATTTTCCCTTTTTTGTTTGTAAAATTTTCAATGTATTTGAATAGGCGTGATTTCGCAATGAAAATGAAATAAATAAAAAATAAATAAATAAATAAATAAATAAAGTTACACAAAATGTTTGAACGTTTTGAGATTAATACTACCTCCTTAGTCTGTTTCAGAAGGTGGCGCCTGACTAATAATGTCTGTGGTCAAGCCGATCGTGTTTGTTTGTTTTCATTACGAAAACACGCCTATTCAAATATATGGAATATTTCACCTCCAAAAACTGAAAAATTTCAGATAAAAAACTCTGATATTTTCATATTTCTGCTCAAAACATAGATTGTTGTACTCGTTAGAACCGCCTCGGAGAAGCGGTTCTAGAGAGTACCCACAATCTATGTTTTTGAACAGAAATAAGAAAAATAATGTATACCCCTGTGAACCCCAGTTTTGCTATATAAAAGTGGGGTTTAAGGGGGTCAAAATTATATAGGCATGTTTTCGTGATGGTTGAGGTTTTACGGCCCATTCAACCCGTTGGGGTCATGTCGAACTTGGTCAGTTTACCTTACCACGATTTTACTTGGCAGGCTTAGTTCTTTAAGCGGTTAACCAGGATTGTGCTCATTCTTTCATTAGAAACTGACAACTGCCCTTCTTGAATCAACGGAAGGGAGAGAATGACGGTAGAAAATCTCCATGACCTGATAACCAGACGAGCGCGCAACCAACTGAACCACCGAAGCCGGCCAGGCCCATCGTGATCCTGTCTGTAGTTTTCCTGCGTTCCGGCTTCAGAGCAACTGAAACCTTGTTTTCTTTCATCGAAGTGTTTTTTTATGTATTTCTGTATTTAGAGTAGCATCGGGACCCGGGAATTGGCTAGCTGTAAAAGTGCTTTAACCCTCCCCCCACCCCCCCCCCCACCGCTCCCCCCCCCCCCCCGCGATAGTTTACTCTACTGACCATTCTAAGGCGGTGGTCCCGGTGTTAGTCGTACTGGTTTATTCTACGAGGCGATTTGTTTTATGTCTTACATTATGTCATTTTGTTTTTTTGTTTTTCAGTCCTTTTAGCATTGCGATTACCTCGCTTGGGGAAGAGAGAGCTAATCTTATAGTGCTTTTCGTACGTTTATTCGATTTGTGCTTGTTTGGATTTGTCGGTTTTCTCTTCCTCTTGGTATCTGGGAAGGGCTGCGGTTTGTAATTGTGGCACTCCTTGGACTTTTTTCTTACTTTTTTGATTTTTTATGTCTCACTGTGATGATTCAATTATGAGGTAGAGAATTGTTTTCAGGCCGAACATATATTTATAATTTGGAGCAGTATCAGAATAAGGGATGATGTTTCTCGCAGGTAAAACTGGTTTGACCTCTACTTTGCTTTCTGTTTTCCTCGTTGTATTGTTTAAGAACAATTGTTTCACACGTGTTAAAATGGTTTAAGCCCCCACTCCCCTCCCCTCCCCACCACAACCCCTATCGTTTTAGCTCGCCTTAACAGCGTTCAAGAAAAGCTATTGCTCTATTCCAGGAGTAAGCGTTGGCGTTAACGGCGGCGGCGTCCATAAATGCTAAAGTTTTGCATTGTGGGAATATGGAGATTCAGAATTGCTAAAATCGTTCCGTTCCGATATCCAAGATGGCCGCCATGAAATTCTTCAAACGACGTCTCTTCCCAAACCCTGTCCGATTGAGCTGAAACTTGATGGGAGGCATCATAGTGACACAGAGATTCAAAATTGCTGAAATCGTTCCATTCCGATATCCAAGATAGCCACCAGGGCGACCATCTTGAAATTCTTCAAACGACATCTCCTCATAAACCCTGTCCGATTGAGCTGAAACTTGATGGGAGGCATCACAGTGACACAGAAATTCAAAATTGCTAAAATCGTTCCATTCCAATATCCAAGATGGCTGCCACGGCGGCCATCTTGAAATTCTTGAAACGTCAGGTTGAGCTGAAACTTAATGGGAGGCATCGGGGTGAAATGGAGACCTTGAAACTAAACAACATCAGATTCTGAATTGCTAAAGGCAGTCTGATCTGATAGCCAAGAAGGCCACTCTGGCACAATCTAACATGTCATGATCAACCTAATCCAGGTGAGCGATTTCTGGCCTACTTGGGCCTCTAGTTTCCAACCCTTTGATTGTTTTGGTTCCTATATTGTACGATGTTATATACAGTACCGTCCCCATTCCCCTACTTGACCTGAAGGTCAAGGCCATGGACGTTTTATGAACTTATTATTTCAGACCGTTGATGGATTTTGTTTGTGTTTGGTATGATGATAGATACTGGTCCAAAATTTTACGGTACCATGCTTATCCCTATTTCAGCTGACCATAATAAATAAGGACGATTGATATACATATGACTCCAGACTGGTGTTCACATCTGTCTCACAAAACGCATAATAGTTAAAAGTGTGTCATCCTTGACTTCAGTGAAATACAAATATGTAATATTCTAAGTACTTCAGAGAGAAAATGAGCAACCTCAATCAGACTGTCCTGTCTGTCGACAGGTCGTATTTTTCTATTGACTGTACAAATACAGGTCTTCTCTTGCAATTTTATACGTATTTTCCTAGTTGGTCAGTCTATTGTCTACATGGGGTTTGTTTTTATTTCGTATTAAGTGTGTCATTGTGCATATGTTCATGTATCGTAATATTTATATTGGCTCTGGGTGTGTGTATTGATTGAGGCTTTTTCCTGGGCGTCTTCTGTTCGACATTAAACCCCTAGATTATAATGCGGGGATGGGTCATGCACTGAGCTGATCAAATATTTGTATCAGTATCCAGTAGCGATCCAAGTATTTTCCTGATCCATCTAGGAATTCAGCTGATAAATATCTTCAAAAACATAAAACTTTTAATATAATAGTTCAAAATCCGTGACCTTGACCACTAATCATAATTGGGAGATAGAGTTGTTCTAAATATAACTTTGGGCTAATATATACCACCACCCCAATCATGGACTATTTCAAGCAAAGGTTTTGAACAATAGAGGCTCTTGAATCTTTAAATTCAAAACGCAGTCTTTTGTGGATGCTTATGCCGACGTCAACACCGATATCAAAGACATTGTCGATGCTGGTGCTAATCAACAGTTCCTCTTATGCGTTTGTACCTATGAGCTTTAAAGCTAGACTTTTGAATGAAAAGACAACATTTCTTTAATTGTAAATGCTGGACGGAATTTATCTTGGTACGTAAATGTGTCAAATTTTTAGATTGTTTTATGACAAAATAGATGTTTTAAAGTACTCGTTTGACTATTATTGCATTAGATTATAATATTTAGAGCATTTATAGATAACAATTCTCAAAGTAGAACAAATTATTAACTATGCTGTGGAATAAGTACAGAAACTTATTTAGAATAAGAGCTTTCAACCCACAAAATAATGAAATGCGTTACTTTAAAACCCCGAAAATAAAATAAAATTAACTCTGACGGTTAACAAAAATATCCACACCATAAACCTCAAGGCAAGAAAACGCCTAATAATATTAAAAAAAATTATTATAAAAATCAGTGATTTTTGTTTACAAAACATGTGTTCTCCCAAAAAATATACTTATTCTAATCTGACTATTACAGTTATTTTATCATGATACATGCTGGCCAGTTTACTTTAAATATAATCTGAAAGTCGGCATAAGGTAAAGCAAACTATATTTTAAAAAAATATTCCAGAAATACAAGATTTTTTATAACATTTTTGAGTCTGCTAGCGACAGCTAGCAGGCTCTATGCAATCGCATGGGGTTTTTTACTACGTCACAAGCGGATTTTCATCACCGCTATATTCATACGCGCACTACTTCTTAATCAGACGCAATGCGGCACTATTACGGCGAACTGAATGTGAAGCAGGGGAATTTTTTATAGCTTTTCTATTTCGCTAACATAACTGTAACTGAAATTGATTTAGATAGTGCAATTTGAAACATAGACTTCAAAATTCGGTGTAGTAATACACGCGCTACTTTTGTCAATCACCCCACGCCATCTTTGATGTTGTGCTTAGCAACGGAAGCTGAACGAAAAGAAAGTATCAGAATCTACTTATACGATATTGAATATAGCAAGACATCAGGCATTAATTCATTCCTCCTACATGAAATTACTTTATTCACACCTCAGTGACACGGAGTTGTCTGACGACTGCTGGCCCATTTATACGTTATGACCCTTCTTTTGTGGACATCGGAAAATCTCTTGAAAACAGAAAAGGGTAGGCATAGCTGGTCGGGCTAATCTGTTGATGCTTAGGTGAAGCACTATCAAATGACAATCAGTTATTAAAGCTAATCTGGATTGAACATAGCCATTTCAAATTTATTTAATCTGCTCGTCTTCTTAATAAGTTGATAAAGATAAATTTATAAAATTGCACCAGAATAATCGTGGAGCTACATCAGGTGTTGAATTTGTATGAACTGGAGCATATCTAGACTTGAACTTTGATAATTCTAGAAATTGGAAATTGCTGCTGGAGATACACTCATTTGGAATAATCAGGTGGTAAACTTCATTGGAAAATAAAGAGGTTCATTACTCCAATCACTGCATTGGCTTATATATGCAGATAATAAAATGGATTTTTTTTTGTGAAGAAAGAAACAAAACAGAAGAGAAATAATTGTATTTAGTTTTTCAGTACATGGTTAGATTATTTATGTATATCTGTTTTACACAGATGCCTCAGTAAAGACCCATTCTTATTTATACATTAAAAGAAGTAGAATGCATTTCCATCTGACTGATTTTGAGAAATTAAATTGATAGTGAAAGCATGTAGTACAAAGTGTTCATGTTGGTTGTTTTTCAAGGAATAGTAAATTTTCTCACAAAGCCTTGTCTCTGAATGTAAATTTAATATTGGATGAAGCCACTGGTTGTAAGAAAGTGTGAAAATATGGATATAGAGCAAAATCCAGGTCCATCAAATCATATAAATCTAATTATGTAATTAAGTTAATGCCTTTTTTCGCGACACCGCCTTCTGAACAATTCAGAGTAACTACAGTTGCTATACTGGATGTACATTACTCTGTGGTGGTTCTGAATCTCTTTTAACTACACTTTTATTTAACTTTAACATGCGTAAAGTAACGTTATTATTTACCTGTATTATCAGTTAGATAACACACTTTTTGAATAAAAATTACTGGCATGTTTCTTATTTTTCTTAAGGAATATATGTTGTGGATATTCATTAAAAGAGCCCTACCAATGAATGACCTTCTAATAAGTTCCAACATGTTTTTGTGTTGAAATTATAATGAACTAGAACATGTGTTTGAACAACACTATGACCCCAACTATATGGTTTCCCTTAAACATGCATTGTCCATAATACTGAAACACTAAAAATGGCTAACTTCAAAAGTAAGAATAGGATGGCCGAAACATTCCCATACAGAACTAGTATTTTTACCGCTGGGCGGCGAATAAATTCCAACCACAGTTTCGTCTGCCATCATAATGAGAGTAAAGCAAAATGCAATTGGCTATCAGTCAAGCGTCATCCAATCAAAATCGCGCTCTGAAAATGTCACTTTGTAGACCGGATTAAAGAATGTAACGAACACAAATAAGCGAATCTGAATAGAAGCGTTCATCATATCGATACTCCATCATGTGTATCGATACATGAAGTGTATTGGGATGCACCAATGCATCGATGAATCGTCCCACCACTAGGCGTAACTCAGCTAATATTTGGTGGACTGTAACCTCAAAACAATACGCCCTTCTCTACATCTTGGTCTAACTATAGCATAAATGAAGTTTCAGCTTGATCGGATATAAATTGTAGGAGGAGTTAACCAGAAACTAGAAGTTTAAAGAAATTTTCAATGGGGCTTAACTCTGCTAATATTTAGTGGACTGTAACCTTGAAACAATATGTGCTGCTCCACATCATGGTCTAGCTATAAATGAAGTTTCAGCTTGATCGGATGTAAATTGTAGGAGGAGTTAGCCGGAAACGAAAAGTTTAATGAAATTTTAAAAGGGACATAACTCTGCTAATATTTGGTGGACTGTGACCTAGAAACAATATGCACTGCCCCCACATCTTGGTCTAACTATAAATGAAGTTTCAGCTTGATCAGATGTAAATTGTAGGAGCAGTTATCCGGAAACGAAAAGTTTAAAGGAATTTTCAAAGGGCTATAACTCTGCTGATATTAAGTGGACTGTAACCTCAAAACAATATGCACTGTTCCACATCATGGTCTAACTATAAATGAAGTTTCAGCTTGATCAGATGTAAAGTGTAGGAGTTAACCAGAAACGAAATGTTTTCTGAAATTTTCGAAGGGGCATAGCTCTGCTAATAATTGGTGGTCTGTAGCCCAAAAACAATATGTGCTGCTTCACATCATGGTCTAGCTATATACCAAGTTTCATTTTAATCGGATGTAAACTGTAGGAGGCGTTGGGCGGAAACGAAAAAGTTTTCTGACGGACGTCATACCCCGTAAAATAATATGTCCCGTTTTTCAAACAGGTGTATAATAATTCAAAAAAGTATAAATGCAAGAGTTATGGTTCTTGCGCGCTGCATGTTGTCTAATGCTGATTGATATTTACATGACCTTTCTTGAAGACATCTTGAACAGGTTTCAAGTTCAGAGCGGACACGATTTTGTGACGCATAAAGTTCCAAGTGAAATAACTCAAAAAGTATAAATGCAAGACGTATGGTTCTTGTGCTCTGCATGTAAGATAATGTTGATTGATATTTATATGAAGTTATGTGGAGACAGCTTGAACCATTTTCAAGTTACAGAGTGGACAAGATTTTGTGACAGATGCCCGAGGGAAAAAACAATACACATCTCCCTACCCTAAAGGGAGGAGACATAAATATCAGAATCCTAGCTCAAGCGGGAGGGGGTATATTGCTTTTGGTGCAGATCTTATCAGCACTGGCGTCCCCATCCAAGGGTGTGTGTGTGGGGAGGGGGGGGGGGGGGAATATTTAGAACAGAATAGATTCAAAAACAGGCATAACTGGCATGCTAGGTCCAATGGGGAAAAAAAAAAAGCAAGAGGACCATGATGATCCTATATCGCTCACCTGAGCAAACAGCTTTGCATACTTACTGTTGAAGTTTCAGCCAAGTTTACTGCTCTAAAATTTTTGTATAAATTTTATAACCCTGCACCCCAGTGGCCATGTTTTTTTCATCCATCATGATGGCTTGAACTGAATAGTGAAAGAGGATCACCAAAGGAACAATTCTGCTGTTATATTGAAATTGGTCCAGTGGTTTCTGACAAATAGATTTTTAAAATGTCTTATATAGATGTATAGGGAAATTAAGCCCCACCCCCTAACGGCCATGTTTTTTGACAAATCATGACAGCTTGAACAAACTTGGTAGAGGGTCACCAAAGGAAAAATCCTGCCAAGTTATATTGAAATGGGTTCAGTGGTTTCTGACAAGAAGATTTTTAAAGTTTTCTATTTAGATATATAGGGAAAATAAGCCCCACCCCTAGCAACCATGTTTTTTGACGAATCATGATTGCTTGAACAATCTTGATAAGGGGTCACCAAAGCAACATTCCTGGCAAGTAATATTAAAATCAGTCAGGTGGTTTCTGACAAGATGAATTTTAAAGTTTTCTGTACAGATATATACGGAAAATAAGCCCCGCCCCATGAAGGCCATGTTTTTTGACGTATCATGAGGGCACAATCTTAGTAGAAGGTCACCAAAGCACATTCCTGTCAAGTTACATTGAACTCAATCCAACGGTTTCTTACGAGAAGATTTTTAAAGTTTTCTATATAGGGAAAATATGCTCCGCCCCCTAGCCGCCATGTTTTTTGATGAATCATAACAGCTTGAACAATCTTGGTAGAGGGTCACCAAAGAAACATTCCTGCCAAGTTATATTGAAATCGGTCCATTGGTTTCTGAGAAGAAGATTTTTAAACTTTTCTATATAGATATATTTGGAAAATAAGCCCCTCCCAGTGGCGGCCATTGTTTTTTGACGAATCAAGATAACTTGAACAATCTTGGTAGAGGGTCAACAAGGAAAGATTTCTACCAAGTTATAATGAAATCGGTCCAGTGGTTTCTGACAAGAAGATTTTTAAAGTTTTCTATAGAGATATATAGGGAAAATAAGCCCCACCCCCTGGCAGAATTTTTTTTAGACAAATCATGACTGCTTGAACAATCTTGGTAGCAGGTCACCAAAGCAACATTCTTGCCAAGCTATATTGAAATTGGTCCATTGGTTTCTGACAAGAAGATTTTTAAACTTTTCTATATAGATATATAGGGAAATTAAGCCTCCCTCCCCACCCACCACCCGGCGGCAATGTTTTTTTTGACAAATCATGATAACTTGAACAATCTTGGTTAAGGGTCAAAAGGAAAGATTTCTGCCAAGTATTAATGAAATCGGTCCAGTGGTTTCTGAAAAAAAAATTTTTAAAGTTTTCTATATATAGGGAAAATAAGCCCCGCCCCCTAGCTGCTATGTTTTTTGACAAATCATGACGGCTTGGACAATCTTGGTAGAGGATCACCAAGGAAACATTTTTGCCTAGTTATATAGAAATCGGTCCAGTGCTTTCTAACATGAAGATTTTTAAAGTTTTCTATATAGATATATAGGGAAACAAGAGGCCCACGGGCCATGGCTCGCTCACCTGAGTCACTGCAGACATGCAGATGTTATGCAACATTTTTCCAATCCTATCATCACAACTAATGAAAAGATCATCATTTGAGCAGTTCTTAGTTTTGAAGAAGAATATATGGGCCTGACAGTCAATGGAGCATGATCATTTGAATAAACCATCAATCACATTTCAACAGTAGGATCAATGTGAAATTTGGTGGAAATTGGCTAAGTGGATTCTGAAGAATCATGATTTTATACATGTAAACAGCACAGTGGCAGAGAAATATAATAAATATAAACAAGATGATGGCCATCTAAGATTTCCAATCAGAACAATTTTAACTACTGTTGATCTACAATTCACTTGAATACTTTCAATATAAATGTATATGGCCCATACAAATGCATGGGGAAGCAAATTTGACCTTGGAGGTAAAAAGGTCAAACGTCAACATAGAACCATCATTTTAGCAATTTTGGTAGCTCTCCTGTCCCCCATAATTTGTGCAAAGATAAGGGCCCAGGGCTTATTTGGTTATGGAGAAGAAGATTTGTAAAATGTTTTTTACCATTATATGGGCATGGCAGCCATTTTGTTCAATGGACCATGCCCATTTTAGCAATCTTTCATTCTCCTGCCCAAGGAGGCTCTGCATGAAATTTGAGCAACACTGGCCCGGAGGCTTCAGAGGAAAAGTCATTTGAAATTATCAACATTTTTTCCATACAAATGTATGGGGCCCATACAAATGCATACAGAAGCAAACTTGACCTCGCCGTAAAATGGTTAAATGTCAATGTATGACAATTATTTTAGCAACCTTGGTAGACCGCCCGTTCCCGATGATATATGCAAACATTCAGCCACATGCCATCCTCGATTTTGGAGAATAACATTTTTAAATGTTTTTTTCCCATATAAATGCATAGGGAAGCAAACGACCTTGCCGTAAAAAGGTCAAATTTTAGCAACTTTGGTAGACCCTCCGTCCCCGATGAATTATGCAAAGATTCAGCCCCAAAGCATCCTCGGTTCTGGAGAAGAAGATTTTTAAATGTTTTTACCATATATGGGCATGGCGGCCATCTTGGTTAATGAACTGCGACCATTTTAGCAATCTTTTGTTCCCCCAACCTAAGGAGGCTCAATATGAAATTTGAGCAAATTTGGCCCAGAGGCTCCAGAGGAGATGTTATTTGAAATTCTGAACATTTTTCCCATATGAATGCATAAGGAAGCAAAATTGACCTTACCGCAAAAAGGTCAAATGTCAATGTACAACCATTATTTTAGCAACTTTGGTAGCCCTCCCATTCCCGATGATATGTGCAAAGATTCAGCCACAAGGCATGCTCGGTTTTGGAGAAGAAGATTTTTAAAGGTTTTTCCCATACAAAAGCATAGGGAAGCAAACTTGACCTTGCCGTAAAAAGGTCAAATGCCAACGTACGACAAATCTTATAACAACTTTGGTAGACCTCTTGTCCCTGATGATTCTTGCAAAGATTCAGCCCCAAGGCATCCTCGGTTATGGAGAAGATTTTTAAAGGTTTTTACCATATATGTGCATGGAGGCTATCTTGGGTCAACGGACCATGACCATTTTAGCAATCTTTCGTTCCCCCACCCTAAGGAGGCTCCACATGAAATCTGAGCAAAATTGGCTCAGCGGCTTCAGAGGAGAAGTCATTTGAAAATGTTAATGGACGGAGGAAAAGTGATCACTATAGCTCATCCTGAGCAGAGGTCAGGTGAGTTAAAAAAAAAAAGTCCCCCCCCCCCCCTGGCGGCCATGGTTTTTGACGTATCATGACGGCTTGAACAATCTTGGTAGAAAGTTACAAAAGAAACATTCCTGCCGTGTTATATTGAAATCGGTCCAGTGGTTTCTGACAAGAAGATTTTTAAACTTTTCTGTATAGATATATAGGGAAAATAAGCCCCGCCCTCTGGTGGCCATGTTTTTTGAGGAATCCAAATGGCTTGAACAATCTTGGTAGAGGATTACTAAAGGAACGTTTCTGTAAAATTATATTGAAATCGACCCAGTGTTTCTGACAAGAAGCTTTTAAAAGTTTTCCATATAGATATATACATGTAGGAAAAATAAGCTCCGCCCCCTGGCAGCCATGTTTTTTGACGAATCCAGATGGCTTGAACAATCTTGGTACAGGATCACCAAACAAACATTCCTGCAAAATTATATTGAAATCGGTCCAGTGGTTTCTGACAAGAAGATTTTTAAAGTTTTCTATATAGATATAAAGGGAAAATAAGCCCCGCCCCCTGGCGGCCATGTTTTTTGACGAATCCAAATGGCTTGAACAATCTTGGTAGAGGATCATCAAAGTAACACTCCTGCAAAATTATATTGAAATTGGTCATACTTTACTGGATGTATTTGGCCAGACAGTCCCGAGCAAACATTGTAAACCCCCATGAGATGCTACAAAATGCGGTGTCACATCAGGGGCTAAACTGTTTGCCACCCATTGAGCTATTTTTAGACAAAACATTCGGTAGTAAATTGTACTTGTTAGCTCACCTGAGCGCAAAGTGCTCATGGTGAACTATTGTGGTCAGTCAATGTCCATCGTCCGTCATGCGACGTCAACAATTGATTTAAAAGCCTACTCCTACACCCCTGGGCAAATTGACTCGATACTTGGTAGGAAGCATCGGGGTGACTTGTACATCAAAAATAGCTAAAATCATGCCGATCGGAAATCCAAGATAGCCACCATCTTGAAAATCTATTTTTCGCTTCTTCTCCTGAACCGAAAAGCCAATTGACTCCAAACTTTCTAGGAAGCACTGGGGTGACTTGTAGATCAAAAATAGTTAAAATCTTGCCAATCGAAAATCCAAGATGGCCGCCATGGCAGCCATCTTAAATCTATTTTTCGCTTCTTCTCCTGAACCGAAAGGCCAATTGACTCCAAACTTGCTAGGAAGCATCGGGGTGACTTGTAGATCAAAAATAGCTAAAATCATGCTGATCGGAAATCCAAGATGGCCACCATCTTGAAAATCTATTTTTCGCTTCTTCTCCTGAACGGAAAGGCCAATTGACTCCAAACTTGCTAAGAAGCATCGGGGTGACTTGTAGATCAAAAATAGCTAAAATCATGCTGATCGGAAATCCAAGATGGCCGCCATGGCAGCCATCTTGAAAATCTATTTTTCGCTTCTTCTCCTGAACCGAAAGGCCAGTTGACTCCAAACTTGGTAGGAAGCATAGGGGTGACTTATAGATCAAAAGACGCTAAAATCATTCCAAACAGAAATCCAAGATGGCCACCATGGCGGCCATTTTGAAAATCTATTTTTCGCTTCTTCTCCTGAGCCGAAAGGCCAACTGACTCCAAACTTGGTAGGAAGCATCAGGGTGACTTGTAGATCAAAAATAGCTAAAACCATGCTGATCGGAAGTCCAAGAGGGCCACCCTGGTGGCCATCTTGAAAATCTTTTTTTCGCTTCTTCTCCTAAACCCAAAAGCTAGTTGACTTGAAACTTGGTAGGAAGCATCGGGGTGACTTGTACATCAAAAATAGCTAAAATCATGCCGATCGGAAATCCAAGATGGCCACCATCTTGAAAATCTATTTTTCGCTTCTTCTCCTGAACCGAAAAGTCAATTGACTCCAAACTTTCTAGGAAGCACTGGGGTGACTTGTAGATCAAAAATAGTTAAAATCTTGCCAATCGAAAATCCAAGATGGCCGCCATGGCAGCCATCTTAAATCTATTTTTCGCTTCTTCTCCTGAACCGAAAGGCCAATTGACTCCAAACTTGCTAGGAAGCATCGGGGTGACTTGTAGATCAAAAATAGCTAAAATCATGCTGATCGGAAATCCAAGATGGCCACCATCTTGAAAATCTATTTTTCGCTTCTTCTCCTGAACGGAAAGGCCAATTGACTCCAAACTTGCTAAGAAGCATCGGGGTGACTTGTAGATCAAAAATAGCTAAAATCATGCTGATCGGAAATCCAAGATGGCCGCCATGGCAGCCATCTTGAAAATCTATTTTTCGCTTCTTCTCCTGAACCGAAAGGCCAATTGACTCCAAACTTGGTAGGAAGCATAGGGGTGACTTATAGATCAAAAGACGCTAAAATCATTCCAAACAGAAATCCAAGATGGCCACCATGGCGGCCATTTTGAAAATCTATTTTTCGCTTCTTCTCCTGAGCCGAAAGGCCAACTGACTCCAAACTTGGTAGGAAGCATCAGGGTGACTTGTAGATCAAAAATAGCTAAAACCATGCTGATCGGAAGTCCAAGAGGGCCACCCTGGTGGCCATCTTGAAAATCTTTTTTTCGCTTCTTCTCCTAAACCCAAAAGCTAGTTGACTTGAAACTTGGTAGGAAGCATCGGGGTGACTTATAGATTAAAAATGGCTAAAATCGTTCTGATTGGAAATCCAAGATGGCTGCCATGGTGGCCATTTTGAAAATGTAGATTTTTCACTTCTTCTCCTGAATCAAAAGGCTTATTGGCTTTAAACTAGGTAGGAAGCATCAGGGTGACCTGTAGATCAAAAATAGATAAAATCATCCGTATCAGAAATCCAAGATGGCCGCTATGACAGCCATCTTTAAAATCTATTTTTCGCTTCTTCTCCTGAATTGAAAAGCCATTTGACTCGAAACTTGGTAGGAAGCATTTAGGTGACTTGTAGATCTAAAATAGCTTAAATTGTTTGGATAGGAAATCCAAGATGGCTGTCATGGCGGCCATCTTGAAACTCTTTTCCTTTCACTTATTTTCCTGAACCAAAGGGTCAGTTAATTTGAAAATTGGTAGGAAGCATCAGGATGACATGTTGATATAAAAATAGCTAAAATCCTTCCGATTGGAAATCCAAGATGGTGGCCATCTTGAAAATCTATTTTTCTTTACTTCTTCTGAACTGAAAGACCATTTATTGACTCGAAACTTGGTAGGAAGCATCAGGGTCTTTTGTAGATAAAAAAACGCTCAAATGGTTGCGATAAGAAATCTCAAATTGCGGCTATGGTGGCCATCTTGAAAATCTGTTTTGAACTTTTTCCCCTGAACCGAAAGGGCAATTGACTTAAAGTTCATTGGAAGTATCGAAGTGACTTGTAGATCAACAGTAGCTAAAAGTCATTCTGATTGGAAATCCAAGATGGCTACCATCTTGTTTATGTTTATTATATTTCCCTGCCACTGTGCTGTTTACATGTATAAAATCATGATTCTTCAGAAACCACTTAGGCAATAGCAACCAAATTTCACATTGATCCTTTTGTTGAAATGTGATTGAGAGTTTGTTCAAATGATCACGCTCCATTGACTGTCTTGCCATATATAATATTCATCTTAAAAATTAAGAACTGCTTAAAGGATGATCTTTTCATTAGTTGCGATGACAGGATTGGAAAAATATTACATAACATCTGCATATCTGCACTCACAATGCTACTCAGGTGAGTGGCCCGTGGGCCTCTTGTTCAATTTTAAATAAAGTATGGTAAGGAGTTGAGGTGAGTAACCGACCCAGAAATCAAATTTCGGGTAAGGTGTTCACATGCTGTGTTTAAAGGAGTGTAGATATTGATGTAATGTATGTACAAGAATCTCAGACATGTGACAGACTATTGAAGCGATATATGAGCCTCTTCATGGGATAAAAATCTTATGCCATATGCAAACAACAAAGACACGTGGTTTTTGCTATGCGCAGTCTGATCAGCACCGTTGTTGTTCGCTGTCAAGACAGTAAACAACCTATCAAAACTTTCAAGACTAGCTAATCTGGCACAATGGCCGAGTTAGCCAGTCTACGGCTGAGTAAGCAGGTCTGAGTCTTATTTGGTCGAAAACCTCGAAGACAGGTTTTTCATGTCGTTGCTTATATATTATCTGTACTTTGACAAAGTGCAGGGAGACTTTGTAGCGGCATCACACAGTGCTAAACACAAGCTACAATTGGATTAATTAACGCATAATTTTACTGCAAGCATATTTTATTTTCGGGCTTCAGAAGGGGGAAAATAGGACCTTATGCACATACTCCTTTCAACTTCTTAAACCTCATTGAAATATATTTATATTGGAAAGATTATTAAATCCAGAAAATAGGAGCTAAATTTTGCAGTAAGGAGGGTGTACATGCCGAAAAATTGTTATGCCATGAATTATATGATTTTTGCTTAAAGGATCTGTTTTAAGGTCTTTGTGAACATGTCGCTTTGCGACAAATGTCTTATATTGAATTAATTTTCTCCGTAACACATTATCCAAGTTGATTAAATAATATATAGAGGCTGTTGCATTATGTGAGGGATTTTTACAGATCCCTCATTTATTATTCGGAACTAGCGAAACTATTTGGAACTAGCCAAATCAGTGGAGAACTTCACATTCATCACAAGGGCAGATAACCTAAGGCGAAGGACAAAGTCTTTGGTGTGATATTTCAAGGAAGGCTAGTACTCTGTATCAGCCAATAAAGTCCAAATTTTGATCAGCCACTTATTTGGAAATTGTTATGAAGCATAACTTTACCTGGTTCTAGCCAAATGACTGTATCTGATCAATTGTGCCAGCTTTAGTGTTCAGACAACAAAATTCACTTGCCTACACCTATATGCTTATGTGTGTGCAGAGTTGGAGCATGGGCATGTCACTATGACTTTGAGGATTCAAAATGTTCTTGGTATTTTTGCAGCTAATAAAAATTGTCCAGATAATTGAGGAGTGTGGGTAAAAAATATTTCAGTCATTATAAATAAAGATAAAGAGCCTTAAATAAAAGGTTGCATATAAGAATTTAAGAAATAGACAATATAAGCTGTGTAGAGCTTTTAATGCTTATAAGTTCTTTCAACAGCTAGCCCTACTGGGATGTCCAACAGAACCATGATCAAAATCAAGATTTGTGATCTAGTTTGCTAAGTTTTTACTATACATATGTGTACAGTATAATAATTACTGTATTTTTTAAGTCTAGTCCCATATAATTCACATCTTAGAATTTTTTGCTGTTATTATTTAGCCCGGTTTCATTTATTTTCACGTTACTAATGGTAAAACGTTTCATCATAACTACTTACAGAGACAAATGCTGAAAATAATTCTGAAGTCATCTAAATTATTATCTGAGGATTTATTTTATGTACAAATAATGCAGTTCTTTGGATTTGATTTGTGAAAGCATTTGTGTAAACAAGCCAACCATGTTGCCGCCATTTTGAACCAAAAGCCATGTAACTTCGCTTTAATTAAATTTTTGGCAGAAAATCATCATGTAATTGTAATGTGATTTTTGCAAATTTTGGCCATTTTCAAAATAAAATACGGATACCGTATTAATCCGCCTATAAGACGATTTGTTTATAAGACGGGGGCTGTTTTTGGGCCCTTCCCAGGCAGGAAAAAAGTCGCCTGTCGGAGACATTCCCTGCCACTCAGAAATTCCTAAAGTACATGAAGACATCGGCGATGATTGGTCAGATTTGTAAGTGAATTTATCACGGAGCAGGAATTAAAAAAAACTCCCAACACCACATACAAGCACGCATACCGTATTTAACTGTGTATAACACGCACCTTATTTACCCAGAAAACGTTTATAAAAATCCGATGTGTATTATTTATAGGAACACCAAAATCGGGACAGAAATCACCAAGATAATCGGTCGCGAAAACTCATGACATTCACGATCGCCTGTTAAAAATGCGAAATAGAATGATTGCTATAAGATATTCAAGATTTTTTATACCTATCTCGCCCATACCAGGGTTCTGGCAGCTCAAAACAAGCAACTCGATCTGATTTGTAGTAATTTGATATCCTTTTCATGTCCATGCTTTTTTTGTTTACGCTTTTTTATTTTGCTGATCATGTGATCTCTTCAAAGGGAAACTACTCAAACAGGCATATGCATATGAATCTGTATTGATTACCGGACTTTGACACGACTCAACCGTAACTTGAATAAATCAGCCTGCACAACTGATTTATTGTAGTTCAAAATAGGAAATAAATTTGGTAGAACATAAATATTGGCACGAACGATCATACATTGAAAAAATAAAAAAGTATTTAAGTTTATGCAATTATTAAAATTATTGATAATAAACAAAACCAACTGGGCTTTTGAGGTAGGTAGATCGGTCATTTGCATTTTATCTTTTATTTTCTTACCACCCAGCTAGCATTCTACGTAAATCTATATCGGGCCGTCATCGAGCATATGACTGGGCATATGTTTATCTTTTTTTTTTTTTTTTTTTTTTTTTTTTTTTTCTTTTTTTTTATTTAAACTTTTCTTCCAACTTACCAAAAAAATTGTTTGAAATAAACAATGTTTATGATAAAGAAAATCAAACTACCAGCATACATCTGTGCACTTAATTGGTTAATTGGCAGTCAGAATGACAACTAGTCGACTTTAGTTGTTGTTTGCATTGCCCTGAGGCACTGAGTTGATAATTTCACGTCTCAGTTAAGAAAGTGACACAAAGAAGGTGTTAATTATGAAAACACAAAAGAAATAACTACATTTTTATTATCATAGCGTCTAAAGTGGGGAAGCAAAGAACTGCCTACACTACATCAAGTTGCCTGAGGCCCATGGTAACAGCTGCACAACGAAAATTCAGTTAGCATTATCGTAAATTCGGCCTGTTTCTACTCTAAACCTTCCGAGTTCGGCCATTTTCAACTCAGTCCTAGTGAAATTTGACACTTAGTATCTGGTAACTTAGTAAATAACGCACAGATAAATTCTTCGTGTTTTACATAGAACATCTCTTTTTTTTATTTCAAAACTATTTAGCAAATATTCAGTGCGTGTTATACACGGGTGCGAGTAATACACAGAAAAAATTCGGTACTTCACCTACAAAATTACCTTGCTGCTATTTCTGTCAAGGGACGAAGGTAAACATTATATCCTTCTACCGGTTTCGAAGATCGGCATTTTCCGTGACCACGTGGCACCACCGGACTTTGCCGAAAATACCGATATGGCCAAAGATCTTGATTATAAGATGGGTCTGGATTTTTGGGGGCTTTTTTTTTTTTTTTTTTGGAAAAATCCCCGTCTTATAGGCGGATTAATACGGTACCTTAGATTTGATATTTTCATAGAAAAAATAAGTTAGTCTTAGCTGTAAAAATTGATTTAATAGATATAGGTGTAAATGTCATTAAGGACTGTTATCACCACGGTCAATATATTTCTTTTCTAAGCGGAAATCACAAAACAACAGTGTATTTCTGAAAACAAACCTTGCCCACTAAAGCGTGACTTTGTATTTAAAACATCCAGCAGGTAGGTGGCGCTGCCGTTTATTTTCATTGAGAAATCAGTTTAACGCAATATTGAATTTAACGCGAAAATACATGGAGTATATTACTTTTATTCACACAGACTATTTAGGCTGACAAAATTAATCAGATAATTGATTAACTGATCTATAAATTCCACAAAAATGATTATCATTACAGATGTCTTATAATCAATGAGACGCCACATTTTGCGGCATCCCATCTGGGTCTACACTGTTTGCTCAGGCCTATTTGACCAAATACATACAGTAAAGTATAACATGGGAAGAGTCCTGCTCAGACAGACAAGTAAATTGACCAAATCTTTTGTGATAAATAATCGATCACAATGACAGGAGTGATAATCGACCAGATTAGCCAGCCTTAGAGTCTATTTATACATTGTATTTGCTGTATGATGATTCTAGCGAATAAAAAGAAAAGAAAAAAAATGCAACAATGTATCCATTTAAAGATACTGCCTCCAGATTTGTGGGACTTTTACCCAACCCGATCACATGATGAACAGGCCCTGCCTAAGGCAACTCTGCCCTGGAGACTATAGGCAGCCCAACTACTTCGCTGGCCCCGATGGGCGGGGGCCGTGGTCTGTGGGTCGTGATTTCTGAATACCCGATAATCAGTGCACGCCGGTAATAGGTACCAAGTTACGCTACACTACCGGTCACAGGAGCTTGACATTGGATAATTTCTACTTATAGGGCCTGTCCTTCGAACCTTCGATTATTTCATAATCGTAGGGACAGGCCCTATAAGTAGAAATTAGCAAACGTCAAGCTCCTGTGCTACCGGTTGCCTACATGAAATGCACTTTACGGCATCAGGAATTTTGCTGAAGAACTGAACAAGTATCTGTTGTTGTTTTTCACGTGCGACACACCATGAATTTCAAAAATGCAGGTAAAAGAAGCTTTCATGTCTGTAGCCTCGCGAAAAATAAACTGTTCGACAGCCGGTAGATTCTAGTAAACAAGCTGGTTGTCATACGACAACACACACAGTTGTCGCAACACCCAGAAGGTCGGAAACCAGACACGATACGTATCGCTGAGCACTTTCATTGGCTGACTGACATGTCTCAGTCGAAACACTCGGTGTTATTCGCTTTAATCATTGCGACTTTTCAGGCCACGGCAAGGGTCCGCACACACAATTCTGTTCTATTCCATACGTGTTATCATTTGACGCCACCGTCGTGGCTGCTTCTTCGCGGCTGCTTCTTCGCAGCCACGAGGCGGTGTCGCTACAAGAAAATGCATCTGTATTATTGCAAGGAAGTATCCATCAAAGAGATGGGATATTTAGTCCTGATTCAAGAGGGCGTCAATGCCTACCATGTTGTTTAGTATTATTGGTGAAAGCTGTACAGAAAAGGATCTGTACCAACAAGTTGAATGTCAACAACATGAATGAAATTCTGTTTGCAGGAGATAAATTATACAAGTATGCAAAAAAGAATGCCAAGACATATCATGACTATTTAGAGCCATGTGATTTGCCATCTTATTTTTCACTTGACAACCAGCATTATCCCTGGAAAGTGAAAAAAAAAAATAAATAAACATTTTCAGGAAATTTAAATATCTTATCCTTAGTGGAGTATCTATCCTTTCCTTGATTTAGAGACAGGACTCGCTATGACTTTCTCATTCAACCCATATGCAGTCTTCATTTGCAACGGCTTTTCTATTGCATTATTGGAACAAGGTGACTGTTTCTACCTTTTTGAGTCACATGCAAGAGCTTCAGATGGAATGCCAAATGTTAATGAAAAAAAAACTTTTTGTTAAAGAAAACAAATATAACTGGCATTTTCCTTACATTTGCGTAGATTGTTTAGTTTTGATAATTCCTTTACTACAACAGCGGTGAGTCAGTTTGATTTGCATTCGCTCTGTATATCTCATGTTTGCAGGGAGACCATAAAATGATAGAATGTAGGAAAGAAAGTATCAGGAAAAAAAGTATCCGGAAAAAAAGTATCGGAAAAAAAGAATCCGGAAAAAAAGTATCAGGAAAAAAAATAAGTCTCAGTTTCATGAACAAAGGATAGATAAAAGGCTATGTAATGTCATCCTAATTAATCTTTAATTGCATTTTGATCATTCAGTACCAAAATTCAGTGTTAATCCTGACTAATGGTAAGGTTTTTAATTGCGCTTTGATAATTCAGTACCAAACTTTGGTACCAATCATAATCATGTTAATCCTGATTGATGGTAAAGGTCAATGGTAATTAAATTGTTTACTGTTTGTTGATTGTTTTGTTAATTTATTATTGACTTTAATGAGTTTGTTTGAAATTATCATTGCTAAACAAAACAATTATATGCAGACATAATCTTAAATGGTCTTTAAAGTACCCTTTGATCAAGTAAGTGCAAACATTCATATTTTTTAAAATGATTTTATTTCTGATTTTTATTTTTGATTGATAATTTGCATGTTTATCACAAAAATCACAATTTGTAAATTTTGGATAAAGTATAATCCCATTGGTAGAAATTAACATGTAAATTGTTAATACATGTATATAAGCTGAAAAAGTTAATTTTCTATCAGTATATTGTGTGCAATTTTTTCATATGTGCTTATCTATATAAGAAAAAATGGAGTTAATTACAACTTCTAAAGGTGGACTTAAGTTATGTTTTGAGGGTTTTATGTATACCAAGGCCTATACTAGAAAGACAAAAGTGTGGTGGAAGTGTTCCAAGAAAACTAGCTTAGGGTGCCGTGCTACTTTGAGTACTGCACAAGACCACACAAATCCAGTTCCTGGGCAGCCACACAACCATCAAGCGGATGAGACAGATGTGGTATATATTAAACATAGAAAAAACATGCGTGACCAAGCTGCTTCTTCCTTAGACAAACCATTCCAGATCTTTGCCCAAACAGTTTCCCAGATGCCGCCTGAGGTTCTATCATTCTTACCAACTGAGGAAAACGTGAAACGTAGTTTACATTACCAGCGTCGTACACCTCCTGTTCCACAGAATCTGTCAGAATTTGTCATTCCAGACGAATGGACAACAACTGCCGGTGTCAACCAAGAACCCTTCCTTCTGTATGACAATGGTCCTGACAGCAATTCCCGAGTTATAGCCTTTGCTACAGAGGCTGACCTACGCCGACTATCTGCAGCTGATACTGTTTTCATGGACGGAAACTTTGCCATGGCACCTAAACTATTCTCCCAACTTTATGTTCTTCGAGTTCCTTTCGGAGAAACGTCTGTGACATGTGTTTATGCGCTCTTACAACACAAAACTCGCGCTGCCTATGATGAGTTGTTACAGGCAATAGTTGATAAATGTGAAGCCATTGGATTAGTCATGAACGTTCAGACAATTATCACAGACTTTGAGGAAGCTGTACTGCGTGCTGTAGCAGGTGTGTTTGGTCGCGATGTTAACAGCAAGGGGTGCTTCTACCATTTAACACAAAGTACCTGGAGAAAGATTCAAAGCCTTGGACTAGCTCAACATTATAAGTCCAATGAAGATTTCAGACAGTTTTGTGGCATGCTTGATGGATTAGCTTTTCTGCCACATGCTGATGTTCAACAAGGAATAGAGTATTTAAAGACAATTGCTCCGGCTGAAGCTACAGACCTTGTGGCATACTTCGACAAAACATATGTTAGTGGTACATTCAGGTTACTTCCAGGTGACAACAATATTATTCGTGTGCGACATGTTCAACCGCTCTACCCACCTGTAGTCTGGAGTGTCCATGAGGCTACACTGAACGACAGTCCAAGGACAAATAATGTGTGTGAAGGATGGAATAATAAATTTCTTAATCTTGTTGGACACTACCATCCATCAGTTTGGAAACTAATCCAGTGGTTCCAAAAAGAAAATGCTACCGTCAGGACAGTGATCCAACAGGATGCTGTTGGGAGGTGGTCGGGTGGTGCGAAGGTGTCATGTATCTTATGTCACCGGGGCGTCCAACTGATATTGGCTTACAGTTGGGCAAGGCCTGCTATCCTTGTAGCAGGTAAGGGTTGAGGGGGAATGTTTTTATTTCTTCTGTTTCTTCACTTTCATTCCTGTTCCTCTTTCTTCCCTGTTCCTCTCTTTCATCTCTCCGACTATCTCTTCTATCACCCTTCTCCCTTTCTCTGGGAGACGACACAAAATGACCCACAAGGGTTGACGTGTCGTTAAACCCCAACACAATCAAAAAGGATGCTGTTGGAAATCCTCCCAAAAGGCGTGTTAAAAAAGGACTTGAACGCTTGCAGCATCGTCTAAGAACTCTTTGTGAGCAGTACAATAGCGGCAATAAAACTCTTCCAGAATTCCTTGAAGGAGTGGGACACAACATACGCATTAACAAACACTATGAAATCAATGAGTGACAAATACATTGTAAACTTGATCGTCGAAAAAACGAAAATATAGATTGAGGATACTTATTAGAACCACCTCATTGAGGCGTTTCTAACGAGTACCCACAATCTATATTTTAGAGCAGAAATAAAAAAAACATAAAGTATACCCCTGTAAACCCCAGTTTTACTATATAAAAGTGGGGTTCAAGGGGGTCAAACTAATATAGGCGTGTTTTCCAATCATGAGGTTTAAAGGCCCTCTCAACACTATTTAGGTCATTTTGGACAAATACTTTGTGCGGTCACTTTCATTTGCATGGAGGCACAAAATGCTTAGGTTAGTAAGGTATTGTGGTGAATGGTGAAAAGAGAGATAGCTCAAAATGAGGAATTTCTCTTTTTACTAAACCAGAAAAGTAGACTTCAGCATCAAATCTATGATAATGTTGTATTGATATATTGCAATTAAAAACACATTGTTCACACATGTCTTTATTACATCATTACGTTAATTGGAGGTTTAACATCCCTGTCTACACTATATAGGTCATTTTCAGCTTGTGGGACTTTTACCCAACATTGATATGAAATGACATCCCAAGCCCTGCCACCCAATGAAACCCAAATAGGGTTCATGAGCATGGAGATCCGACTTGCACACTTAGCTCAAATGAGGAATTTCTCTTTTTACATCCCTGTCTACACTATATAGGTCATTTTGGATAGTTGCTTCTAACTTGTGAGTCTTTTACGAAACATTGAGATGAAATGACATCTCAAGCCCTTTTATAAGGTAAGGATTACAGAGATAGGTTGCAAAATTTATTATTAAACTGAAAAGTACTAGTAAACATACAAAAGGATCCTAATCATCATCTCATTGTAACATCAGAGGCGAATCTGGTTGAAACTGATACTTTTTTTCCGGATACTTTTTTTCCTACTCAAAAGTGATACTTTTTTTCCGATACTTTTTTTCCTGATACTTTATTTCCGATTACCAAAATGATACCAATGAGCTGGGTTTCAAGTTTGTGACATAACTACCTATCCTCCTTTACAAGAATGTATTTCATTTGAGTTGTGTCCATCACAGCCTTATGCTTCCTCCCAGCTTGCTGACAGCTTAAATGAACACGGTTCCGCATTACTTGATTCACCCCTTATATGTGAAGAATTGCAAACCTCCCTGAATAAGAAACGTAAGTTAAGTGACACATCAAAAGATGGTTTGAGCAGTAAGAAATTTAAAAACAAAGAAAGTGCTATAGTCACACAGTTTCACAAGTTGGTGTCTTGTGGTCCCCAGTACATATGTACAAGTTGTTGTCAAACATTTTTCAGACATTCTGATGTTAAATTTGATATTCAGGGTCTAAAGCCCGAGATGAAAAGACTCTGTACATTAGGACATAAAAGTGTGGAGGATAAGGAATGGATCTGTCAACAATGTGCTAATAGTTTGAAGAAAAATAACTTGAACAAATATCTTCCTTTTTGTCAAGCCCGCTTGCGCTGAGCAAGACATAGTCACCATAGCTGCATTTAAGTGTATATTAGTGAGTCCATCCGTATTTGTCCGTCCTAGCTAGAAATTTTGCATGCAGAATCATCTTTCAGTGTAGTTTGAAATTTCTCCAAGACTTGGCCTTGAGGTCAGATTTGTCAAGGACATGCACTTACCAGCAGAATTTAAGAGTTTTTAAAGAAAGTCTTCTATTCAGGAAGTGCAATGCCCAGATGCTTGATATATTCCATAGAGCTCCATCTTATCGTATAGTATTGGTAGCATTGGAATGTCGTCTATCTTCTTTGCATGTATTGTGTAAAATTGCATAGAAGATACACAGCACTCCATTAGTACTTTACAAGCTAGCAGACTCTTAGGACTATCAGTCCTTTGATTATATCATTATCAATATTTCACCCAACAATGACTACTTTCGCACTTTTTTCTTCCATGCACAGCCAGGTTTCAAAATCTGCATATTTTCTACTACGACTGCATACAAATATTAAAGGGGGCGGGGTCTATGCAGGGTAAATCCCCTTTCTCGGGCGAATTCGCTAAAGTGGTGCTCCGACTAATGAAGATGAAATAAAAAAAAGAAGTCATTGGTACATTGGTTTCTTTTCACCTGTATTGACATTTAAGCCGAGCATGTTATCATCAATAGAACATGTTGGCTAGTTCTTGAGCAATCGGCCCTTTAATGGCACATGGGACAGCAAAGACCTGGAAAGGTCTGTGTTTCAGCACAGTCTGATCAGGGTTATCAGTGCCTACTTACACAATGAGCGGCAATATTAGAATATATACTTTAAGTATAGGAATTGGCAAACCTGAAGAAACAGTACGTCGTCTGATCACTGTTTTGTACTTCCTCCAGCAGTTTTAGGACAAAACAACATGTAAGAAGATGGATTTGTTCTAAGTTTAGGACAAGAACGATAAGAAGTACGTTCCCAACTGGCATGCACCGTTGAAACAATGTCGATTCAACATTGATTCAACGTCTAGTTGAATCAACGTTGAATCGACGTTGTTTCAACGTTAAGTGCCTACTGGATTGTTCCAATATTTACGGAAAATACAGTAGAAGGCATTGTTCAGACTGTATAGGTGTACAAGTGATCTAAATACATATAGCTGCTATTCATGTATGGCATAACCGACATTTTTTGAGGTAAGTTATCATTGTTTAGCTAACAAACATCGCACTATAACAGGTTGCAATATCTACTTCAAAACAACTAACCAATTAAAACCAACATTGTTCAAGTAATAAGTTTTAGTGCGTTCGTGTGTTATTTGCGTACATTTAGCTACAAACACAAAACGACACAATCTCTTGATAACAGCTTGTACGATTATGTCTTCCCGAGTGAAAAGAAGCTTTTTGTTTGACATAAACTTATTCATTTAGCTATTGGAACTACTGAACATTAGTATATTAATATACTTATATATGTCAGAGTGAGGTTTCGTGCGGAAAAAAACAAACAAAAAAAAAAAAAAAACGGTTTACGCTTTTCAGCGGACCGTTCCAAGTGATTCCTTTCATCACGAAATCATACCTATATACTTATATATAGTAAAAGTTGGGTTACAGGGGTACACATATTTGTTTTCTTTTTTCTGCTCTAAAACATAGGTTGTGGGTACTCGTTAGAACCGCCTGGCCAAGGCGGTTCTAACGAGTACCACAATCTCTGTTTTGAGCAGAAATATGACAAATATCAGCATTTTAATCTGACAACTTTCAGTTTTTGGTGTTAAAATTTTCAATATATTTGAATAGGCGTGTTTTCGTAATGGTTGTTTTTATGTATGTATGCGTCGGTGGTTTCATAAGTGCCTTTTGGCGTCACAACAATATCTTATCGTTGAAAATTTCTGAAATTAGGGGTCGCATTCCCTTTAACCCTAGTCGGTGGATTCATAAGTGCCTTTTGTCGTCACAACAATATCTTATCGTTGAAAAATTCTGAAATTAGGGGTCGCATTCCCTTTAACCATTTTCTTGCTGAGCTCGGATATACCCTACAGTTGCAAACAGTGTAGATCCAGATCAGTTGGCTTCTGAAGAAACCAACTGATCTGAATCTGCACTGCTTGTCATTTAATATGTGAATTTATATCAACAATCTGGATCAAGTAATCTGATTGGCTGAAAATTAGAGGTGAGTGTTGCAATTTAATTCATTCAGCATGACAAGTGTTAATATGGATAAATACTTTCATAATGTATGGTGCAAAAGTGAACAAAATCTTTTACACAAATGCTGGTGTTTACAAATAAACAAGTAAATAAATAAATAGATAAATAAATGAACAAATAAAATCTGTATACTTTGTACTGGCCCGAAGTATGCTATATTAAAAATATACTTACAGGGTCTTGCCAGGACTGAAAATTACTTTTTCGCGGTTTTGAAGCGCTACGGCTTTGCGAGAAACGTGCTGTCTGGCCGAGAGGTGCCGACATGACATTATTCAATACACCCTTATCAGCTAAGGCAACCCGCGTCTGTTTTGTAGACTGCTCAGTTGTTTGGATCCCGATCGGTGCTATATGCCCTGATCAGCATGTATATATGTGAGCAGTATATTTGGATGAAACGATAGAGCGGTCAGGGAGGGCGTATTGTCTACCAAGCGTGACGAGAAATATGATTATACTGCACGTTTTAACCTGATATGCATCTTTAGGTTAATGTTAAATATATACTGTTCATAAAATCTTTTACTGTCTATAGCGTTTAGTGCGTTTTGGCGGCCGTAAAGAGATTATTATCGTTAGGGTCACTGAGTACATTCTGATACATGTAACATGGAAAACCATGCCTTGTTTTTCTCTTAGAAAATTTCACCCCCATCTTCCCGACTATTACTACATCAAAGTCGGGTTAGTGCATTTCCATATGTTTCTGATGACTGAGACCATAAAACTCTGCCCAGATGCCAATAAAATGATGCTCTGTTATGCAATTAGGTAAGTAATACTGATAAGACAGTTAACTAGAAACCCCAACACAAAACTCTTAAATATAAAACACAATGAAGTAGCTCAAAAGGGATTCTAAAATCTGCATCTGCATGAAAAATTAATCAAATTACACATTTTAAACGGCTTTCTATGTTGAAAAATGAAGATTTTAAGACTATATATTACAGTGTAGGGAACCAGTGTTATCAGAGAAAAGTAGTCTCCCAGGCAAATCTGGTAATACCACCTGTTGTAAACAGACTCATTAGTGTAGGAGATTTGAGAGCAATTGCCATAAAACATCTTGTTGAATTATCAGTTGAGCATGAATTTTTTGCCACTTTTTTTCTAAGAGAAAAACTTGTCATGCGATTTCTGCATAAGCCCGAGCTAGGGAGAAACCCTGCAATCTACAGTGAACCCATATTGATAAAGAGTCTAAGTAAGATATGTTACAGACTCCGATTTTGTTCGCTTTTGTGTGTTTGTTTGTGTGTCCGGTTTTCAAAGGACAACCTTCAGACATTTGCGCCCAGCGAAGGTTCAGATCAGCCTGCGAATTCTGATCAGAATCTTCATTGGGTGCATGTAGGATAGCCAAGGATGCAGTTTCTTCCTGTGGACAATGAAAACATTAATCAGACTGCGCGAATGGTCTAGGTCACAGACTTAGAATTTTCATGTTAGAGTATAAAGCTAAAGATTTTAGGACGTCATTATTTCCAAACCCTTTGTTTTGGTTTCTATATTGTATGATGATATATACAGTGCCATCCCCATTCCCCTAATTGACCTCAAGTTCAAGGTCATAAATGGTTTAGGAGCTTATTATTTCCAGACAGTTGATGGATTTTGTTTGTGTTTGGTATGATGATAGATACTGATTCAAAATTTTATTTCAAGTACCATACTTATCCCTATTTCAGCTGACCATAATAAATATAGAGGATTGATATCCATATAACTGCAGACTGGTGTTCTCATCTGTCTCCCAAAACACATAATAGCTAAAAGTGTGTCATCCTTGACTGCAGTGAAATACACATTCTAAGTGCTTTAAAGAGAAAATGGACAACCTCAGACGAGCTGCTCTGTCTGTCGACAGATCTTATTTTTCTATTGACTGTCCCAAGGCGCTTCCTCTCGTACAATTTCTATACGTAATTGTTTAGGTGGTCAGTCTATTGTCTATAGAGGTGTGCTGTATTTCGTAATAAGCATCACGAAAACCTACCTATATGATTTTGACCCCCTTAAACCCCACTTTTATATAGTAAAACTGGGGTTTACAGGGGTATACATTATTTTTCTTATTTCTGCTCAAAAACATAAATTTTGGTACTCGTTAGAACCGCCTCGGCGAGGCGGTTCTAACGAGTACCCACAATCTATGTTTTGAGCAGGAATATGAAAAATATCAGATTTTTTTTTATCTAAAAAAAATGCCATTTTTTGGTGGTAAAATTTTCAATATATTTGAATAGGCGTGTTTTCGTACTGGTATATTATTGTGCATATGTTCATGTCTCGTCTGCTTGTATTGGCTCAGGATGTGTGTATTGATTGACCTTGGCTTTTCCTGGGTGTTCGACATTTAATCTCTAGAATGTGAGGCAGAAATGGGTCATGCACTAAACTGATCAAATGTTTGTATCAGTATCCAACAACGGTCCAAGTAATTACCTTCACCATTTAGAAATTCAGGCGATACATATCTTCAAAAACTTTAACATAAAATTTAAGCATTACAAATTCATCTTAATTCATGACCTTAACCTCAAGATGACTGAGAAAGCTTGACTTTCAACGAATAAAACGTCTAGACGTTGAATCAACGTCGACTCGACGTTGTTTCAACGTTAATTGCCTACTGGATTGTTCCCATATGTACGGAAAATACAGTAGAAGGCACTGTTCAGACTGTATATGTGCACAGGTTGATCTAGATAGTTGTTGTTCGTGTATGGCATAACCGACATTTTTTTAGGTAAGTTATCATTGTTTTAGCTAACAAACATCGCACTATGACAGGTTGTAAGATCTACTTCAAAACAACTAACCAATTTAAACCATACATTGTTCAAGTAATAAGTTTAAGTGCGTTCGTGTGTTATTTGCGTACATTTAGTACAAACACAAAACGACACAATCTCTGGATAACAGCTTGTACAGTTATGTCTTCCCGAGTGAAAAGAAGCATTTTGTTTGACATAAAAGTATTCATTTAGCTATTAGAACTACTTAACATTAGTATTTTAATATACTTATATACGACAGATTGAGGTTTCGCGCGGAGAAAAAAAAAAAAAAAAAAAAAAAAAAAAAACGGTTTACGCCACCAATAGCTTTTCATTTGACCGTTCCAAGCGGTTCCTTTCATCACGAAAACATACCTATATTATTTTGACCCCCTTAAACCCAACTTTTACATAGTAAAACTGGGTTTTACAGGGGTCTACAATATATATATATATATATATATATATATATATATATATATATATATATATATATATATATATATAATATTTTTTTCAGCACAAAAAACATAGATTGTGGGTACTCGTTAGAACTGCCTCGGCGAGGCGGTTCTAACGAGTACCCACAATCTATGTTTTGAGCAGAAATATGAAAAAAATATCAGAATATTTTATCTGACAACTTTCATTTTTTGGTGTTGAAATTTTCAATATATATATGAATAGGCGTGTTTTCGTAATGGCTGCTTCTATATATATGTGCTCGGTCGTTTTGTATGTGGAATTTGTCATCACAACAATATCTTATCGATTGAAATACTCTGAAATTAATGGGTGCTACCCCTTTAATACTGTCACATACTTTCATGGTGCAAAAGTGAATGAAAACTTTTACACAAATACTGGTGTTTACAAATAAGTAAATAAATAAATAAATAAATTCAGTATAGTTTGTTTTTGACACGGTGTATATTATATTAAAATTTTATTACTCACAAGGTCTTGCCAGGACTGAAAATTATTTTTTCGCGGTTTTGAAGCGCTACGGCTTTGCGAGAAACGTGCTGTCTTGCCGAGAGGTGCCGACATGACATTATTCCATACACTCTTATCAGCTAAGGCAACCCGCGTCTGTTTTGTAGACTGATCAGTTCTTTGGATCCCGATCGGTGCTATATGCCCAGATCGGCATGTATATATGTAAGCAGTATATTTGAATGAACGAGAGAGCGGTCAGGGTAGTCGTATTGTCTACCAAGCGTGACGAGAAATATGAATTTACTGCACGTTTTAACCTGATATGTACCTTTAGGTTAATGTTAAATATATAGTGTTCATAAAATCTTTTACTGTCTATAGCGTTTAGTGCGTTGTGTCGGCCGTAAAGAGATTATTATCATTAGGTTCACTAAGTACATTCTGATTCCTTTAGCATGGAAAACCGATTTCTGCTTAAGCCCGAGCTAGGGAGGAACCCTGCAATCTACAGTGAACCCATATTGATAAAGAGTCTAAGTGAAATATGAAAAAGACTCCGATTTTCGTTCGTTTATTGTGTTTGTTTTTTTTCATTCTTTGCATTCTGATCAGAATCTTTACTGGGTTAATTTAGAATAGCTAAGGATCCAGTTTCTTCCTGCGGACAACGAAGACATCAATCACTGTGCGAATGTGCAGGCTGATTGGAGTCTGCGTTGGTTGAATATATCAGAAAGTACGTTTTCTTACGTTGAGATTCACTTGATTTTAAAGCAATTTACCATGCCGTATTCATTACGAAAACACGCCTATTCAAATATACTGAAAATTTTACCACCAAAAAATGAAAACTTTCAGATAAAAATTCTGATATTTTCATATATCTGCTCAAAACATTGATTGTGGGTACTCGTTAGGACCGCCTCGGCGAGGCGGTTCTAACGGGTACCAACAGTCAATGTGTTTGAGCAGAAATAAGAAATATAATGTATACCCCTGTAAACCCCAGTTTTACTATATAACAGTGTGGGTTGAAGGGGGTCAATATTTATAGGTATGGTTTCGTGATGAACACACATGAAGTATAATAGCTGTGTGTTCTCTTATATGTCAAAATATATTATTTATAGAGTGGTTTCCGTTTTGTAATAGACACTTTTGTTATATCGGGTATTATATTGTGAAATGATTTAAGCCTCGGTGACACAGTCGAATTCGCGGCCGACTTGTGATGAGGAGGTCGAGGGTCCGACCCCCGTCGAGTCCGGCAATACTTATTCATGTAGATTGGTCATGAAATATTTTCTATGGTCATTTTGTCCCTTACGCTGATTCAAAAAGGGCTATTTCAGCTCCTGGCGAAAGAATGTGCTCAAATAATGGTAAATCGCCGAGAAGACTAAGCCTGTCCAAGAAAAGATGTGGCTAGGTAAATGGTAAATTGACCGCGCTCGACATGACTCTAGTGGGGTTGACTTGGCCGTAAAACTTCCAAACAAACAAGTAAAGAAGAAAGGAATAATGTTTGAAGGCGGTGACAGTGATGAAGTAATTTTGTATGTGGAAAACAGTGCATTACTATTGTACGTGGAACAAAGTGTAATACTATTGTGCGTTGGGAACGAGGAAGTATTATTGTACGTGTGAAACAGTGCAGTACTGAAGTATGTGGGGAACGATCTAGTACTAGTGAACGTGGAAAACAGTGTAGAGTTAATGTACGCGGGGAACGATGTAGTACTGTTGTACGTGGAAAACACTGTAACACTATTGCAAGTGGGAAACGATGTAGTACTATTGTACCTGGGAAACTATGTAGTAGTATTGTCCGTAGAGAACGATGTAGATCTGTTGTACGATGGAAACAGGGGTCGATGTAGGAATATTGTACATGTGAAAAAGTGTTGTGATATTGTACGTGCTTCCTGTACTACTGTTTTATGTGGGGAGTATTGTAGTACTACTGTACGTGGAGAACATTGTAGTACTAATGTAGATGGACAACTATGTAGTACAACTTGACATGGGAAGGATGTAGCTCTAGTGTAGGTGGGAAACTCTGTAGTACTTATGCACGTGGGAGACTATGAAGTGCTCTAGTACGTGGGGAATAATATACGTGGGAACGACAGTACTATTGTATGTAGGAAACAGTGTATTGCTATTGTAAGTGGGGAAAGTGTAGAACTGTTGTACGTAGGCAACAGAATAGAAAGGAAGGCAATGATCAGGAATCGATACAATTATCCCACACCTCCCATCAGAGACATCAAAGGGAAAGAAAAACAAACACGAAATAACTGGCCCCTAATGAAAACATCACTAGCATAAAGCCAAACGGACAGTTACTTTCCCACAAAGTGGCCAAATGGCTATCCAAAAATAAAATGTAAACGACACACACATTCAAAGACGAGCTATAACAAAAATAAACCATGACAGAATAACCGCCTTGAAGTACTATTGTACGATATAAAACTTTTGCACACAGACGAAAGAGTTTGCAAGTGAGGAACTGTTAAGTTCTCTTGTACGTGGATACAGACGTAGTACTTATGTACATAGGGTACATGGGGTATGATTTAATCCTTTTTACATGGTGACCGATGTAGTACGTTAGTACTTGAGGGAATGTGTAGTACTTTTGTATATGGAGAACGAACTAGTACATTTGTGCGTGTGGAAAGATGCATTAGTATTATACATGGGAGGCGATATAGACTTTTGTACGTGGGGAATGAAATATTAGCAAAACCTCTTATAGCAACAGTAAATCACGATAATTCTGGGAAACCTCTGTTTTTATCGTGTATACTAGACTTTTCTTTTGATATACCAGGCAGTGCACAATGATACTACTGGTATTTCAGGAAACAAATCTGTTCCAATAGATTTTGTAGACATTCCTAGTTTAGTTTATTCTAGAAAAACTTAGTTTTACTCAGAAATACCGGGTTTAACAGAAGAAAAACCTTGATATATATATATATAGCGTACGTAAGGCACTATATATATAAAACGTAGATTTTTACAGAAAGACCTGGTTTATCAAATCACAAATCGAAACTCTCCTTTAGACTTTCTGCTTGTAGTGTTTTAACCAGTGGGTTGGGGCTTGACGATATGCCTTTGGCTTGACCCGCCGTGGTTCAACTATTGGTTTTCATTTACTCTGGCATACAGTAGAATTAGCCATGAATACTCGTCTTTCTTTATTATAATGATTAATTTGATTTTTATGTTTTCGCTTTGATGCATTGACTGAGTTGGGAGCCTTTATGCGAATTGAATGTTTACGTATTTCTGTATTTAGAGTAGCATCGGGACCCAGGGTGAAGTTAGTTAGCTGTAAAAGTGCTTTAAACCCCACGGTGGTTTGCTCTACTGACCGTTCAAAGGCGGTGGTCCCGGTGTTAGTCTTATTGTTGCCTTGTGGTTTATTCTACGAGGCGATTTGTTGTATGTATTTCCGTGTGTCATTTTGTTCTTGTGTTTTTTTCAGTCCTTTTAGTATTGCGATTACCTCGCTTGGGGAAGAGAGAGCTAATCTTAGCGCCTTCCGTACGTTTGTTCGGTTTGTGCTTGTTTGGATTTGTCGGTTTCCTCTTCCTCTTGGGGTCTGGGAAGGGCTGCGGTTTGTGATTGTGGCACTGCCTGGACTTTTCTCTTACCTTTTTTGCTGATACCTAATCTTATTATCCCTTATCACGCCCCTATCTGTAAGGGTGACCTCAGTCACCAAACATTTCTTATCTTAATCTGCAAAGAGTCATGAGGGTAGTATGCGATCCAAATTGTGTCCTTAAAAACATCATACTTCCGGATTACGAGTAAGTATGACCCGAAGATTGACTTTAAAATAAACTGAGGTCACATTAACCTATATTATACAGTCCAGTAATTTTGCCTTATGTCCTGAAGTGTACTTCATGTATAAACATCGTACTGTTCGATTACGAGTCAGTATGACCTAAATTTTTAATTCGAAATAAATGTAGGTCGCAGTGATCTATAGTTCACAATCAAGTGATTTTTCTTTTACTATGAAAACTATCATACAAAAACCTAAAAAGTAATGTAGGTCCGTTACCTATATTTCACAGTGAAGTGATTTTACCTTTTATCTTGAAGAATGATTGGTGTATAAACATCAGACTTTTAGATAACGAGTCAGTATGACCCAAAGGTTCTCTTAAAAATACATGTAGGTTACTTTTCAAGTAGGTAATATTTCAGTGATTTTGCATTATATCTTGAAAGATATTACATGTATAAACATCCTTTTTTCCGATTATGAGTCAGGATGACCCAAAGTTTGTTATTAACGGTACTTTCTTATTTATTATATTCATATTACGAGTATGTTGTCCAATGCAGGTGTGACATTGACTCCCGCTGAATTCTTGTTTCATTTTATTGGCAAATCGCGAGTCAAGCGAGCTAAGCTGTACTGCAACAGCTGTTATTCAAACTGTCCCGGCTACCATACTCATATGTTTCATTCTTTAAAAATGTTACCGTAAGCGTGATCAGAACAAAGTTGAGCTACAAGACCGTTGGTCCTCTGGTTATTTGGTTCTAATCGTGGCTTTTTTTGGTGCCTCGAGAAGGCTGTGCATCTTGAGAGTGATATTACCTTGGATAACGGGTAACTTGATTTGAAATTTGTTTGAGGACGGACATGAAAATGTGCAGCATTCTTTAAACCCGCCACCCCACTCCTACTCTGTTAGTAGCGCCTTGAGCAGAACTATGTTTCACATTCCATTGATGTTAGTTTCACAAATAATTTAAGCACTTTATATAAATTACAATTAACTTTACTGCTGTCATTGGGAGTTTCAGACCCCGTCACTGCAAACAAACAAGTCAAAGGTATTTTTCCATTTGTTTATTTCATATAGTTGTAAACATCTGCACGTAATAAATGAAAGCGTTGATTCGTTATTCGTATTCTAGTTGTATTTCTAGTCGAGATATAGCTTCATTTAATTTCATTAGTTATTAGAAACAATCTTATTATATTTTAAGCGAATGTATAAGGTGTTATAATTGATAAATATAAGTAAGCAATAGGTTTCTTGAACATATATCGTTTAAGAGCACTTGATGGAGCACTTCGTCAGTTTGTTTGCTGTAGTGTACCATGCTTGATTACAGCCACCACAGTAGTTGGCTCTGAAAGAAATTTAAGCAATAAATATAGCAAATAGTGAACAAAGCCCACATACCCCCGACCTTAGCTGTCAGAGGTATGTTGAACCACAATATTTGTAGATACAAATTTCCCTAAGTATTACATGGGAGAATGGGCACAAAAAAAAGAATCCCAAAAAGATGGATCCCAAAAATGTATAGATTATATTGAAAAATGACCATAAATGGTCATTTTTCAATATAATCTATACATTTTTGTTTGGATATAACATGGTTGTTTAACTAACACGGTTTATGGTATGGACCCCAACAATAGTGTTATAAAGAGGTTGTGGTGTATATAGTAAATAGTTAGCCAAGTTCACATACCCCTGGCAATAGCTATCATAGGTATGTTGACCCATAATTTTGTAGATGCAAATTCCCCTAAGTATTGCATGGGAGAGATAGGCAAACAGAAAAAAAAATCTCTCCATCTTGGTTTTCTCTTACACAGCATACTTCACCATCGTCAGGGTGTATACAAAATTTGAAGACTCTGGCTCTAATAGCATGTGAGAAATATGTGATAATTTTTTTCATGAGAAAGAAAGCAAAATGGACAAATAAAGAAAATGACAAGCATGAAAATGCTGATTTTTTTTTCAACAATACAACTAGTCATATCCAATGTTTGTACCAAATATCAAAAATCCCAGGTAAAGTACTTGCTGAGAAATCTGTGACGAAAAAAATATTTGAGAAAGAGAAAAATGGACAACTAGTGATAGGCATGAGAAAGCTGAATCTCTCAAACTATACAAGTAGTCATACCCAATGGTTGTACCAGATTTCAATATTCGAGGTGCAGCAGTTCATGGGTAATCTTTGACACAGATTCCCCTCTGCATTACTCTATAGAGTGAGAAATGGAAAAACAGGAAAAAGGTAAAAAGAAGGCAAAATAAATTTTAGCATCGTGGTTTTCTTTTTTCTTTTACACAATGCACTTCAATCCTCTGTAAGTGTAAACAACATTCGAAGACCCTGGTTGTCTTAGGAGCTGAGAAATCTGTGACGAAAGCTTTATATTGGAGAGAAAGAAAAATGGACAAATAAAGGATAATATGATAAGCATGTGATTGCTGATTCTTTCTTACAAAATACAACAAGTCATTGACAATGTTTATACGAAATTTCAAAATTCGAGGTGAAGTCGCTCTTTGAGATATCTTAAACAAAATATTGTATTGGAGAAAAAAAATGGACAGATAAGGGAATGATAAACATGAGGATGCTGCTTCTTTCAAACACGATACAAATGGTCGTACCCGATTTTTGAACCAAATTTCGAAATCCTAGGTGCAGTAGTTCCTGAGAAATACTTGAAACAAATTTTCCTATGCATTACACTAGAATATGTGATTGAAAAAAAGGAAAAAGGAAAAAAGAAGCCAAAAGAAATTATAGCATTGTGCTTTTCTTGTACACAAGATACTTCAACCGTCTTAGATGTATACAAAATTTGAAGACATTGGCTCTCTAAGGAGCTGAAAAATTTGTTATGAAAAAAAAAATATATCGGAGAAATAGAAAAAGGAAGACAAATAAAAAGAAAGACACTCAGCATAATGAGGTTTATGAAACACTATTATAGACATACTGGAATTATAAAATATTCATCTTCGGTAACCACTATTATGCTATAAAATCAAGATCATTAAAGAATGTAAAAGACAGAGTGCATGCTATATACAATATAATATTCTAACACAGGGCGCCTATATAGGAAATGGAGAAAACCAGTGATTAATTCTTCAACACGACGCTATCTGGCGCCGTTCCGACGTCATTTTGACACTTGGCTGACGTCACTCTTCATTGCTATGACGTTAGACGGTCTAACGATGTTGTTCTCGAGTCAACAATGTAAGAAATGCATGTAAACATCAGCGTTACATTCAAAACTGTTGGCGAGATTTCTTTATGAGATGGCGGATTGATTGTGTTGGGGTTTAACGACATGTCAACCCTTGAGGGTCATTTTGTGTCGTCTCCCAGAGAATGGGAGAAAAGAGATAGAAGAGAGAGTAGAGGAGATGAAAGAGAGGGACAGGGAAGAAAGAGGAACAGGAATGAAAGTGAAGAAACAGAAGAAATAAAAACATTCCCCCTCTACCCTTACCCACTACAAGGATAGCAGGCCTTGCCCAACTGTAAGCCAATATCAGTTGGACGCCCCAGTAAAGTTGGAAGAATCTAAGGATACAATTTCTTTTTCGTCGTTTTCTATGTGTTAGAATCGAAATAGATCAGCTCTTGTGCCTGATTTGTTGAGTAATAAAGCGCAGTTTGTCGTTCAGTTTTAAGGAGACAAATCACGAGCGCGGAGCTTTACAACTGACCTCCAAACAGTGATATATTACTCAACTAGAAATGCGTCAATATGACACAGATGCTTCCGCTCAGGGGCCATCCTAAACCCCACGCAGGCATTATGCAAAAAAATGAAGTTGCAAAAAGGACCATAATTCTCATAATTATTGGCAGATTTTATCCTAAAACATACTTGACCTATATTTTCTGATTATATACCTGTATATAAAATATGAATCCAATACACCAATCTTTTTTTTTAAAAAAATGTCGAAAGGAAAACATTTTTTGAAGGTAAAAAAGGGCCGTAACTCACATAATAATGGGTGGATTATTACCCTAAATCATACTTGACCTCTATTTTATGATTATATACCTGTTTATTGAACATAAATCTAATGCACTTATGTTTTCAAAAGACATCAAACGGAAACTACTTTTCAACATTGAAAAAGGGCCGTAACTCCAAATATAATTGATGGATTTTACCCCAACATCAAACTTGACCTATATTTTATAATTATATACCCATGTATAAAATATGAATCCAATATAGTAATCTTTTCAAAAGTTATCGAACGAAAACCATTTTTTAAGTTGAAAAAGGGTCATAACTCCCAAAATAATTGGTGGATTTAACCTTAAATCGACCTTGACCTACATTTTATGAAAATATACCAGTGTATAAAATTTGAATTCAATACACTAATCTTTTCAAAAGACATCGAACGGAAACCATTTTTCAAAGTTGAAGAAGTGCCGTAACTCCCGAAATAATTGGTGGATTTTATCCTAAATCAAACTTGACCTACATTGTATAATTATATATCTGCGTATAAAATTTCAATTCAATGCACCAATTTTTGGAACAGATATCGAACGAAAACCATTTGCGTTTCGTACGGGACGGACGTACGTACGGACAGCGGTGATACTATTTGCTTCCCCTCCCCGCCCGCATTGAAAGTGGCGGGGGCATAACAAATTACTGCCAGAGCTGATATATTTCTTAAGAATACTATCATTTTACGTTCTTATACCGGTAAACAGAAAAACAAACTGGGAGGCGCGGGGGCATTAATCTATTTTAATCGTACGAATTCTCGCCCTTAAATCAAGTGTAGTTCTGGCAATTATCCGCTTATTTTTCTTCTGCATCAGTGAAACAACACACACACACACACACACACACACACACACACACACACACACAAAGAGAGAGAGAGAGAGAGAGAGAGAGAGATGAACACACACATGTAAGACCATGACTGACCCAATCACAGACTGCCGTGGTCAAGCATACATAGATTTATCAAAGATAATTCACAATTTAAGACTTACCTTTAAAGATTTATCGTAACCATACATTCAATTAAAACAGCAAATGGATATTAAACCTTTCTTGGATAAAAAAAGGAAAATGTCTACTTTTTTTGGAATATGGAGCCTTTAAATCACTTCATACTTCAGGGAAGAACACTCATTCTTTCTTTTCTATTAAAAATGTTTAGGGTTACCATGTCGATCAATCAAATTGCCTTACTGTTACAAACATAAATTTCGTTGCAAGTAAGTATTCAGTTTTGTTCAAATTGTCTAGGCCGTTATGGAGGAGATATTGCGTCCAGTTTTTCTGCTTTATATCGACCTAGCAATGTAACAACACATTGGATCAGGATTACATAGTATACTGCGAGAGCACAGACCTAGGCACATTTTACATATCTATATAATAAATCTATAGAATGAGTCTGTGCCCTGTGACCAAACAAATCACCAGATCAGCACAATACTTCAGCGAGCATCACACAAGGTCACACAAAAACCTTCGAAGTTCAGTAGCAAAATATTAAGTTGTCCAGAAAGAGCCAAACTTATAGAATAGAGCTAGCTAATGACACCAAGAGGCAGACCAAACAGATATAACTTAGGCCACAAGCCACAACATCACGAAAACATGCCTATATAATTTTGATCCCCTTAAACCCCACTTTTATATGGAAAAACTGGGGTTTACAGGGGTATACATTATTTTTCTTATTTTTGCTCGAAACATAGATTGTTGGTACTCGTTAGTACCGCCTCGATCAAAACATAGATTGTGGGTACTCGTTAAAACCGCCTCATCGAGGCGGTTCTAACGAGTACCCACAATCTATGTTTTGAGCAGAAATATGAAAACTATCGGAATTTTTTATCTGAAAATTTTAATTTTTTGGTGATAAAATTTTCAGTATATTTGAATAGGCGTGTTTTCATAATGAAACAAGCAACGCAGTTCCATCTTTCACAACAAGGTGATCACACTGCTTGACAGGAATCATCAAACACAACAATGAAGCAAAGAACTGGACAAAACACATACAATAATTCGCAGCGAGTAGCTACAAAGTTACACTTATAATAAACACCACCGGAACCATCGCCTAAGAGCGGTTGGTAGTGAAAACTAATGAGGATTATAAAGATTTTACTAGTTCAACAAGTTCACTCTAGTACTAATGTTGTAGAAAAACACTGATAGTTCTGCTCGCATTGATGCTCCCAAATCCATGAAAGGCCACGAAAACTGCGGTAATAAACATCACTGTGATGAAACAAGGGTAGGGGCTGGTGGCAGTCACTCAGACACTACAAGCCAGATATAAAGAAAACCACTAGTTAAACCATGGCACGATCATTAAGCATCAACGTCTCATGAAAAGGTTTACGTCGGAACTTTCAGAGGGTCTGAGACCCTACCCATCGTCGAGCAATTAAAGAGGAAAGCATAAGTACGAAACATGTTTGGGTTAAAAATTAAGCATGCTGTCTGTCGCATGGTATCTAAATTTATTCAAACCTTTTACAATGGCTAACATTTCTGGAATTTTCCTAAAAATTGGATCTCTCAACAAGTATCTAAATTTATAAATTAAGCACCTTAAATCTTTTTTTTTTCAGATATTCCTAGCAACAGAAATGTTTTCAAGCAACCATTATATTCATCGCTTTTCTCGGCGTGTCGGCGGTAAAATTTTGAATAAGCGTTACGGAGTTTATGATACCGATCTGTATATGTAGATAAAATAAAATAAATCCTTGCAAAACAAATTAATTGAGCTAAACATATTGCATATGAGGGAGATCGGGGATATCACCACCTTAAAAGGGAAAATAAGGAATGGCAAACTAAACATTATTGCGTCTGTTGTAAATGCTTGGAGCAACTATACTACTGGATATCGATAAATTCAAAACCAAGAAAGGTCTCGCCGTATCAGAAGTGTCAGCTTCATTTAACTGACGTTCAGGAGAATAGATCCGGTCTCGAGGTTTAAATATTTCTTTCATGCTGAATTCAGCTAAGCATGAAATTTTCTCTGCTAATAAATATGAAAATGCCAACAATAGTTGGCATTTTCATATTTATTAACTGAGACTTTTCATGCTGAGCTATGTTTAGCAAGAAGGAATTAGCAATTGTAGTAACTCGAGATTTATTAGCAGACAAATTTCGATGCTCAGCTGAAATGAGCATGATAAATGTTTTATAACCTCTGGGCCAGAAAAATCATTAGTTAAAAATAAATATTACCAAAATTTAATAGTCTGAAATTCCCTGTCTGAAATGTTTGGATAAAAGAACAACATGCTGCACTGGTAGTTTCTCCCTACCAGTTTTTGTACCTAACGCATGTCTCCAGAAGAGAAGAAAACTAATAGAAATGTATGGGTTGTTGTGCTAATGTATTTTTAGTAATCAAATGTTATTGCTAACCCTTCATAAATCAGAACAATAAAGACTAGAGCATGTGCCCAGAGTGTCACGAATACCCCCGGCCGGCTCATTTCTTAATTATAAAATATTTTAAAGTTAATGACAATGATATAAAGCAAAATATAGTTTACAAGGTCAGTCTCTGAGTAACACTGACGTTTCATCCCAAGTACAAATTTTCTGGAGTAAATAGCCTTCAAGGCATGGAGCAAATTTGCTGGACTATAAAATATAGGTCACTGACCTACATATACTTGAGGAGTTAATCTGAATGATGTTACTCCATTAAATAATCTAAAAGATATTAAATAAAATCACTAGGTAATGAAATATAGGTCATACTGATTTATATTTACTTTGCGGTCAAAGTTTGGGTCACACCGTGTCATTATTTGCAAATATGACACTTAGGTATCCAATAGTGGGAGATATAAGACAACATCACAAGGCTATGAAATATAGGCACATTATCCCAAAATATGATAGTAATACATCAAATTGTCTTCAAGATGTAACATAAAATCACTGGAGCATGAAATATAGGTCACAATGACCTACATATACTTTTAGGTCAACTGTTGGATCATACTGATTCATAATCCCAAATAATAATGTTCATACATCAACTAACATTCAAGACATAAGGCAAACGTACTGGACCATGAAATATAGGTCAAGGTGACCTACATTTGTTATGATGTCAATCAAGGTGTCACACAGACTCAATATTCCAATTATCACATTAATCCATGAAATAGTCTTCAAGATATAAGGCAAAATCACTGGAGCATCAAAATAAGGTCACAATGACCTTGACCTTATTACACAGAATTTTAATGTGATAAACATTTCTGATGCTCATTCTTCTTTATTAAGAGGTTGTTGTATAAACAAACTACAACATACTACTTTATTGAGGCATTAATCCATGAAATAGTCTTCAAAATATAAGGCAAAATCACTGAAGCATGAAAATAAGGTAGCAATGAGCTTTACCTAATTACACTGAATGTTGATGTGATAAACATGTCTGATGCCCATCCTTCTTTATTAAGAGGTTGTTGTATAAACAAACTGCAATATTCTACTTTATTGGGATGTTCTAGTTTTTTACCTCTAGCCCCACCCTTGGGCATGTCCCAGGGGTTCATAGATGTAGAATAGAAGAAAACCCTCCCAAATACCCCCATACCAAACATGAAAAGATTTTTATCAGTGGCTGCAGAGTTATAAGTAATCAAAACACTTCGGATTAAAACTTGGTTACAGAAAGCGTTAACGGATGGAATCACGGACGGACAGACGGACGGACGGACGGACGAAAACTATATACCCCTTCGGCATAATTCGTATGCCGGGGGTATAATAAAAACAACCTGTGGACACTCTAACACAATCTGATACCGTTGAGTGTATTTGTATAACGAATCTGGCCCTGTATGCATTAAAATGAGTACAGTCGAACCTCAATTGCTCGAACATCTTTGGGACCATGGAAATGCGTTCGAGACATGGGTAGTTCGAGCTACTGAGGGTTAATCATGGCACCAGTTCAGGAAGCAAATAGTGATAATTTAGAGAAATCTTTTCGATTTTCTGCACAGTGATTGTATGTTGAGTGTACTCATTCGAATCGCCTCGATGAGGCTATTCTAATGAGTACACACAACATACAATTTCACGATAAAATAAGAAAATTTCCTTAAATATTTGTTTTCTTGAGCTATCGGAAGAATTTCGGAGGGACTCAAAAACGATTTCGAATTAGCCATGGTAAACGAGCCATCGGTGTTCGAGCCGTCGAAGTTCGACTGTATCTTATAATGTTTGTAACGACTGAGTAATCCTACCGTAAACAATATACAAATGAATTGAAAAAAAAAAAAAAACAACAAAAAACACACACACAGAACAACATTTTTTTTATCCTTTTTCTAAAGTAAAACAAAAAGTCAGGGCTTCTGTTTTTCTCTTGGTGTCAATGGTAGGCTATTTTCTGTGACTGTGGGTCTTGCTGGACATCTTCTATACTAATTTAATGAAAAAAAGTGGAGCCCGAAACAATAAATAATCCACAAATTATGGCAGCTCCTTACAGTCCAAGGCAAAAATAGCTCTTGAAAAGTGTTTATTTTGGACGATGGGTGACCTCCTAACACATTTCTAAACAATACACCAACATTAACTTACCGGCACGTCAGACTTTTGTCACCCTCACAGACAACATCTTCGCAAGGGTCTCTAATGCAAGAAACAACTGGAATGTTTATAGGACAATTGCCTGAAATCAGTATAAAAGTTCAGATGCCAACAAGTGATAAAATATAAATGAACATATTCAAGATGTCCCCTGTTCAGTACTATATTCTGTGACTGTGGCTTTTATATTATTTAAGAATTAGTTGCGGTCATGGTACCTAAGCCGTCATCCAAACCCATAAATCCATTAAACGAATGACGAATCAGTATGTTCAGACCAACAGACATGGACCCCAGAATAAAGGTGTGATCAGGCGTCCGCGGATTAAGCATTACATGATAAGCAAGCTTCGCCCACCATGCCCATAGACCTGAACGAAGGAAATATCGGTAGAAGCATATGTCCGGGATTTGGGAAGTCTAACACAAATTCAATATTTTAATCCTTTAAGTGAAGTCCTGCATATTTATACAGCTAATTAGTGTATTTCCTTTTCTTAGAAGGGCAAAACAACTTACCATTTATGACTACCCGTATGTACCCGAGCCATTTAGACAGATTCAATGTCTGAAATATTACCCAGGAAAGGCCACAATCAAAAATCATAGCATCCCAATGCATTGAAAGAAGAAAAGTAAGAAGACCATTCCGCATCACGACAACACGCCTGTATAATTTTGTCTCCCTTAAACCCTACTTTTATATAGTAAAACAAGGGTTTACAGGGGTATATATCATGTTTCTCATTTTGCTAAAAAACATAGATTATATTTACTCGTTAGAACCGCCTCGCCGAGGCGGTTCTAACGAGTACCCACAATCTATGTTTTGAGCAAAAATATGAATAATTTAAAAAAAATATGGAAAATTTTACTTTTTTGGTTGTAAAATTTTCAATATACAGTCGACTCTCGTTATCTCGATCTCGCTTATCTCGAATAACCGCTTATCTCGAAGTGAAATTCTGGTCCCCGTTTTAACATGGAAATCTAAGAACAGGTAACAAAATATTGTGGGAAAGAGGAGAAATTGCTCCTAAGGAGCAATTTCCCCTCTTTTCCACATTATTTTCAATATGTCTCTAACTTCAAGAGTCAAATTACATATTCATTTGTTAAATGTGGTTGTTCGACTTGTTTTCCTCACTTCCTCAGCTCTGATATTTCGAAGTACGGATATCTCGAAGTGTTTCAGAGAGTCCCTTGGAATTCGAGATAACGAGAGTCGACTGTATTTGAATAGGCGTGTTTTCGTAATGGGGACTTTTATAATTTACATGAGGGTCAGTGATAAGGCTAAAGAATAACACGACACAACGGCACTTTTTCCATTACCGGCGTACTAACATAGAAGAACTGTAACCGCAGAATCGCCTGCGAAAGATCAACAAACAAAGTACAAGGGGGCTTAAACTACTTTCTCGATTGGAACATCGCCTTTGATTCTGATGCAGCTCCGAATCAAAAATATGGATTCCACCCGCGTATGGTCAGATGGATCAAAAATAAATATTACAGTTAAACACAACAGGCCAGACAAAGGAAGATAATTTTTGTGACTTGATTTTCCCTTTGTTGCACGCAAGAACCTACTCTATCAAGAAAGAATTTCTCTCAGGAGGAGCGCAGTTGTACCTTATAGAACAAACCCTTTTTCTGAATGTAAAAAAATTACTTTCGACAAAGGTATCTCGTTTACTAGCGTACCTATTCCCCTTACGTGATGAGAGCTCATACCAAGGCTGTAAATCCAGGACTCGTTTAGTAAAGCGAAACACACGAGAAAGGCATTGCAACGTCATACCAAAGCTCTACATGATTTCTACTAGAATATCCATTCTTCTTAGGTGATGAAAGGTAATACCAAGGCCGTTAATCCAAAACTCGTTGAGTAAAGCAGAACACGCGGGAAAGGTGTCTCCTCTACTTGTGTATCAATTCCCTTTACATGATAGGAGGTCATACCAAGGCAGCAAATGCAGAATTTGTTCAGTCAAGCAAAACACTCGAGATAGGTATCTCAATAAACACAACAATAAAACAATGAGCTGGACAATCGCAAAACACACGAGAAAAGTGTCTCCTCTACTAGTGTATCAATTTCCCATACTTGATGGGAGATCATACTAAGGTCGTAAATCCAGGACTCATTCAATAAAGCAGAACACATGAGAAAGGTATTTCCTTCATTCTGTACCCATTGCCCTTACTTGATCCGAGGTCATACCAAGACCGTTAATCCAGGACTCGTTAAGTCAAGTGGAACACTCGAGAGATGTATCGCCGCTACTCGTGTATTAATTTCCCTTACTAAATGGGAGGTCATACCAAGGTCGTTTATCCAGGACTCGTTCAGTAAAGTGAAACATTTGAGAGAGGGATCTCCTCTACTATTATATCATTTCCCCTTACTTGATAGGAGGCCATACTAAGGCCGTAAATCCAGGACTCGTTCAGCAAAGTGGAACACTCGAGAAAGGTATCTTCTCTACTAGTGTATCAATATCCTGTACGTGATAAGAGGTCATACCAAGACCGTAAATCCAGGACTCATTCAATAAAGTGGAACACAAGAGAAAAGTATCTCCTCAACTGGTGTATCAATTCATCTTGCGTTATGGGAGGTCATACCAAACTTGTAAATTTATGACTCGTTCAGTAAAGCGGAACACACGTCAAAGATGTCTCTTCTACTAGTGTATCAGTTTCCCTTATGTGATGGGAGGTCATACCAAGGCTGTAAACCTAGGATTAGTTAAGTGTAACACTCGGGAAAAGTTTTTCCTCTACTAATGTAACAATTCCCCTTACGTGATGAGAGGTCATACCAAGGTTCTAAATCAAGAGCTCCTTCAGTAAAGTGGAATACTCGGGAAAGATATCTCCTCTTCTAGTGTATCGTCCCTTTACCTGATGGGAGGTCATATCAAAGCTCGTATATTAAAGACTCGTTCAGTAAAGCGGAACAGAAGAAAAAGGTGTCTCCTGTTCTAGTGTATTAATTCCCCTTACGTAATGGGAGGTCATACCAAAGCTCGTATTATCCAGGATTCGTTCAGTAATGCGGAACACTTGAGAAAAATGCGTCCTGTTTTAGTGTATCAATTCCCCTTACGTGAGGGGAAGTCATACCAAAGCTCGTATATCCAAGACTCGTTCAGTAAAAATAATATTCCTCTCTAGTAGTATACCGATTCCCCTTACGTGATGAGTGCTCACAAAAGCTTGTATATCCAGGACTCGTTCAGTAACGTCATTGGAGGTCATACCAAGGCCGTAAATCTAGGACTCGTTCAGTAAAGTGTAACAAGGGAGAAAGGTGTCTCCTCTACTTGTGTATCGATTCCACCTACGTGACTGGAGGTCATAACAAGGACGTTTATCCAGGACTCATTCAGTAAAGCGGAATAATTGGAAAAGAAATCATCTCTACTAGTGAATAAACACCCTGCCTGATAAGAGGCCATACCAAGGTTGTAAATCCAGGACTTGTTCAATAAAGAGGAACATACAAGAATGTATCTCATCTACTAGTGTATTAATTCCCCTTACGTGATGAGAGGCCATACCAAGGCCGTAAATACAGGACCCGTTTTTGTATGGCGGGGCACGCGAGAGAGGTATCTACTTTATTAGTGTATCAATTCCCATTGCGTCATGGGCGGTAATAACTAGGCCGAACATTCAGGACTCGTTCATAAAGCGGAACAATCGGAAAAGGTATCTTCTGTACTAGGCAATCAATTCCCCTTACAGTAGGAGAGGCCATTCCAAGGCCGTAAAGCCAGCACTAATTCAGTATAGAGGAACACGGAGAGAGATATCACCTCTACCAGTGTATTAATTCCCCTTAATTGAAGAGAAGCCATACAAAGACGTAAATCCAGGGGTCGTTCAGTTAAGCGAAACAATCGGGAAACGGTTATACTCTATTAGTGTATCAATTACTCTCACGTGATAAGAGGTCATACCAAGGCTGTATATCCAGAATCCGTTCAGTAGAGCAGAACACAGGAAAAAGGTATCTCTACTAGTGTATCTATGCCCCTTACATAGTGGGAGGTCATACTAAGGCCGTAAATCCAAGTCTCGTTCAGTAAAGAGAAACACACGAGAAAGGTATGAGTTCTACTACTGTATCCATTCTTCTTACGTGATGATAGGTAATACCAAGGTCGTAAATCCAGGACTCGTTGAGTAAAGAGGAACACGCGGGACAGGTGTCTTCTCTACTTGTGTATCAATCCCCATTACGTGATAGGAAACCAAGGCAATAAATCCAGGACATGTTCAGTAAAGCATACCACTCGAGAAAGGTACCTTCTCGTCTAGTGTATCAATTACGCTTACGTGATAAAAGGCTATACCCAGGCCGTAAATCTAGGACTCGTTGAGTTAAGCAGAACACACAATAAAGGTATGACCTCTTTTCGTGTATCCATTACCCTTACGTGATAGGAGGTCATAACAAGACCGTGAATCCAGGACTCGTTCAGTAATGGGAACACACGAGAAAGGTATGGCCTTTCTAGTGTATTGACGTCATACGTATTTTACGTCATAGGCGGTAATATCAAGGCTGTAAATTTTGAACTCGCTCAGTAAAACGGAACACACGAGAAAGTTATCTCAACTATTAGTGTGAAAATCCCCTCACGTGATTGGCGGTCATACTGAGGCCTTAAATCCCAGGTCTCTTTCAGTAAAGCTGAACACTCGAGAAAGGTGTCTCCTCCTCTACAGCATTAATTCTCCTTACGTGATGAGAGGTCATACCAAGGTTGTGTTCTGAAAAGCGAAACACTTAAAAAAGTTTTCTCCTCTACTAGTGTATCAATTCCCCTTATTTGATGGGCGGTCATACAAAGGCTGTAAATCCAGAACTCGTTCAGTTTAGCGGAACGCTTGAGAAAGGCATTTTCTCCACCTGTGTATCAATTCACCTAAAGTTATGACACGTCAAACCAAGGCTGTGAATCTAGGATTGTTTTCAGTAAAGCGGAGCGTATAAGAGAAAAAGTATCTCTTCTACTAGTGTGTCTATTCCCTTTACATCATGAAAACACACCTATATAATTTTGACCCCCTTAAACCCCACTTTTATATAGTAAAACTGGGGTTTACAGGGGTGAGGCGGTTCTAACGAGTACCCACAATCTATATTTTGAGCAGAAATATGAAAAATATCAGGGTTTTTTATCTGAAAATTTTCAGTTTTTGGAGGTGAAATTTTCTATATATTTGTATAGGCGAGTTTTCGTAATGATATAATTTGAGGTCATACGAAGGCCGTAAATCCAGGACTCGTTCAGTAAAGCAAAACACGCGAGAAAAATATCTCTTCTACTAGTGTATCAATTCCCCTTACGTGATGGGAGCTCATACTAAGGCCATAAAGCTCAGACTCGTTCAGTAGCGGAAGAGACGAGAATGATATCTTCTTTTCTTGTGTATCAATTCCCCTTACGTCATGGCAGGACTCTTTCATTAAAGCAGATTACGCGAGAAAGGTATCTCCTCTACTAGTGTATTAATTCCCCTTACGTGATGACAGGTCAGTCAGACAAAAGCCGTAAATCCAGGACTCCTTTAATAAAGCGGAGCACGCGAGAATGTTGTCTCCTCTGCAAGTGTATCGATTCCGCTTACCTAAAGGGTGGTCATACTAGGACTCCACTGTAAAGGGGAGCACTCGAGAAAGGTGTTTCCTCTTGTGACAAAATGTATTGTGGTATACCAGTGATGCATCAGTAAATCAATTAATCATTTATCACCTGCTATACAGTGTGTGTCGCTTAGTGGTACATATAGATATACCAATACAAAAGTGAGCTGTAATTATCACTCAGTTTTAACCTTGAGTTAATCTATTCACAACTTTGCAAAAAGACTCAGTTATTGTGATTAAATTAAGAAGTGTTTGTGTTGTCATAGACGAAAGTTTGGTTATTATAAAGTAAAAATGTAGATTGTCAGAAAGTGACATTTTAATAAATCTTTGAAGAAAATGCCAGAAAACGACATGTTGATAGATCTGTGAAGAAAATGCTCTGTTTGTGATAATTAATGGATAAGAAGTAACTGTTATCTATTGTATGGACGAATTGGTGAGTGTCAGTTTTTCCCGCAAGTGCTTTTACTCGTATTTTCGTTGATCGTTGTGTCATACATGATGTCTGTAAACTGTTCGATACATTTTAATCTGTTCATTTTTCTGTGAGCGTAATGTTTTGGACATACTTTAAGCAAAAAAATACTTGAAAATATTTTAGTCGTCCTTAATTTGCTCTTACAGCATTCGTGCCCCTCTGATGAATCTGACCAGTGGTGACAACAGTAGTTTGGTATCTGCGCACACTACAGTTTTGTTAAAGGGAAGTAAAAACATTTAATAGCAATTTTCATCACAGTGTTAGAAGAACTATCACGTTACCATATTAATCTACATTATGATAAAGTGAAACTTGTAGACATCAAACGTTGATGCCGGCGATTTATAAACTATAACTACAGTACCTTGATTCATTATATTGACGTTGTAATCGTACTATGGTGCAGTAAATATGATCATCTGTTTAGTTCCCTATCTATTGGAATTATCGTTTCATGAACTGTTACCGATATATGGTGGTATGGAAACTTGTGAATGGTACTATTTAGTAAATATGCTTATGAACCAACAGAGTTAAAGACTATAATCAAATTATATATCTAAAATTGAATATATGATACAATAGACTGTGGTTGAGATGTGACACATTAATATTGTTTGGGAAGCAATAGTATTAGACACTGATAACTTAGTGCAGTAACACTTGTGGTTTATTAGAAGTTGCATCATCTTGTTTTGTGAATGTTGTATAGAGATTAAAAAACAAAAACTACATATTTTTCTGTCTGTTGATTTACTCATTCTGTCATCTCACTTTTCTACACGTTCTTTGGCCATACACGTATCTTCCTTTCCATTTTTTTTAATTAAACTTTTGTTAAACGCTGACATCTGTTAGAGTTAACATTACTATGAACCCAACTTTTTTACACCTCTAGTACTGCAACAATTCCCGTAACGTGATGAGAGGTTATACTAAGGCTGTAAATCCGGACTCGTTCAGAAAAGCCGAACACACGAGAAAAGTATCTCCTCCACTACTATGTCAGTTCCCCTTACGTGATGGGAAGTCTTAACAAGACTGTAAATCCAGGACTCGTTCATTAATGCTGAACACTCGAGATAGGTATCTCCTCTACTAGTGTATAAATTCCCCTAAAGTGAAGGGAGGTTGTGTCAAGGCTATAAATCCAGGAATCGTTAAGTAAATCGGAATACTCGAGAAAGGTATCTCCTCTACTAGTGTGTCGATTCCCTCTACGTCATGAAAGGTCATACCAAGGCCATCAATCCAGGACTCGGTCAGTAAAGTGGAATACTTTTCCCTTACTAGTGTATCAATTCCCTTTACGTGATGAGAGGACATAATAAGGCCGTTAAAACAGGACGCGTTCAGTAAAGGGGAACATTCGGGAAAGGTATATCCTCTACTAGTGTATCTTCCTCTTACGTGGTTGGATATCATACTAAGACCGTAAATCCAGGACTCGTTCAGTAAAGATCGAGAAAGATATGCAATCTACTAGTGTATCAGTTGCCTTTACGTGATGAGAGGACATACCAAGGAATTAATTTAGTAAATTTAGGACTCATTTAGTAAAGAGGAACACACGAGAAAGATATTTCCTCTACGTGTGTAACAATCGCCATTAGATGAGGGGAGATCAAACCAAGGCTATAAATACAGGATTTGTTTAGTAAAGCGGTACACACGAGAAAGGTTTATCCTCTACCAGTGTATCGATCCCTCTAACGTTATGAGAGGTCATACCATGGTCATTAATCCAGGATTCGTTCAGTAAAGCGGATCACTCGAGAAAGACATTTCCTCTACCAGTGTAACAATTCTACTTAATACCAAGTCCTTAAATCCGGGACATTTGGGAAAGGTATCTCCTCTTCAACTCTATCGATTCTCCTTACGTGACGGGAGGTCATACCAATGCCGGTAATCTGAGATTCGAGTACTAAAACACAACAGTCAAGAGTTGTCCTGGCAAACTGTTAGGCATCTTTGGGACGATATTTGTTCCTCATGTGACCTCAAATTAGAGTGTATCCTGTATTTTCACTAACTAGACTTAATGCCAGAGCGAATAAAATATATTGATAATTATTACTTTTATATAGGATAGAATAAGTAACATAAAATATTCAATATTTGTTATTACAAACACACACATTTATTCGCATATGCCGCCATTTCAGTTGCGCCAAAAAGACAGATCAAATACTCGCTTTCGACCACCGAAAACTGTCACATTTGAACACGGTGTACGCGTAGTATGCGAGTGCCCGAAAAAAGCTTCGCATTTTATTAATGCAACCCAGTCATATTGATCGATAAACCGTGCCAAGTTCGATTGATTAAGATGAGTAAAAATTGACCTCTCTAACAAAGGTGCAAGCATGTGTTTAAGAATGGTACATATACGTATCTCCTACCTACCATATGTTCCGTACGCATTCGGACAGGACAGACAAGCCGGTGCAAACAGTGTAGCGCTAAGATTACACGCCGTGTACTTCGGCGTCTGATAAGAGCCGCCACTGATTGTCACTCATCCACCAGTTTCCATACAAGTCACCTGGTAATAAAATTGATTAGTTCAAATGTTCGGAACAGTATGATAATGCATCCGAATGTTTATGATTCTCGGGCATATGGGGACAGCGAGGGCCCAGATCAGCCTGCGCATCCGCGCAATCTAATCAGGTACTCCACTATCTCTTAACAGAATCAATGGTTATTAGAGACAATTTCGATGGAATGCAATGCCCGGATGAGACTTTGCGCATGTGCAGGCTGACGTGAATCCGTACATTTTACACATGCTTAAAGGCAATTTTTCGCTTGTTGCGGTCCAAATATGGTAATTTCTGTGGCTACTTACAAACACTTCCACCGCATGCAGTTCTACAGCATTTTTCGCCACCAGGACATTCATCGTCATTTTTACACCGACTTACACATATGCCTGCCTCTCCTGTTTCTGGGCAGTTTCCAGGCTTTACTGTAAAGAAGAAAGTAGCATATGAGTCAGAACACGGTGTTTCTTACTATAACATGCAAACACTCAGACCAGCTTGTACTTCCGCGCAGGCAAAGCAGAGTCTTCGCTGTCCACCTGACGGCGCTTAAGATTCTTTCTACCTTCAATGTACCCTGAAAAAGCTCTAATCAGACTGCACGGATGCGAAGGCTGATCCTAAGTGTTGGTTTGGCGCACGTGCAATATTGTAGGAAATATTGTGCCCCGGTTCAAATTACAAGTAACATGTAATTGTCTGAATTTTTTACCTAAGTATACGTTCACGGGTCGGTCGAAAGCTTTAGATATAACGCTTCTGTTGTGCTGGAAAACCTTAATGTTAACCATGGATTTGAAGTGCCCTGTCACCCCAGGTCTCTGACATAGACTAATATATCCTTGAGTTTGTGTCCAATATTGTATCTTTGAAAATGAAGTTTGCTAATGTATACGGTAATGTTAGCGGCATACTGTGCGCAAGGGGGGATGGGGGATGGGGCGGTACAGGAAAGGCAGGTTGTGTAGTGATCGCATATTTTCGCATTTTGTAGGTGTTTTGTCAGATAAAAAGGAGTGGATATTCAACTCTCTAGTCTTCTGACGTATTCAGAACCTGGCCTATGACAAAGGTCATTCAGATGTGAACATTTATAACGGGACATTTTTTATTTTGATTTTGATATAGTCAATTTCTCTTTCCTGGATAGCGATGTCCCCCGACGTACCTCATATGAGTATACGTACCTCAGCTTATTAGATTCGCTAGAGCTTCTTCAAATCTTAGTGACTTTAACTGCGTAATAAAGCCCTTACTGCCATACTTCTTAGACAGGGTATATCAATTCCTGATCATTGCCCTCCTTTCTATTACCATTATTTTGGACTTCGCAAGGCGTTCTCGAAATTTTCTCGCAGACACAGTGCCTTGGCAGAGGAGCAAATTCTCTTATTTAAAAATAGACACTTTTTCAAAGGCAAACAGGAAGTCAGAAAATTGTCTCTCATAAACAAAATGGTGGAAAATCTACCAAGTGTATCGAGATATCTTGTTTTTGCCTAATCATTGTTTTTGCATAATCATTCTACAACTTTCCAACTTATTGACATATACCATCACATCTGTCAAACTTTTGATAATAATCAATATTCTTGCATGGTTTTCTTAGACGTTTCTAAGGCTTTTGAAAGAGTGTGGCACAAGGGACTTATCTTCAAATTAAAACAATTTGGCATAGAAGGGGAATTACTCGAATGGATAAGTGACTATTTAAGTGGGAGAAAGCAAAAAGTTGTTATAAGAAACAGCTCATCAAGCTTGAGGAGAGTTAATGCTGGGGTTCCTCAAGGTTCTGTTCTTGGCCCGTTATTATTTTTGGTTTATATCAATGATATATCTGAATCTTTACTTTGTCTTACACGTCTATTTGCTGATGATAGCTCTCTATTTTACTCTGCAGCAAACATTAAAGACATTGAAGGTATTATCAATCACGACTTACGTATGTTAGTTAGCTGGGCTGCTCAGTGGTTAATCAATTTTAATCCCCTTAAAACTGAAGCATTGCTTTTTACCCTAAGACTTATTGAATCACTACCAAATTTAATTTTTGACGGTACACGTATCAAATTTGTAACAGAACATTAACATTTAGGTTTAACATTTAGCAATAATGGACAATGGCATAACCATATTGAAAATATCCTTAAAAGTGCTTCTAAAGTTATTGGTATAATGAGGAAACTCAAATATACATTTAGTCGTGTTGCTCTAAACCAAATATACCTTTCATACTTACTGCCCATCATCGAGTATTCTTGTGTTGTATGGGACGGCTGCACAGAAAGAGACATTGAGTCTCTCCAAAAACTTCAGAATGAAGCTGCTCGCATTGTTACAGGCTTAACAAGATCAGTTTCCTTAGATAACCTTTACAACGAGAGTGGGTGGTTGTCACTTATCGAAAGACGGAGGCAGCAGAAACTTATCTTCATGTATAAATCAGTTAATGGTCTAGTTCCTTCATATGTGTCTGATTTAATTCCTCCGCTTGTTGGAGAAACAAATGCCTATAATTTACGAAATAATAACAATATTACTGTTCCCTTTTGCAGGACAGAAATTTCCCGAAAATCATGTATTCCTTCGTCTATTTCGGCATGGAATTCGCTTGACATAGAATTACGTAATTCACCGTCTCTGTCTAGCTTTAAGTATCAGTTGAAAAAAAACACACAAAATAATTCAATAGTTCCAACATACTACAGAGTTGGTGGTAGATACATCTCAGTGCTTCATGCAAGAATTAGAAACAACTGTAGTAATTTATTTTTTGATCTATATATTAATCATCTGTCACCAAGTCCTACATGCAGCTGTTCTGAAGAAGTTGAAGATGCAGAGCATTATTTCTTTAGATGCTCACACTTTATCAATGAACGAATTTCACTGTTTCGATCAACGAGGAATTTCAACCCATTAAATGTTAATAAACTTTTGTTCGGAAATGAAAATCTCACACCAGAAGAAATGTTACTATTTTCAAAGCCGTCCAAACTTTTATCAAGGACACCAGAAGGTTCACCGATTAGTCTGCTGTTCACTAAGGCCAGTATGACAATTTATCTTATGACATTCCATTCCATTATCTTATTATTTATTTGATTAGTATATTATTTACATTATTATACCTTTCACTCCATCACCTTTTCGTATTTTTGTAAAACTTACATGTTTACTTTGCCATTATCATGTGTCTGAATATTGCTATAATGAAGTTCTGTTAGGGGACGGCCGTAACTAATGTTGACAGAACTTATTGCCCGACCCTATAGCTTGTTTAGAAAATGCAATAAAATATGTTTAAACTATCTTTTACTTGTTCTCCATTCTATAAATAATAATAATAATAATAATAATACTGTTATTATTGTTATCATAATTTTTATAATCATTATTATTACAGTCGATTCTCGTTATCTCCAATTCCAAATGACTCACTGAAACACTTCGAGATATCCGTACCTCGACATATCAGATTTGAGAGAGTGAGGAAGACAATAAATTGAATAACACATTTAACAAATCAATATGTAATTTGACTCCAGAAGTTAGAAATATATATATAAAATAATGTGGAAAAGAGGAGAAATTAGCAATTTCTCCTCTTTTCCACATTATTTTGTTACCTGTTGTCATAGTTGCATGTTAAAACAGGGATCAGATTTTCACTTCGAGATAAGCGGTAATTCGAAATAAGCCAGTTCGAGATAACGAGGTTCGTCTGTTTTATTATTATTATTATTATTATTATTATTAGAAAAACTATAAGTGAAGATACTTATAAAATGCCATAATTATTAAGCACAGCACTCCTGAGGCACCACAGGAAGGAGAGATGAGGAACAAATACAGTTGACTCTCATTATCTCGAATTCCAAGGGAATCTCTGAAATACTTCGAGATATCCGTATCTCGACATATCAGATTTGCTGAATTGAGGAAAAACTAATTCGATTAACCACATTTAACAAATATATGTGTAATTTGACTCTTGAAATTAGAGATATATTAAAAATATTGTGGAAAAGAGGAGAAATTGCTCCAAAGCAATTTCTCCTCTTTTCCACAATATTTTTTACATGTTGTTAGATTTTCATGTTTAGGCAGGGACCAGATTTTCACTTCGAGAAAAGCGGTTATCGAGATAAGCGAGTTCGAGATAACGGGAGTCGACTGTAATAAGGACAACACGTTACAGGTAATACCAGATATCACTTAGCTTTTAGTCTCAGACGTAAGAATAAAAGTGCAGTTAACCAATAAGAGAGAGAGAAAGAGAGAGAGAGAGAGAGAGAGAGAGAGAGAGAGAGAGAGAAACAGGCAGATAGACGGGCAGATTGATATACATACAGACACAGAAAGAGAAAGGACAGACAATTAGACCGACTGACAGACAGACAGAACAGGAAGAGATAAATGAACTGTTACTTACTGCAAGCCTTTTCGGTGCAGCCGACTTGACCATTATAACAGGTGCACGTGTTACAACCGTCGGCATCCGGAAATTTTTCCCCGTGAGCATACGTTTTGCCATTGCATGTACAATCTGAATTTAAACAAATATGTAAAACATAGTATAAAAGCTGTCTTTAGGAAGAGCTTTTGTTTTTGTTGAGATTTACGGCCAAGTCAACACAATGGGGCCGTGACTTTAGACTCAGGGATACCAAAGAACTAGACTGGTATCAAATAAAAGTAAAAAAAAAAAAAAAAAAAAAAGATTGCCTTTGGAAACACTCAGAAGTCTTATGACAGACATCATGAACCTGTCAATTCCTACATTTTGGCTGTTTCCAGACTTAAAACTGATGTGTCATTACGAAAACATGCCTATTCAAATAAAATGAAAATTTTACCGCCAAAAAATGAAAATTTTCAGATAAAAAATTCTGATATTATTCATAATTCTCCACAAAACATATATTGTGGGTACTCGTTAGATACGCCTCGACGAGGCGGTTCTAACGAGTACCACAATCTAGTTTTTGAGCAGAAATAAGAAAAATAATGTATATCCCTGTAAACCCCAGTTTACTATATAAACGTGGGGTTTAAGGGGGGTCAAAATTATATAGGCATGTTTTCATGATGTATCCCTTTTACAGTCAAGCCATAAACAGACTTTCTAAGCCCCGGCTATTAATTCCCGTATTTTCTGTATGTCTTTTTAGGCTGACAGGAATGGTGAGCGAAGCTTGCTTATAAAGTAATGCGTACTTACCATGGACGCCTGATTACAACCTATTAATATTGGATCCATGCCTGTCCGTCTAAAAATTCCTAATTTTGCCTTTGTGTCTATCGAGTTAAGGATTCTTCGAAATACGAATTTGGTATCTTGACCTCAGACCGTTTTTATGGTGTAACGTAAACTGCACATTTACAAATATTGTCGGCGGTGACCAAATATGGTCAATGTATTGACTGTTTAACAACACACTATTCGAACAAATTTAAACATTTAAGTAGTTTTCTAGATAAAGCCTTTATATAAAAAAGACATTATTTTGTTGTGATTTCAATAGTTGCTATCAAATATTGACGGTATAAACCGGTAACTACTCCTCATTATGTAGCAGCATAATATTGTCTTTGCTCACTTTGTTTTTAAATATAGAAATGCTTGCATGCGTATGTGCATATAAGCATGTGAGTATCTACGTAGAGATTCATATTATGTGCTTGTTTCCAACTCCGACTACAGAAAAATGTATCATAGCTTTAAGTATTATTAATGTGCATCCTACCTTTGTAAGTGATACAACCAATGCAACGTATTCCCAAAGTGTAATATTTATGAATATACGAGGTAGAATATCTAATCATGACATGTTTAACCATGACGCATAACATATATCTTTTATTCTACTATAACGGAAGATAGCTGATCAAGGTTGCTCGATATCGGTTTTGTCCTATGTGTGGTTCGGGTGGATTCGGGATCAACAAAATATAAAAGACAAACAATGTAAACTAAATTATTTTAGTGCGGGACGCCACACGACACTAACACCAGCTCTAGTGAAGTCAAGAATGAGCCATCAGAGGAATGAACTCACTTACAGCACGGAGTACAGCTGATGTCGCGGTTGTTCTTGGCAAACGACAGAAATTGCGAGACAATACGGGTTTAGATTAGACTTAGCTGTCCAATTGCTTCGACCGATAGTTATGCTCCGATAAAACAAAGACCGTAGCACAAGAACAGGTGTTTTCGGAATAAATACAAACAGCACCGGTCCAGATTAGCCCTATATATATATATATATATATATATATATATATATATATATATATATATATATATATATATATATATATATATATATATATGTCAGAACGTTGCTATACTTCGTTACGGTTTACAGTAAGTACCCAATGATCCTTTCAGTGGACATTGAAGGTCCAAAGTTTAAATTTGCAGGTCAGTCGGAACTGTTGCTGTCGGCATATGCCGGAAGACATGTTTTCGTATAGGGCGGCCGAATCGCCATTCTCCCCCCCCCCCCCCCCCCCCACAAAAAAAAAAAAAAAAAAAAAAAAAAAGAGTATACAGTAAATAACTGAATCAGGAACCGATATAATTAGATCTACTTTAAGCTCTCAACATCAACAGGAAAGACAGACAAATGATATTAAACAACTGCAAAACAAAAGGCAAGCAAACACTACAGTTGGCATCCTTTCCCAAAAAGGTGGCAACTCTGTTATAGTGTACCCAAACGTAACTAAATATATATCTTTAACTTACATAACCGTTGAAAGAAAACAGTTTCGGGGTAAATGCAAACACTAAAGCTCCAGATCAACCCACCAAAATTATATTCAGTTAATTTGGGGTAAGAGAGGAACCACCTTTTTGGGGAAAGGCTGCCAACCCTCCTTACCATCTGCTCTTTATGTGGCTAATGAACTGAATGTGTTTGTGTTTCCCTTTGATGTTGAGAACTTTATGTGGGTCTAATTTTACCAGTTTCTGAGTTCACGTATTTACTTTACAAGTGAAACAATACAAAACATTTAACAAAAAAAAAGGACCACAATAAAAGTACCGCATTGGAACGGCCAGTAATAAATTATTGAGGCGAAGGGGATGGGGCCTGAAGCTAGCGTTATGGAATCTCAACTATCGCCCTCGGCTGCCGGCATGTCAGAAACGAATTGTACATGGATTTCCGAAACTTGAGAGAGACGTGACTAATTGGGAAGAGGATCAGCACAAAAAAAAAACAAAAAAAAAAAAAAAAAAAAAACACACACACACAAAAAAAAAAAAAAAAAACAAAAAAAAAAAAAAAAACACAACAAACTAAGAACAAAGAAGAATAGTGAAAGAGGACTCGCTTTGAAACGTTCAGCAGAAAAAGATGTGGGATTTCAACCAGTACTTCTCACGCGAAACTTGGCTTTTTTTCCCGGTCCAGTTCCAAATTACAAACATATGTTTGGTCTGCACAGAGATCCTTTACCTCATCAGTGAAACATCATATTGAAACACACATAATCACAAACACTACGCTGAAACAATACAAATGATTCGATGCTGTTCTGAAGTCAGAACAACAGAAAACAAAAAGGGACAACAGGGAGTCTGACTAGCTCAAAATTCTGATTATATAAGGCTATGAAAAAGTTCCCTAGACAACAGTCATAAATTAAACTCTATAGAGTTTAATTTATGACTGTTGTCTAGGGAACTTTTTCATAGCCTCATGCTTTGCATGAAAATAGAGCTACAGTTAATACCCACAACCATTCCAAAATGTAGCTATAATAATGGGGCTGTAATGCCATTTTAAACTGCCTACAGATTTGTAAGCATCAACCATTTTGCAAGGCTAGATAAATAGATACTATACCATAGTACATGTAGTACCATAGTACCAAATTCCTACATGCCTAGGAATACTCGAAATAAACACTTATTATTATACCCGCCATAGTGGGGTATATGTTAGTGGCGAGGTATTAATTTAAACCGTCCAGGATCTATGCGTCTGTATGTCCATCCTTCAGATTGTAAATTAAGCACAATATCAGTTGATCTCATAATTATAAGTGGTGCTCCGATGACCGACAAAGTGGCAGGATTGAACTAAAACTAGATAACGCAGTCGATGGCTTGTCATCTCAAATCCCCACTCTTTCATCACTTTGCAGAGAGAAATAAAACATAAAGTTGCCCTCACACACCTTTATCATGCGGGAAAGTCTTGTAGCAAGTTTTTGTTAAATTCCGCACAAGGGTATAGGTGGAAACAGCGTGATGAACAGACAGATGGTAGACAGACGGAAAGATAACGTAGCTCTTGCACATCTTTACTATAAGAGATAGACAAGTAGCAAGTTTATTTCCGCCGAAAGGTTTCGAAAGAGATAGTGTGACAGACTGATTGACAGACGGATGGACGCCTGAAGGTGGGCGAACAGAAAAATAATGTTGCGCTCACACATTCTTATGACAGAGGAAAGTCATGTAGTAAGTTTGGTTCCGCCCAGGGGGTTAGGAGGGGATAGCGTGAGATACGGACGGACAGAGGCGCTCACAATATCCCATTATTTTTGTTGCATGCGTACCTCGTACTGGAATCTGGGATGGGTGGTTTAGGATTGCTATTCTGCAAAGTCGGTTAATGATTATGATATTTCTTGCCTTTTCAGTGCCTAGGAAACAAGTTTGCCCTTTAGTGGATGAAACTTCACATATATGTACAGACCTAAGGCCAAGAACAATTACTTTGGCTGTTCAGGTTCTTCTGTTGTCTGCCCTTCTCTATGTTCTTTACCATATGGAATATTTGGATTACTCCAGAGAGCAACTTGAGAAAACTATACCTTCTGAAACTTCGCATCCTTCGCTATTTATCACGAAAACATGCCTATATAATTTTGACCTCCATAAACCCCACTTTTATATAGTAAAACTGGGGTTTACCAGGGTGTACATTGTTTTCTCAGTTTTGCTCGAAAACATAGATTGTGGGTACTCGTTAGAACCGCCGGCGAGGCGGTTCTAACGAGTACAAACAATCTATGTTTTGAGCAGAAATATGAAAAAATATCAGAGTTTTTTATCTGAAAATTTTCAGGTTTTGGAGGCGAAATGTTCTATATATTTGAATAGGCGTGTTTTCGTAATGCAAGATGCGCCCTGTGAAGATTCGTTCTAGAAATGGGTAGTTGGAAGCACTTGGGGTTATCATGGTCCAAGGTTAGGAGCAAGTAGGGATAATTTAGGGAATTTAGGGATGGCTTTTCGATCTTCTATTAATGTAAAATAATGGTTCGTTAGATGTACACATTAAGATTACCTCACTGACTCATCGAATACAAATAACTTACTTTTTTTTTTTTTGATAAAGTAAGGAAATTTTACTAAAATGTCCCTTCATATTTCTTTTCCTGAGCTTTGGGAAGAATTTCTTTGGTTCTCAGAACGAGTTTGAATTAGCCACGGTAAACGAGTCATCCGTGTTCGAGTCCTTGAAGGTTTACTGTATATTAAGCAGCTGGCTGTAGCCTTATAGTTACATACTAATCTGGATGATTCAGACGAATTGCTGTATTTGGCCCTCGTCATAAATCAATGTGGGAAAGCATAAACAAGCGCCCCCAAGGGCAATAACTCAGCGTGATTACAGGTAGAAGATTTTTTATTCTTTAACAAGGCGGCAATTTTTTCTTAATTCCTATTTGATCTGCTAAACACCAGGCCCCTTCTGAAAACGGCTCTACCCTACTAAAACAGATTTTTCGTCTTTGATGAGCCAGTTTGTTTCCTTTAAGACAAGGCTGTTAATAAGGGATGCAAAACGTTTTAGTGCATAAATTCTTCTTGGATACATATAAAAACCAAAAGGATTACAGATTATATTTCATTTCCTTTGGTATCATCGGGCCAATAGTGGTATATTTGAAAATGAATTTCTGCTCAGTGTTGCAAACTTTTTATTTAATAAGATATAAATCGAGACTCCCATTTTCTAATCTGTAGTGTGTTCTTTGTTTCCAAAGGCAATCTTTTTGACATCTATTTTACTACACTGCAGCTGTTGTTAGTGTCGTGTGGCGGCGGTAGAACGTCTTCCCGTACATCACCATAGTGCAGATTATATTTCATTTCATTTGGGATCATTGGACCAACTGTGGTACATGTATATTTGAAAATGGAGTTCTGCTCATGTATAAGATAGAGGGCGTAAGCGTGTTGCAAACTTCATTATTCCTTATGAGGAGTCTTAATAAAACCAACACTCACATTTTCTAATCTGTAATGTGTTCTTTGTTTCCAAAGGCAAACTTTTTGATGTTTGTTTTACAAACTGTGGCAAAGATGAAAACATATGTTTGTTCAAATGCGAGACAGGTTTATGGCCCTTTTTAATACCTGACAAATATGTTGTTACTCTTATAATGATAATGATAATAACAATACGTGGAAGTAGTATAAGTAGTAGTAGTAGTAGTTGTTGTTGTGGAAGTAGTAGTAGTAGTAGTAGTAGTAGTAGCAGTAATAGTAACAATTTCGATGTTCAGTGTTTAGGTCTTTCTCAAAAAGGCAGTATTGATTTACCTTTTCCACAGCATTTGTCAAGATCACTTTCAAGTTGATCTAAACGGGAACAAACATCATCCAACTTAGTTTCAAGTTCTTTAACATGCCACGGAATCCCGTGCCTTGTCGACGACACCAATGTAAACAGGAAACATAGCACAACAAGTAGCGCCAGACGATTCATTATTGATCTCAGGTGAGAGGGCTGTAAGAAAGTCAACATTATTTTATTTAAGCCTTTCATTCCTGAGTTTTTGAAGTGGACTCTTCCATCCCTGAATCTAAACACATTCATTGTTGCAGAAAATATAATAACAGAATGGCAATCAGTGCAGACCCTGATGCTCATCCGAATCTGCACTGTTTGCAAAGATAACTGTACTGATCTGTAGGAGTGAAAGGGTGTATGTGGAAGAAAAAAGAAACAGGTGTTTAAGATGTCCAAAATGTCTTAAACTGATAATTGGTTCACAGCTTTGTATTTCGTGACCATTTTAGATTAAATACACCCATACACCCACACTATAATATTATTGACAGTCGAATGTCAATTTAAGGTATGTCAGGCTATATGATTTAGATATCTCTAGTGGAAAATGGCTTAATATTTGCAAACAGTAGATAACCTAATCGGACGCCGTGTTCTAATACATCTGATCTGGGTCTGCACTGTTTGGCAATTACCTTTGTAGGGTTTTCCAGACTAAAATAAGTGTAGTGACTGACTCATATATTTACATTGTGCATTTCATTTACATTTTGTTAAAAAATTGTCTTTTTTTAAAGCTGTTATTGTTTGTTTTGTTGTGTCTTATTTTATATACTCATTTATATGTGTTGGTCTATTACTTTTTGCAAGCACAATGGAGAGGTTCTAAAGTAGGAAGCTTAAACTCTAACCTGTTGACAATAAATATAAATTGAAAACATTTTTAAAACAATAGTTTCATAGGTTTAACACTAACTAAAAAACACCTATTATGTCATTTCCTCGTTTGGAAACAGTTTGAATGAAAAGTCAACCCTCATTTATCTTGTGAAAAAAATACGAAAATATTTATATTTCTTTTCAGATTATTTAGAACGCTAATTAAACACACACACACACACACACACACACACATGTATATATACCCGAAACGAAACAAGTATTGACATTTTCTTAGTTGCGGTTTACATATTAGAAACAAACGAAAACCATAAGAAAAATATATATATAAATATATATAAAAAAAGAAAATACACTTTATTCTTTAAATCCGAAATTATTAAAACATAATTTATTCATAATAAACGAAGGCGATTGTCCGACCCCGAAAATTATTAACCGATAATGGCTTAGAAAACAAAATTACTGTCAACTGCAAAGAGATCCCTGAACAGATACCTCATATTACGAAAACACGCCTATTCAAATATATAGAAAATTTCACCTCCAAAAACTTAGAATTTTCAGATAAAAAAAAACTCTGATATTTTTCATACTTCTGCTTTAAACATAGACTGTGGGTATTCGTTAGAACCGCCTTGCCGAGGCGGTTCTAACGAGTACCCACAATCTATGTTTTTGATCAGAAATAAGAAAAATAATGTATACCCCTGTAAACCCCAGTTTTACAATATAAAAGTAGTGTTTGAGGGGGCAAAAATTATATTGGCATGTTTTCGTAATGAATCGTGGTTTGGACTGTTTATCATGAAATACGCTTACTCTGGAAACTGCAAATTGTGAAACAGTTGCAATTAGGACTTTCAATCTTCCGTAACTTGATAGTAAATAATAAAACTAGAATATCCTGAAAATTTGCATTTAATGTCTTCCTAAGTTTGGGCTGTTTAAAATCTGACACATCCAAACAATTATGATCTTTTGAGAGAAAACGCCTTTATATTCTTATCAAACCCAAAACTGCAATCTGACAACATATAAGGGACCTACTATAAAGGCACAAGTCTGCCAAATGTCATAGTATGGATTAAAAATGATAATTTTATGCATTATTTTGACAGTAACCCCGTGCGTTAAAGCATGAGAAAACAAACAGCATTTCTTATTCGTGTGACGGCCGCAAAATGCACGAAGTTTCAAAATCCTTGGTGCACAGGTTCGAAGGTTGGTATTTTTCGGACATGGTTTATTACAATAACAGGAGCATTTATGAAAAGTATCATACCCCTTAGAATAGATAATGTAGACAATGGACCTACACAAAGTACGCAATGGTAGAGTCTATAGAAACAGGGATGTGTAATTACCATGCCCGACCTGTCCAACTTGTCCAATTTACTTGAAGTCAAATAAGAAATGTCCATTTACTTGTCCTAAAACAGGGACTTCATAATTCTAGTTTCGAAGAGTATCTAGATTATGAGATATATAGTTTTTCTTATTTTTCAAAGAGCATTTGTCTTGAGAGGCGCTTCTAGCAGGTACCCACACAACATACAGTTTCTCCTAGAAATAAGAAAAAATTGTCCAATGGTTGGACAAATGGATTTTGACCATTTACATGTAATAAAATTTAATACTTCCTCTGCCCTGCAGGTATATGGGTAAGAGTTCCTACCTAAAGAAATAATATGTCCGAGCTGCACGACCGTTGCTCTCCGTTTGGGCGTAAACAATTAACCAGAATATTCACTAGTTTGCTATAAGTAAAACATCCACGTCACTCGTACATGTAACATATGTAATTGATTTTTGAAAGTCGGGTGACTGCAGAGCCGTCAATGTAGAACATGGAAACAACAACGACTCAAATCAGCATTTTCACCTCTCGGTCTAATCAGACTCTTCGCCATTCGTACCAACAATAATATAATAAATTAGAACTTAGTAGAACGAGCAGCGAAGGGCTGGCTAGCATATACAGGTGAACACAGCCAGAAGTATTCAAGTATTGGACAATAGAGTCTGGGCTCAGCATTTCCAATGATATTTCGTGTGCGCGCAACGGAGTCACAGATCAACCTACGTATCCATGCTGACTGATCATAGTCTACGCTGAAGCCTTAAGGCTTTTTGGGTCATTGGCTACCACACAATACTTTGCGGGGACTCTGATCAGACAGTGAGGGCGCGCGCAGTATGATCATAGTCCGTGCTGGGCGCACATGCAGTCTTGTAGGAAATGTTGTCCCCTGGTTAAAAAAATGATGCTTTGCGCGCTAGCGAGGGTGCGTGCGTGCCTGTTTACTGAGTGCATGCGTTTGTGTGTGTGCTTGTGTGTGTGTGTGTGTGCGCGCGCGCGTGCGCGCATGTGTGTGTGTGTATTCCGTCGTTCATTATTCGCTTTGGTACATGTACAAGTACTTGAGTAGACTACATTAATGAATCTATGTCAAGAAGATCCCACAACCCCTCTTCCCAATGTTTTGGTCAATTTTCAGGAATGTTCACTTTTAATCCCATATCAGGGTTAACAGTTATAAACATAAGCAGATAAGCAATTCGTCTTTTTTTTACAGAAAATAAACGAACTTTGAACAAATATGGGCAAGCGTACGACAACACCTACCCTTGTGCCACCAGCGAAGACTCAGATCAGCCTGTGCATCCGCAGGATTTCATAGAAGGCTGTGCGGTAGATTGCTCCAAGCCTTTATAAGAGACAGAAAAGAACAAGTTAAAGAACAATTGGTACATGCATGTCAGATTTGTTTAGATTTGATGCCAATAAAATCGATTACCCTTGGTCCAGCTAAACCCGAAAATTTCCTGCCCTCGCAAACAGTGCAGATCCAGAGCAGTTGAAGCCGGCTGATCTGGATTTGAACTGTTTGTCATTTATGTCGATTGTATCAACAACCTGGCTTAAGTAATCTGATTGCATGGCGGTGGTGGGGGGTGGGGGGGGAGGGGGGACGGGGGCTTTGTTCGTGTTTAGTATAACGAAACATGTCTATATAATTTTGACCCCCTTAAACCCCACTTTTATATAGTAAAACTGGGGTTTACAGGGGTATACACTATTTTTCGTATTTTTGCTCAAAATCATAGATTGTGGGTATTCATTAGAACCGCCTCGTCGAGGCGGTTCTAACAAGTACCAACAATCTATGTTTTGAACAGAAATATGAAAAATATCAGACTTTTTTTTTATCTGAAAATTTTCAGTTTTTGGAGGTGTAATTTTCTATATATTTGAATAGGCGTGTTTTCGTTATGGTCCAGTTTGTTGGCTTATTGTTGTGTAAAGTGAATTCTGTCTAGCGCTGTGATCACCTAGCTGGAAAAGAGGAGTTGCTTCCTTATTCAATAGTAACCCAGCAGGCACATAACCTTAATACAACGTCGCCTCAACGTCGATGCAACGTCATGACGTTGCATCGACGTTGAGCCGACGTTGTTTAAACGTCATGTGCCCGCTGGGAAGCTATGTTCTGTGATTTTGGCTCTCCCTTGACATATTTTTTGCTAGCTATAGTGTACAGTCGAACCTCAATGGCTCGAACATCTTTGAGACCATGGAAATTCGTTCGAGACATGGGTAGTTCGAGCCAATGAGGGTTAATCATGGCACCAGGTCAGGAAGCAAATAATGATAATGTAGGAAAATGTTTTCGATTTTCTACACAACTATTGTATGTTGAGTGTACTCATTAGAATCGCCTCGACGAGGCGATTCTAATGAGTACACACAACATACAATTCCATGATAAAATAAGAAAAAAAAATCACTAAATATTTGTTTTCTTGAGCTATTGGAAGGATTTTGTAAGGACTGAAAAAAGAGTTCGAATCATCCACGGTAAACGAGCCATCCGGGTTCGAGCCATTGAAGTTCTACTGTAATGTTAAGAGACTATGTAGGAAGCCTCCAATGTTCAAGACACAGAAAATCACCCGGTCTCTAATGCATCGTCAATAATTTCTTAAAATGCATGCTTGATGCGTAATAATTAGTATGTAGTAAGATAGTCAGAAACACAGTTTTGTCTAGATAGATACATTTGGCCTCTAATACGAAGGAAATGGTACTTGTTTTTTTTTTTTTTTTTTTTTTTTTTTTTTATGAACAGTGGGTAGCGCATTAGCATCTTTCCAAACTGACGGAAAATAACTAAAACGCGTAATAGAAAATTAAAAAAAAAAAGAAAAAAAAGAAAAAAAAAAAAAAAAAAGAAAAGAAAAATCCGATAAGGATCTTGAGACTGAGCTTGTTGCGTTTTAATAGTCTAAGCAGCTGAGGGTTTAAAATATCCGACAAATATATTTTAATGATATTTATGATATTTAAGAGTTCCAAAACGTTCTTGAATATCTTTTACATGTATTTTGATACTAAATGAATGAGGCGATATTTTTTTTATCAGAAGTGATGTTACGACCGAGCACTCCTACCTTCGATTATCTGCCTTGGCAGATTACGCATAGCTTCTAAGTATATATTCAATCTCTGACAACTGCGTCAGGGAGTCGACTCTTTGCTCAGTGGTTAGAGTATTGGATATTTAACCGGGAGGACTGGGTTCGATTCCCACGAAAGGCGTGCAAATATTTTCAGCTATGCTTCATTCCTTTGTTACGACTTTCATATCGTAAGATGGGGGCTTGTCCGGGATAGGACTTTATACGCCGAAAATGGCTTCACGTCATCATAAATGATGACTTCCTTGAAAAGGGGGAGTGACGACCGAGCACTCCTACCTTCGATTATCTGCCTTGGCAGATTACGCATAGCTTCTAAGTATATATTCAATCTCTGACAACTGCGTCAGGGAGTCGACTCTTTGGCTCATTGGTTAGAGTATTGGATTTTTAACCGGGAGGACTGAGTTCGATTCCCACGAAAGGCGGTGAAATTTTTTCAGCTATGCTTCATTCCTTTGTTACGACTTTCATGTCGTAAGAGTGATCTTCTGGTTTTGTTTTTTTTTAGGGTAGGAACGAATAGAATGAGGCCTGAAGGATACCTCCTCCCCTCTATTTCCTGTCGATACGCCTGGGGCGTAATACTACAGTGAAGAGACTTACAGTAAAATAGTATCATTTCCCATTTGTCATGTTCTTACTGAGCGGTAGAACCAAGAACCATGCCCAGATCAGTTTGCACATGCGTGCAGTCTGGTGAGTGACTGTGTTGTCTGCCTATAGAATCACAAAGTTATGCAGAATTATCGATGTATATAAAAGTTCCTTATCATATTGTATAGCTTTGCTTGCTGACAAATAGTATATGCTAAGGAAGGACATTTTCTCCTTGCGTTACTCACATAAAATAAATAAATAAATAAATACGATGTGGCATTTATTTAATAGTTTCACTAATGGCCCACCATACCGCGTGGCTGTAAGGAGCACGTGGAAACTGCGGTGATTTCACGTGGGAGTGATTTTCTATAAAAGGATGAAATTTCGGTCTAATTCGTTCAGTATTTCAAACGTTATTGGAAGTTCAAGTTAGTTTGGTCATATACTCTCAACCCTTACAGTATGCAAAATGAAAAACGTAGACCTGAAACCGGTTTAAGAGGTCTGTGTCTTATCCATGACAACGCATCTGCTCACAAGTGTGTTCTTGTCGAAGACTTCTTAAAAAAGGAAAAGGTAGTTCAGCTCAAATCCACTTTATTCGCCAGACCTTAGTCCCTGCGACTTTTTCCTGGTTCCTTTACTAAAGGAAACCCTTTCTGGTCGTCGTTATGAATCCCGAAGTGCACTTGGTAGTGCAATTTACCAATGTCTTCAGGGTATACCTAAGAAGGCCTACTTCTCTGCCTTTACAGAATAAAATGAATACCCCTCGTAAATAATAATCAGTAGATTTATAGGTACGTAGACGAACGCTAATAACAAGTTGTACATAATTTATTATATTATATCTTCTTGAATGAACAATTATAGCTCCAGTCTTCTACAAGAACTCCTTCATAATTTTACACAAAATATCGTAAATAGCTTTACTTTATGAGCAACATCATTATTTAACATGTACACTCTCGTACATGGCTAGTTATGACTTTATTTCATGAACTTCTTCATTATTGAACATATAATATCGTAAATGGCTTTACTTTATGACCACCTTCATTATTTTAATATACTCTCGTGCATGGCGTACATGGCTAAATATGATCTTACTTCATGAACTCCTTCATAATTTACATATAACCTCGTGCATGGCTTTACATAGCTTTTCTACATGACCTCCTTCATCCTCTCACAATTATTTATCGTACATGTCTTTAAATGATTTATCCCAGTAAATTGTTTAATACAAGCTCGTATATGGTTTTCGTGATTTTCATTCATTAACTCGTTCATTATTTTATATATATGCTCGTACAAGACTATATTTCTTTACTTCATAAACTCCTTTATTATTTACGTATTTTTTCGTTCGTGGCTTAGCATGGCTAACCATGAACTCCTTCAGTTTTTATAGTTTAGCTCGTGCATGGTTTTACACGGTTTTACAACATGACCTCCTTCATTTGTTTACATATACTCCTACAACGGATTTACATGGCTTTACTTCATGAACACTTTTATTATATATATATTATATAATCTCGTGCATGGCGTTACTTCATGAACGTCATCATATAATCATATATTACATATACTCGGCTGCATGACTTTACATGACTTCACTTCGTAAATTCCTATATTATTTTACATTTAATCTCGCGTATGACATTACTTGGCTTTACTTCATAAACTCCTCCATAATTTTACATATAAATTTGTGCATGAATTCACGTGCCTTTACTTCATTAACTCCTTTATTATTTTACATATAATCTCGTACATGACTTTACTTCATGAGCTCCTTCATTTTCTACATATAATTTTGTATATGGCTTTACTTCATGAACTCTTCCATTATTTTACATATAAACTCGTGTATGATTTACTTTATGAATTTTATTATTTTTAGACCAAAGTACATATATGGCTTTACTTGTGATCAATGAGCTCATTTGGATTAATTAGAGAATACAGTTGGCTCCAAGGAACTTTTGGTTTGCGATAACAGTAGTATGAAATATGATGACCTCATAGCAGTCTAAGCCAATATTGGCCAATATTTTATTTTGACAAGCTGTTTTTTGGGTTACCAACTTTTGAGAAACAAACAATCAATGTAAAATATTGCTGAATCATGGGCTATGATTTATGAGCAGTGATGCGCTATATAAAACTGTTCATGAACATACTCAATAATATCATAAAATCGTATCGGCTGTTATAGTTTATTTTAAGTTTGGTTTCCAAAATGTACCTCTTATCGAAAATTAAATCTCAGTAGTGTAATTAGTTTTACAGAGAGAGAGAGAGAGAGAGAGAGAGAGAGAGAGAGAGAGAGAGAGAGAGAGAGATGACGTAACGATATAAAATAAACCTACAATTTTCATAAAAGGTTCGTTAGACATATGCGGACAAGGAAGACTGAGATCAATCAGCGGTTCCATTACGAAAACACGCCTATTCAAATACACTGAAAATTTTACCACCAAAAAATGGCAATTTTTCAGATAAAAAATTCTGATATTTTTGTTATTTCTGCTCAAAACATAGATTGTGGGTACTCGTTAGAACCGCCTCGTCGAGGCGGTTCTAACGAGTACGCAAAATCTGTGTTTTGAGCAGAAATAACAAAAATAATGTATACCCCTGTAAACCCCAGTTTTACTATATAAAAGTGGGGTTTAAGGGGGTCAAAATTATATAGGTATGTTTTTGTGATGCAGTGCAGGGTTACCAGGGTCTTCGTTGCCCGCATATCTTACTGGAGAATACGGTAGAATCGAACACCATACAGAGAAGGCCCTCGTCATACTGCGCAAATGCGAAGGCTAATCTTGGACCGGTGTTCACACACAGCATAAGAACCCTTTTACCACATTGTGCAATATTTTGTTTTGTAAACAAATCAATCTTACGAGTAAGTCACAGGTTGTATATACGTACACATATAGACAAATGAGCCGCAATTAAAAAAAAAAAAAAAAAAAAAAAAAAAAAAAAAACGCACCTTTTGACATGTGCTACCATTGAAGACTGTAATGTGTATCGACGAACAGAGAATTCTAGATCAAGCTGCAGGGATAACACGCTCGTCTGGATCATCACTGTTCATATCTGACATATGGGCATTTGTCCCACGTAACATATCAAATCCTTTTGAAAATACAGTCGACTCTCGTTATCTCGAATTCCAAGGTTCTCTTTGAAACAATTCGAGATATCCGTACCTCGACATATCAGAGATGCGGAAAAGAGGAAAACAATAAATCGAACAACCACATTTAACAAATGAATATGTAATTTGCCTCCTGAAGTTACAGTTATATTGAAAATATTGTGGAAAATATATATTCCACAATATTTTGTTATCTGTTGTTAGATTTCCATGTTAAAACAGGGACCAGATTTTCACTTCGAGATAAGCGGTTTTTCGAGATAAGCGAGGTCGAGATAACGAGAGTAAACTGTAGTATTGATCTCGCTTACCTAAGAGATTGTTGTTCTTAGCCTTAATATTCGGACAGAAATACAATGTACCAGAGCAAATAGTGCAGATCCAGATCAAATAATCATTGACCTGTGTATAGATTGTTTTCTGTATAGCAGCACTTGCCGGGTCTTCCATAAACTTGCCCTCAGATTCAACTGCACTTTGTACGAGACACAGTGACCTTACCCTAAGAAACCTTAATACGAGTAGATATAGAAACCATTCAAGTCTAGAACCAGATGGAGGAGTTTTAAATTATACCGGTATACGAATAGAGGTACAACAATCAGTCTGTGCACGGACGCAGTCTGCTGTTTATTGTAAACAGAAAGAAACATTGGATACTGTACAATATAACAGTGAAAACCTATAGCCATAATCCAAATACACTGTTCCCTAGGCTGACCTGGGTTTTCAGTGTTCGTAAGTGCGTTGCGAGCAAAACTTTTGATTTTACCAGCTGTTTAAGAACGCACTTGTTAACTTGTTAGAGCAAACAAAACCACATTGATGAAGACGTCAGTTGTTAAAACAGTCATTGAGTCACAACGCCAGAAACTCAGTTTCGAACAGATGTATCCTGTAAAGACTTAGACCAGCCTACGCGTTATCTTAGTCTCATCAAAATTGTCTCTGTGCGCATTTTGGATAGACAAGGATGCAAAGTTTCTCCGTGCGGCTAATTCAGACTGAGTCTGAACGATTTGAGTCTTAAATGGTAACAAATGTCAGAAGGTACTTTTTCTCAAATTGCGGCTCATTTGTCTGTATGTAAATAGCAACCTGTGACATAAGATTCATTTGTTTTCAGATCCTATGCTATGTGTTAACACCGACGCCCAAGATCAGCTTTCGCATCTGAGCAGTATGACTAGGGCCTACTCTGTATAGTGAGTCAACCGTATCCACCAGTAGGATCAACATACTAAGAAGATCTTAATCATCCTGCGCTGAACCACTTGTTGATCTGAGCCTTCGTTGTCCAAATATGTCAAACGAAACTTTTATCAAACTTCTACGTTTATATTACAATACGTCATCTATGTGTGTGTGTGTGTGTGTGTGTGTGTGTGTGTGTGTCTCTCTCTCTCTCTCTCTCTCTCTCTCTCTCTCTCTCTAAAACTGCACTCGTGAGATTTAACTTCCAAGAAGTGGGATACTTTCGAAATCAAAATTAAAATGAATTAAAATAGCAGATATGGTTTTATTGAGAATGTTCATGAACAGTTATATATAGCGCACCATTGCTCACGAATCCTAGGCTTTTTTTTTTTTTTTTTTTTTTTTTTTTTTGCAATGTGCTACAGTTGATTCTCATTATATCAAAAGCTGATTACGCAAATCATTGCTTGTCAGATTGAAATATTGGCCAATAGTGGTTTAGATTGCTATATGGTCCTCATATTTTATACTACTGTTATCTCAATCCAAAAGTTCTGGTCCCTTGAGCCAACTGTATTCTCAAAAAAAAAAAAATATAAATAAATAAATAAAAATAAAATAAAATAAAAAAAAACGATTGCGCTCATTGATCGCTAGTACAGCGATACACGGACCTATGTCAAAAATACTTAAGTTCACGAAGAAAAGTCATGCACGAGATTATATGTTAAATAATGAAGGAGTTCATGAAGCATAGCCATGTACGCTATAATTAGTAAAAATAATGAAGAAGCTCGTGACCTAAAGTCATGTACGAGATTCGTATGTAAAATAATGAAGTTTATGAAATAATTCATGCACGAGATATTGTGTAAAATAATCGATACGTTAATGAAGTAAAGTCATGTAAAGTTATGATAAGGCGCCAATATCATTTATCTAGACAAAACTGTGTTTCTGGTGAGTCTACCACATGCTAATTACTGCGCACCTAGCAAGCATTTTGTGATTTGACTGGCAATGGCTTGGAGGTCTGGTGGTTTTCTATGACTATAGCAAGGCAGTCGATCGTGTGCTGCACAGATATATTTTACACAATCTCCCAACATTGCTCTCTTTTCTAGTGCAAATTCGAAAACTATATAATCTACGCAATTTTGATCATAAACAACATAGCATAGAAGATGTCCAGGAAGAGAAACAATCACAGACGATAGCCTACAAATGACACCGAGAGCCACAATCCAAAGAATAAGACAGTGAGCAGCTCACTTTTCCCCACCTAGGCTCAACAGTAATCCCAGTAAGCATTCTACATAAATCTACAGCGGGTCGTTAGCGGCCCGTCAGGGTAGCTGACGGGCCGCTAACGGCCCGCTGTAGATTTATGTAAAATGCTAGCTGGGATACAACAAACAGGATTAAACACAAACAAAGCCCCGCACCGAGGATCCACAAAGACATACAAAGAACAAACAAGACCGGAATCACCACCTCAGGATAGTCAGTAGTGCGAGTAAACACTACCGTAGAGTTTCAATCAATTTTACTGGCATCAAATCTTGACAAATCTTTCATGCATGAACCAATCTGTTATTCAACTTGTTCTTTCCGTCTCTTGTAAGGTCTTGCAACCTGCACGTTTGCATGGTTTGATCAAAATCTACACAAGATAGGCTGTATAGTTATGGATGATAAATTTCCTTTTGCGGACTTTGTTCAAACTGCGCCGTTGCGCAAGCTGATCTGAATATTCCATTGTCATACTCAACCTTTGTTGGGCGCACATGTATATAAGAACGTACGTTTTCTCATGCTACGGGTCAAATTTCCACTTGCGCATTACGAAAACACGCCTATTCAAATATATAGAAAATTTCACCCCCATAAAACTGAAAATTTTCGGTAAAGAAACTCTGATATTTTTCATATTTCTGCTTAAAACATGGATTGTGGGTACTCGTTAGAACCGCCTCGGTGAGGCTGTTCTAACGAGTACCCACAATCTATGTTTTTTAGCAGAAATAAGAAAAATGCAGTATACCCCTGTAAACCCCAGTTTTATTGTATAAAAGTGGGGTTTAAGGGGGTCAAAATTATATAGGCATGTTTTCGTGATAGACTGTTGCTGTAATCTAGGCAATTCGCGGCCTTAGGTCATACAACTTTTTTATGCTTAACTCAGCTGAGTTTTTCTTCTGCAAAATTTCTAAAAAGAATATGAATACCTTGTTATTGTAAACATGACTTTCCAGAAAGTTCTATAGAGACTTGCAGTAAACACGAAAATAATGAAATTCAAATGAATTAAACATCTTATATAAAACAATATTATCCAGTGAGTCTGCTAAAATTGTAAATATGCGAGGGAGAGATGAGGAGCAAATAATGACAACAGAAACCAAGAAAAACAAAACAAAACAAAACAAAACAAAAAAAAAAAAAAAATGAAAAAATACACGTCACACACGAACCCACTTAAACACAAACAAAGAAGAGCTGCAACAGAGGAACCAAATTTGGACGGTGTTTTAAAGACACGCGATGAGATTGCATTTCTGTCAACCAAAACGAAACTGAATAAGTCTGCTTTCTTTCTTTTGTTGTGTTTTGTGTTTGTTAAGGAGTCTTTTTATCCCCGCCGAAAGCAATAAGGGATATGGTAATGGTCTCCGTCCGTGCAAATATGCGTGTGTCCGTCCGGCATACTTTCGTCCGAATTGTTGAAGGGACTTTAATGTGTTATGGCCTACCTTCGATTATCTGCCTTGGCAGATTACGCATAGTTTATAGATATATATTCAATCTCTGACACCTGCGTAAGAGAGTCCTCTTTGGCTCAGTGGTTAGAGTATTGGATTTTTATCCGTATAGACAGGGTTCGAATTCGACGACAGGCGGGATTTTTTTTTTTTCAGCTATGCTTCATTCCTTTGTTACGACTTTCACGTCGTAAGATGGGGGCTCGTCTGAGACTGAACTTTATTTCGCCGAAAATGGCTTCGCGTCATCATAAATGATGACTTCCTTGAAGAGAGTAAGTGTACGGCCTAGTACTCCTACTTCGATTATCTGCCTTGGCAGATTACGCATACTTGTACATGTAGGTACATTGTATATATTCAATCTCTTACACCTTCGTCAGGGAGTCGACTCTTTGGCTCAGTGGTTAGAGCATTGGATTTCGGACAGACCAAGTTCAATTTCCACGATAGGCGGGATTTTTTCCCCAGCTATACTTAATTCCTTTGTTACGACTTTCATGTCGTAAGAAATGAAACTTCATAAAATGATCAAGAACGTCGAGAGAAAGAGCAGTATACAAGAATCTTAACTCTACCTTGCTTATGTTCTGATTTTTTTTTCTTTTATTCAATTTTCTTGTCTGGAGCATAACCCCCAAAATATGCAAGGGATTTCATTGATTCTACCTTTCTTACTATTTTGAATTGTGCCCCTTTTTTACATTTTCTGGCCTGGGACATCACTTCAAAGCTATCTAAGGGATTTTGTTGAAAATTCATAAAAAGATAAAACACGTATAGAAAAAGAGCATATTTTTTTAAGCTGAACTCTGTCTTGCTTATTATTTATTTATTTATTTATTTATTTATTTCCACTTATTAAATTAAAAACTGATAAGGGCATTGAAAGAAAATGCAGTATACAAGTAATTTAAAAATGATATACGCTAGAGGGCGTAATTAGTCTAGCAAACTTCATTACAGCTTATGAAGAATCTCAATATAACTCACATTTTCTAATCTGTAGTATGTTCTTTTTTTTTGACGTTTATTTTACCATGCTTACTCTTTGAACTATTCCATTTATTCGATGATGATGTTTAGGTTTAACGTTGTGTTTATACGTATTGTTTACATTGTTTACATTTCACATGTATGCAAACACGATCAGTTATTAAGTCGCAGCGGGCCAGATAACATGGCCCCGAAAAAGCCATGATCAGGTTTTCAACTAATGCAACTTTTATTTGTAAATTTACATTTTTATGTCATTTTCCTAACATAAAAACCTCTGAAGAAGGCAAAAAACGAAAGAGCATAATCTTTTTTTTTTCAACTTATGCAAATTTTATTGTATTTATTTTTTACATTTTTAAGTCATTTTTTAAAATAAAAAACTCTGAAGAAGGCGAATGCCGAAAGGCCTTAGGTAAACAAATCACACACACACACACACACACACACACACACACACACACACAAATATATATATATATATATATATATATATATATACATATATATATATATATATATATATATATATATATATATATATATATATATATATATATATATATATTTATATCACACACACACACACACACACACACACACATATATATATATATATATATATATATATATATATATATATATATATATATATATATATATATATATATATATATATATATTTGTATGTGTGTGTGTGTGTGTTTGTTTGTTTGTGTGTGTGTGTTGAGAATTGATCATTAACAGTTAAAATGATTTGTTTACCTCGGCCTTTCGGGTGGAGCGTTCTCCCCTTCGTGTTGACGTATCACCCAGACTTGCCAAAAGTGAGGGATTTAGTCAACAAACACTGGTCTATCATTGAGTCCTCTAGCACTTTGAGGGAGATCTTCACAGAAAGACCGACCTTAACCCACAGAAGACCCAAGAGTCTGCGTGATCTTCTTGTACGTGCCAAGCTCAAACCAGACATGCGTGATGATGAACCACTTGGGGAGACACGACCGTGCGGCAAAGCAAGATGCAAAACCTGAAAAATGATAACCCCCACACAAATCGCGAAGTCAGCGTCTGGGGCAACAATCAAGCTTAGGTGCAACATTAGTTGTAAGACGACCCATGTTGTCTACTTTATACATGCACCAAGCGTGGAAAACAATATGTTGGTGAAACCGGTGATCATGTGAACCAACGGATGAACGGTCACCGAGATGATTGAAAACACAAGCGGTTCGAGAGGTCTGCTGTCGCAGGAGTCTTCTATTCACTAAAACATGATTTCCTCAACCACGCCAC